>JZKD02S1322987.1:136358-170385 GCA_000966675.3 Picea glauca | reverse complement strand
ATTTATATTTATATAATGAGTATATATTTCATCAATTCAAGAATTATTTATTTGCCCATAATACAATATGCATAACCATTAATAATTCCACAATTTGCATTTTAATCATACATATAATATGATGTCAATAATATATCAAATGTTATTGTTACCATGGAGTTGTTGTCAATCTTGAATATGAGCCCAATCTTCAGTCAATATATTGATATCCTTATTTCAACTTGTTAAAACCTTACATCAACTTGGTGATTTCCATATGATCGACTTGTTAGTTCCTCCATATTAGTTCTTTTGGGTACTCTTCTTCCCCAAGGATCCCCCAACAAACCTTACATCAACTTGGTGATTTCCATATGATCGACTTGTTAGTTCCTCCATATTAGTTCTTTTGGGTACTCTTCTTCCCCAAGGATCCCCCAGTCACGGGTTGTATAAAGAATATATAAGCTAGCAAAGATTGTATATTAAATCCATTAGGGTTGAGAAGAGTCCACACTTCTCTACAATCTCCAACAAACCAAAGTCCCAACAAAATCAAGAAAAAATCATTAAAACATTACGATGACCATCCAACAATAGGGTGCATAAAAGTGTTTTATCTCAATCCCAAGCCCTTTTTTTTTTATAGTACTTGAGGCCCATGTCACATGTTCAACCCATGCATAATTTATATTTTATTAATTATCTAAATTCTTAATATTAACCCTTACATGTGTCACTCACATGCAAAAATGTACATGCATTTACCCATTTTTAAATTATAAATAAATAATTTTACTCACCCAACTGCCTCAACTCCTAAATTTACTCATAGGTGTTCCATGGATCTTTTCAAGTTTCCTATTTTAATGTTGCATGAGTAGTTACACGCCCTTGGGATTTACAGGCTCTCTTTACTTTAACTCTAGCCTACCTTTTTTTTATCTCACAATTCAAATTGAGTTTGAATTCTAAGATTTATGGGTGTTCTTGAATTTTATTTTTTTTTATTAGTAATTAGTTTTAATTAATTTCATGCACATCCTTATAACCTATGACTCTTTCTTAATATTTTTATTTCAATTAGATATTTATCATAATATGAATACTAAGAGATTTAAATACATTTATTTTAGGCTAACAATTTAATTTCTCTTTTCTAATATGAAGTATACTAGAATATTATTTTGTCCTAAGATGAAATACATACTAAAAAAAATATCTTTGGACATTTTTCAATTGACCTTTTAATTTATTAATTATTGAAAAATTTTACTAATGATACCAAGGGTGTCATATACATTATTCCCTTTAGTATTTACTTTATCTTATTTCTAAGGTTGTCATGATTGCATGCCCTTCGAGTGTGTGACTTTTGTTCATAGGGAAATGCTACAACACTAGAGGTATTGTTAATTCATCTTTGTTTCCCTTTATTGAGAGACTAACAATTACTGAGGAATAAGGTATTTACCTTGTTTCACACCCCTCATTTGATCCTTGTGAGTGACTGAATATGCGACCTGCCCTCATGGAAATGTGCAACTTTAGAGTAAAAGTGTTGTTCAAATTTTCAACTCAGACCATGAAAGGAGTGCTAGTAAGTGGGAACAAAGATGTTGTTTCACCTCTCTTGATGGTACTCATCATACCTCTATACAACCCCATTACCTATACATGGATCTATCAACAAGCATGTTCTCTATGTCTACACACACTACATCAAAGCATAAAAAAAATTCATAATTCAAATCAAAACATAACATATTGAAATAATAATTATTGATTCCTGACTCAATCTAAAATCCAACAACTTGTCTAAGAAATTCCTTTGTGTCAATCATGCTTATAGTTTCGTCTCAAATTAGGAAAACTATTAATAATAATTGAAAATGAATATATCATTCAAATAATAAAAATCATTATCATTCATTACATCAACTTAATGCAAAATTGATTTATCTAAGCATCATATAAATTTATAATTTAACCATTTAATCATCATCAAATTTACTCAATCATATAATAAAATTCATGTTTCATCATCATAATAACAATCATATAACTAGTCTCTAGATGAGGTGCCTACTCGCTCTCATGATAGAATGGGTAGCCCGATCAAGAAGGCTCCCTACCCAAGACATCAACCGCAATTGGCTTCCAGCAAAGAAAACCATACGTCCATTCAATGATCTCTTCGGACGACCAGTTTAGACACCATGACGATCTTTAAAGTTCAAGCAGACGGGAGGGTAATAATAATCCAAATAGATCCAAAAAGGCCAAAAATTCAAAGTTCTTGGATTCAGACGAAACTAGCGCCATCACGTAGTGCTCGTCATGTTGATTCTGATAGTATATTCTTTTTCGAAAATGGACTTTGTATGGCGAAGTTATTGCAGTCTGAAGCTTTTCCCAAATAGGAAAAAAAAGTCAAAGTCAAAGTCAAAGTCAATAATCTGTATTGTTGACGTCAGCAGTACGTAAGCATAACAGGCGGCAGATGATGTCATGATGACATCAGCATGATGATGTGGCAGCGCCAGAGGCTCACACGTGGCATGCATTTTGGGCATTTTCGGGTGTTGATGTGGCGGATGGCTGGACTGTATGGACGATGACATGGCAATATGTACGATGGCGTGGCCCAGTGATAGGTTGGCGTGTGGCAATGACATGGTGTATGGTGTTGAATGTGTAGGCTAACATAGCAGGTGACGTGGCAGTCCACTGGGCAGTTGATTGGATGGGTACGAGCCAGTGATAGGGTGACACATGGCCCAATCTGGTAATGCCACGTGGCACCCTGGGTTAGGCCAATAAGGGTCGAGTAAAAAAAAAATCCATCTCCAATGGATTAGAACCCCCAACCTCCGGGCATTCCAATGACCCAACCAAACATGCCAACCATCCGAGCTACAAGGTGTTACTTAACACCTCTACACCAAATTTGGGTTTTATTGTGATCGTGGCGAATTTTTGGGGGATAAGCCCTGAACGGAAGGGGGCTAGCCTGTTGACCAGGGAGGGAGGTTAACCTTCCCATACGACCAGGAGAAAGGACCGAAGGACAAAGCCATAACCCGAGACCACATGGCACTCGCGCACGACCAGGGGAAGAGAACTGGGGGGAAGGCGCCTAACGCGTGGCCACATGGACCTCCACAAGACCAGGGGCCGGAGGAAAAGGGGCGTGTGCACCCAATTTTTCACAAAAGTGGGTTTTAAACATTAGAAAATGGATTTTTATGATATTTAGCCTAATTTTAATGGGATTTTGCCCATTATTGGAGGATATGGAGCTCGATTTGAGGCCAGATTTTTGGAGGAAGTTGGGATGTGACCCCCAACCAAAATTCTGTATAAACCAGGTCTTTTTACAGCCATGAGAGGTTCAGATTAGCATAATTATTCCAATTTATGGAGAGTAAGCCATTGTTATGCAGGTGAAGCCAGCAAGCTAGGGAACTTTGGAGGCCATTTCCAGGAGCTACGCTCAGCATTTTCAGTGTCGTCAGTTGTGTTGGATTATTGAGATCGAGCAGAGCACAACTAGACCAGTTTTAATCCAATTGATGTACTTTTGATGTACTTTTGATGTACTTTTGATGTAATTTTGAAGCATTGAATATTAATAAGAAAGCCTCCCCCACTGAGACAAAGGCCCGAAGATGTAGGCAACTTTGTCGAACTCCGTTAACAAGTTTTGGTGTTATGGTTTGTTGTTCTTAATGTTCATTTTATGTTCTGCATTCTTTATGATGGTTGCAACATTCTTTCAGTATTCTTCTTCTTCTCTTTAATTTCTAAATGGTAAATCAACTCATGCAACATACTTAACCAAGTCGTTTAAAAGATCATTTCAGATCAAGTGGTATCAGAGAAGGTTGACATTTGGTTGTTTTGAGTATGCATGATTACCAGGGAAAAGTTAAGGCATGGTGAAGGAGAGATTGCAGAAGGATATCTTGAGATTGGATCAAGAAAGAGGACATCTAAAAGTGAGAAGATGGCATCATAAGAAGGACTTTCTCAAAACAAAAGAGAGCTTCAAAAAAAAAAAATTCCATGATGGAGATGGTAAAAGTGTTGTATGATGATTACTTGGAACGGAAAAGACATGTTCAAGGGGAATATTCAAATCAAAACATCCTCTTTCACCCCCTTCATCTCCATCTTCTTCTTCTTCTTCAAGTTAAAGTTCTACTTCTAACACTACTTCTACAAGAAAACATTCTCATTCTCATAAACATAAGCTTGATATGTCATTACTTAAACTTGATGTAAAATTTGGTTTTCCTATGTATGATGGTGAATTTAATGCTGAGAAACTTGATAATTGGGTTAGATAGATGGAGGTATATTGTAATGTGCATCAAATCAAAGATGAGGCAACCAAAATCAAAACTTGATAATTGGGTTAGAAAGATTGAGGTATATTGTAATGTGCAGCAAATCAAAGATGAGGCAACCAAAATCAGATTGGCATCACTTCGTCTTGAAGGCACAACTCTCATATGGTGGAAAAGTAAGATGCAACATGGAACTCGGAAAGTTGGTAAGATTTTTCCATCATGTCATGATTTTATTTCCACACTTAGAAAACAGTTCTATCCATTTGGATATAAGGAAAAGGATTTAATTGAATGGAAAAGTCTTAAGTTAAGAAAAAGACAATTGGTGCAGGAATATACAGATGAATTTTGTAAGATGGCTTTGATGTTAGATGTTCCATTGACTACACAAGAAACTCTTATGAAGTATATAGGAGGTTTTCCTGCTTATATTCGTAATATTGTATTTATGTTTGGACCTAATAATCTTGATGAGGTTTCTATTCAAGAAACATATATTGAAACAAGAAAAATGGAGTTAGTGTATCAAGCGAATCATCTTCAAAGAAAGAAGGCAAAGGAAAAGGGAATGGGAAGAAATAAAACTCAGCGACAATGAAGGAAGAGAAGATATCTTGCAAGCATTGAAAAACTAAGGGCACGATGATGAACATTGATGGAAATTGCACCCAAAGAAGAGACCAAAGTGGTTCAAAGGGAGGAAAGGGAGGAAAAAATTTGCAGCAACAACACATCCAACAGACTTGGGGTCAGATTCAAGTGATGAGACTAAGATCACAGCAGTTGGTTTGTCAAGTGATGATTATGAGGATAGATGCAAATTGTTTCATATAAGAGTCATAATGAAACATACTAAAATCGATAAATTGTTAGATTGTGGATATCAATCTAACTTAATTTCAGAGGAAGTGGTTAAACAATTGGGATTGACAACTAAGTTACATCATAAACCTTACTCACTTAAATGGATAAGCAACAATCATAAATTGCCCATAACAAATAAATGCACTTGAAGGTTTGCAATTTCATCAAAGTTTTTGGATGAGGTAACATGTGATGTGGTGCCACTAAATGAATGTGGAATGGTCTTAGGAAGCCCTTATTTATATGATCGCAAAGAAATCTTCTTCGGGGAACAAAATCAATATCACTTGTTTAAGAAGGGAACTAAATATGTTGTACATGCTCATCATATTAAATAAAATCAAACTCTACTAAGGATGGAATAATTAAGAAAGGTAGCATATCCAAGCAACATACCTATAATTGTGCCAAGTAAAGAAGTTGATCTTAAGCATGAACATGAGATGGTTTTAGGATGTGAGTTCAATCATACTTTGCTTCAAGATAAGTTAATGTCGTGCAAGCCCATAAAACATAATGGTTTGTTTTTAGACATGTTTTTGATATGGTTATCTCTGCTAATTTTTTCTACATGGATGGTAGTGGGCTCAGAAAGATGTGACAAATGAAAATGGCTAACAATATGATTTCATTTGTCATGGTTATTATGCAATTGATTGTGATGTGACAGGTGCATTGGACAGAGTTTAAAGACAAGTACAAGTGGGGAGGCATATCCCACTCATAATGTCTGGTGAATATTCCTTTGGAGGACCAAAAGGTCTCAGTGGGGAGGTGTGATCCAAATGGATACAAAAAGGCAACAAAATCAAAGTTCTCAAATTTGGACGAAACCAGCACCATCGTATAGTGCTCGTCATTCTCATTTTGGAGGTATATTCTTTTTCAAAAATGGACTTCGTATGGCGAAGTTATTGTAGTCTGAAGCTTTACCCAAACAAGAAAAAAAAAGTCAAAGTCAAAGTCAACAATCTGTACTGTTGACGTCATCATGATAGGTGGTAGATGAAATCAACATGATGTGATGATGATGTCTTCATGTTGATGTGGCAGCACCAGAGGCTGACACGTGGCATGCATTTCTGGCATTTTCGAGTGATGATGTGGCAAATCACTGGATTGTACGGACGTTGACATGGCAGTCTATACGATGAAGTGGCCTAGTGACAGGTTGATGTGTGGCATTGACGTGGCGTATAGTGCTGACTGTGTAGGTTGATAGAGCAGGTGACATGGCATTCCACTGGGTAGTTGATTGCATGGGTACGAGCCAGTGACATGGTGACACGTGGCCCAATCCAGTATTTCCATGTAGCACCCAAGGTTAGGCCAATAAGGGTCGGGTAAAAATATATTTCCACCTCCGACGGATTCAAACCCCCGACATTCAAGCATGCCAACGACCCAACCAAACGCTCCAACCATCTAAGCTACAAGGTGTTACTTAACATCTCTACACCAAATTTGGGTTTTGTTGTGATAGTGGCGGATTTTTGGGGTATAAGCCCCGGTCAAAAGGGATCTAGCCCGCTGACCAGGGAAGGAGGTTAACCTTCCCATATGACCAGGAGAAAGGATCGCAAGACAAATCCAGAGCCTGAGGTCGCATGGCACTCGCACACGACCAGGGGCAAAGAACTAGGGCACAGGCGCCTAGCGCGTGGCCACATGGCCCTCCACATGACTAGGGGGCGAAGGAAAAGGGGCACACACACCCAATTTTGCCCAAAAGTGTGTTTTAAACATTAGAAAATGGATTTTTATGATATTTATCTTGATTTTAATGGGATTTTGCCCATTATTGGAGGATCTGGAACCCGATTTGAAGCCAGATTTTTGGAGGAATTTGGGATGTGACCCCCAAACAAAATTCTATATAAACCAGGTATTGTTACAACCATGAGAGGTTCATATTATAATAATTATTCCAAGTTGTAGAGATTAATCCATTGTTATGCAAGTGAATCCAGCAAGCTAGGGAACTTTGGAGGCCATTTCTAGAAGCTACACTCAGCCTTTTTCAGTGTCGTCGATTGTGTTGGATTCTTGAGTTTGAGAAGAACACGGGTAGACCAGTTTGTAATCCAATTGATTTACTTTTGAAGCATTGAATATTAATAAGAAATCCTCCCCCACTGAGGAAAAGGCCCAGAGACGTAGGCAAGTTTTTCGAACTTCGTTAACAAGCTTTGGTATTATGGTTTGTTGTTCTTAATGTTCATTTTATGTTATGCATTCTTTATTATGGTTGCAACATTATTTCATTATTCTTCTTATTCTCTTTAATTTCTAAATGGTAAATCAACTCATGCAATATACTTAACCAGGTCGTTTAAAAGATCATTTTGGATCAAATACTACTCATGTGTGGGAGGAAGACCATCATGCCCATCCCCTATAATCTCATGATGATTTCGAGGCTAGATTTTTAACCTGGATTAGCGTTAATATCAGAAATAATGGTGGAAGGAGTCATTTGACTACAGATAAGATCCCTCTACATAAGAGAGAGGAAGTTCCCTCTAATTATAATCATCCCTTACCTCATGATGAATAAGACCATGAACGTTGGTGTGATTAACAGGAGGAGGCTTTATCAAGAAATGGTCTCTATAAATTTTGAAGGAAACGATAGTATGAAAGGTACTCAGTTACATGGTTCTGTTTTGGTTTTCTGTATTTTTCCTCCTTGTTATTCTGATCATTTTGCGTACCCTATTATTCATTCATTCTCAGTTCTTGACTCTTTAAAAAGTTTCTCTCTCATTTTCATTAGTCTTCCCATGGCTCCCGGAGGCAGGAAACACCGCTCCCACTTTGTTAATCCCTCCTGTGCAACAAAATATGCCATTGATGTTGCATAATTTTACGATGAATTCATCCTAGAATAAGATAAAGGAATATTGTAGGAGATAGAAGTCGAGGTCCACCAAATCAGGTAGTTTCAAGAGGATGATGATGTTGAGTCTCAAATTGGAGGTTTCATTCTAGATCTTGGGTGTACACAGACCATAAATTCAAATCTCTACCACACCCTAGAACTTTACTGGGACACCAAAACTATGGTGGCCATTGATATGTTTCCTAAGGAACATGATTTTCTCAAGCTAAAAAGTCAGGAGGAAGCCTTGGAGATTCAAAATGCCTACCTGATCGATGGGGTCACCTTGCTCGCCAAAAGACAAGGAGGCACTTTTTTTCCTCCTTCGTGGAACTATGCAATTCCTGAGACCTCAGATATGGTTACATGTCGAGGAACTGAGGCTCCCACCAACACCCAGGTTTTGCATGATGAGTGAAAAATGTCACCTTGTTTTTCATTCTTACTTTTATCTAGGTTTTTTAGACGTGGAAAATTGTAGGGATAAACATGAACTAGTCAGGAATTTTGATTTTAGACTTATGACTCAACTACTTCATGATAATGCCTAGTTTCCTCTCGAAGGCATGCAATATTTTTGGGGTTTTTTGTGATTTTGAGCCCAAGGAATTGTCATAGTCCCTTTGGGCCTAATTCAATTTGACTTCCTCTATCAGTTGCTCTGTAAATTATGTTCATATTTAATATAGAACATTTCTTAATTACAAAAAAAAAACAAGCATATAACTAGGTCATTTGTAAAAAAAATTGCTCAAATAATAAGTTTGGTTTGTCATAATAATAAGATAAAATGAGGCACTAGATACACCCCCTCATAAAATAAACTTTGTATTGAAGTTTCAAAATAGACATGGAAATTGTTGATGCATCTCAACTGCATCCTCCCAAGTAAAAGAATTGGGACTATATCTATCCCACTAGACCTACATCAACTTAATGAAAATTTAATTTATCTAATAATCATATGACTTTATAATTTAACCATTTAATCATCATCAAATTTACTCAATCACATAATAAAAATTTAGGTTTCATAATCATAATAAAAATCATATAATTGGATCATTTATAAACAATTTCCCTCAAATAACAAGTCTAGCATGTCATATTAATTAGATAAAATGGGGCACTACATACACCTCCTCATTAGATCAACTTTGTCCCAAAGTTTGAAAATAGATATGGAAATCATTGACACATATCATCTGCATCCTCTCAGGTAGAAGAGTTGGGACTGTAACTATCCCATTGGACCTTTACTTGATCTACCAAATGATGTTAAAGTTTTCAAGCATTTCGGTCCAAAATGTGGATTGGTTCGACCATCAAAGCCCCCATTGTCTGACATTTGAAATAAATTAGATCAATAACATGTGAAGGGTTAGAAATATAATGATGCAAAACTGAAACATGGAAAACATTATGCATATGTTATAAAGATGCAGACAATGCAAGATGATATGAAACATGTCCCTTTTTCTCTAAAATCTCAAAAGGTCCAAGATAACATGGTGATAACTTTGCTCCCTTCCCAAACATAATTGAACACTTTTGTAGTCTCAGTAGCAAAAATACTTTATCCCCAATATCATAAATTTGATCAATCCTATGCACATCCACATAACTTTTATGTATGTTTGTGCTTCCTTTAATCTTATTTTAGTCATTTTCATCCGCTCCTTGGTCTCTTGAATTACTTCTAGTCCCAAAAAAACTATATCCTCTAGTCTATCCCAACTAAGAGGTGTTCTACATGATCTTCCATACATGAAATCAAATGGTGCCATATTTATTGAACTTTGATAGCTATTATTATATGAAAATTTGGCAAGTGGAAAAAGTTCCTCCCAACACTTTTGATGATCCTATGCACATCCACATAACTTTTATGTATGTTTGTGCTTCCTTTAATCTTATTTTAGTCATTTTCATCCGCTCCTTGGTCTCTTGAATTACTTCTAGTCCCAAAAAAACTCTATCCTCTAGTCTATCCCAACTAAGAGGTGTTCTACACGATCTTCCATACATGAAATCAAATGGTGCCATCTTTATTGAACTTTGATAGCTATTATTATATGAAAATTTGGCAAGTGGAAAAAGTTCCTCCCAACACTTTTGATGATCCATAATGTACATTCTTAACTTATCTTCCAATATTTGATTAGTTCCTTTAGTTTGACTTTCAGTCTTTGGGTGATATGTTCTACTAAAGTTTAGTTGTGTTTCTTGTGCTTCTTGAAAACTTGTCCAAAACCTTCTTGTAAACACTACTCCTCTACCTAAAATTATATTTTTTGGAATACCATGTAACCTCATTATTTTGTTAATAAATACCCTTGCAATCTCTAGTGCTTGATATGTAGTATTCACTAGAATCACATGTGCACTTTTTGTTAGTGTCTAGTACAAGAAATATTTAGTCATGTCTCCTCGATGTTATCGGTAATCCATTGTTGCTTACTATTCTTCTCTTTATTTATATCTTGAGTGACCCAAAGTTCATGTCTGTCTAGGGTTCCAACAAATCCTTTAAAACTATCGGCCTCCCTGGTAAACTAGAAGGCAACGCAACGCACTGAGTGCACTGCGCAGTCTCACCCGATATAGTCTTAATGGGTGGCTGCAATACTCAGGTGTTCGCAGCCCAATATTGAGTGGGGATCTGGGAAGTGCGCGCTAAAAACTCTATTTTAACTTACTAACACCATGATTGTTGTTCACGATTGTGCATGAAATATAGAAACACATTCATTTAGCATATTAATAGCTATTGAAGGAAGTAAAGAAAAACATGCATTCAATCACATAACACAGGTTTTACCATGGTTCACCCCCTCCTGGGATATGTCCACAAAGATCTAGCTCTTAGCTCTTTATTATAGCAGTTCCAAAACTTCAGCACCACGTGCTTTACAATATCCTCTCAATTGGCTCAGGATCTATTATGAGGTGGACTAGATCACACCAGGCTCCTCAGCCTGCAATATAAACCTCAAGATCTACCCTCTGTATTCCTTTATAGCTCAACATCTTACACAATTAGGTCATACAAAAAAATATTACATCGCATCCACTTCCTCACGTTCTCCTTCTTCTGTCATACCTAGGTATCTATATTTATACCTTTGTGGCTCACCAACCATTACAATGTATTGCAAAAACCCTAACCTTGTCGTTGATAGGTCTTCCATGCATGTGTGCATGCTTCTCTTCCTTCTAGTTGTCGCTTTCCTCGTCTGTGCCTTCTTTCCCAAAATAACCTTTCTTTCTTCTTTGGCCTGCATCCAACAGGCCCCCAAAACTGACATGTGGCTCGTCCCGAGCCACCTATCCTTTGTGTGCCTCGTTGATCTCCCAGGTGATCGCCTAGAACTTTTCCTTGAGCTTTGTTGCTTGCGTTTGAGCCTACGTTGTCTTCTTATTGAGTGTGTCTACTATCTGCACTACAATATCATCACTGATCAACCCTACACATGATGCCTGGGTCTGCGCCATATACATCTTGGCTTCCTCTGTTTGTGTAATAACTTCTGCTACTCGCTCTTGAAGTGGTTCCATTTGAGCTTGGCGCTCCTTTTTTTGCATCTACGCAGTGGAGACTTCTGCCTGAATTTTCTTCATATCATGCGCCCCTTTGATGCTCTTTGTGATGGACATTGTCTTTTGCCTCTTCTTGAGGTCCTGGATAGTTGCGCTTATCCTTTCTTCTTCCTTGTCCCACTGTTGAACTTGTTGATCCTCTTCCAGCTTCGTCCAGAGTTGTGTTGCTTTGTCGAACAAGTCGGTTGATGTGCTGACCTATCGCTCTATCTCTTGTAGCTTCTTTGTTTCCTACTGCTTCCTTTTATCCCATACCTCTGGTCCCATCATACTTTCCATTACTCTCCCTTTCCATCTCCAGTTGGCGCGATTAATGTGGCATACCGTCGGTCCTTTCCGACATTCAATTTTGCATATCTTAGTCATTTAGTATTTCTTTTGTTGTCTTTTAATTTTCTCGCTTGTTTCCATTTTGCACTAACCGTTGGCCTTGTATTCATTGAGTTTGTATTCCTAAGTGTGTGTGCTCTTTCTTGTTTCGGCGCACTGTACCCCTATTTAATATCCTATTTTTTTATTTTATTTTTAACTGCGCAGTGATTTTTATGTTGTGGGTGGTTGATTATCTTTGTACATCTTCAATCGGCTCCCATTGATCATCCCTCTAATTTTTGCACCTCCTAAGTCTTTAAACTATACATCTCCCCCATATGTGATAGTTTTTACTCCGTACGGTCCTAACCAATGCATTCTGAGTTTTCCTGGATGTTGAATGGATTTGTTGTCATACATCAACACTAAGTCTCCTGCTTTAAAAGTTTTATTCTTGATGTGTCTGTCATGCCAAGATTTGTCCCTTGCTTTATGAACTTGTTGGTGGAACCCTGCTAGGATCCTATCCTCCTCCATGATCATTAGTTGATTTAGTCTCTCTTGTACTGCACCTTGCTCGGTCATGTGTGTAATTGTTGCAACGCGCAGACTAGGTACCAGAAATTCTAATGGCACCATTGATTCTTGTCCATATACCAATTTGAATGGCATGTTCCCTACCAACGTCTTTCATGTGGTCCTATATGCCCACAATACTGCTGGTATTTTTCGGTCCCAATCGTCCTTGTTGACATTACAGATCTTTTTCAGTGCATTTTCCAGGATTTCATTAAATGCTTCTACTATTTCATTCGCATGTGGGTGATATGGTGTGCTCTTCTGATGATGGACTTCAAATTATTCAGTCCTAGCCTTGATAGTGTTGTTAATGAAGTGCATGCCTTGGTCGCTCATCAAAACTCTTGGGCAACCAAATCTAGTGATTACTTGTTCAAATAGAAAGTGTGTTGTTGTTTATGCGCTGCAATCTTTAACTGGTGTTTCTTCCACCCATCTTGTCAGGTATTATGTCGTGGTAACAATGTATCTTGCTCCTGTTCTTTTGGCTAGAGGGTTGATTGGTCCCACAAACTCTATTGCCCATTTATCGAATACCTGCAAAGTTACTTGTGGTTGTAATGACATTTTGTCCCTTCTATTGGGTTTACCAACCCTCTGACAAACATCACATCTCTGGCAGTACTCTTTTGAGTCTCTGTGAATGGTCAGCCACCATAGTCATGTGTAGTATATTTTCCTTCGTAATGTCCTCCTACTATTCCCTCGTGGGCTTCTGCCAAAACCCTTGGTCTTTCGTGTTCTAGCACATATCTTCGCAAGATGTTATATGCACCCATTTTGTATAAGTGTCCTGCAATCAGTTGATAGTATGAAGCCCAGACTACCAGGTTCTTCTTCTGCGTTGTGTTATATTCATGTGGCACAGTACATATACTCAAGTACTGAATGATGTCTACAAAGTATTCATCGACGATCTGGACTGAAAATAACTGTGCGTCTGGAAAAAAATTCCTCTAAATTTGTAGGTTCTTCTCCATCCATGACCCTTGATAGGTGGTCAGGTCCTGCATTCATATTTCCTATCTTAACTATTACTTCAAAATCAAACTCTTGAAACAGTAGTAACCGTCTACAGATTCTCCCCCCCAACACTGGCTTGTTGACTAGGTATTTAAGGGTTGAGTGATCTATGAACATCTTAAAATGTTTTCCCAATAAGTAATGTTTGAATTTTTGCAGTGTGTAGACCATAGCTAGGCCTTCCCTCTTTGTGGTGTTATAGTTCTGCTCTGATTCTAATATTTTTCTTCTCGCAAATGCTATAGGGTGATCCAAATCTCCTACTCCTAGTTATGCCAAAATAGCTCCAATTGCTATGGTTGATGCATCTACATGTACATGAAATGTCTTCTCCCAGTCTGGAAATACTAGTATTGGCGTGGTGACCATCTTCTCTTTCAGTGTATCCAGACTGTGTTGACAATCATCATTCCACTGAAACTTTGTATCTTTCCTTAATAGTTTCTCCATTGGCGTGGTGATCTGTGTGTATCGTTTGATAAACTTTTTGTAGTATCCTCTGTGTCCCAATGTTTCTCTTAGCTGACAGACTGTCTTTGGTGGTGGCAAGTTAACAATTACTGCGATCTTTGTAGGATCAACTAGTAATCCTTGTATGCACACTATGTGGCCCAATAGTATCCCAAACGGTGTTCCAAAGATACATTTTTTTATGTTTAATGATATATGGCATTGTCTGCATCTTTCTAACATCAGTTGTAAGACCTCTACATGGTCTTTCAATAGACTATAAACTATCCACTCATCCAAGTATACCTCTAGAAACTGGTGGATGAACTCCTTGAATGCAACGATGACTACCCTGGAAAATATTGTTGGTGCATTCTTCAGTCTAAACGGCATGACTTTGTACTAGTAGGATCCCCATTCTGTAGCAAATGTGGTCTTGTATCTGTCTTCATGTGCCATCTTGATTTGGTGGTAGCCTGGGAATCCATCAGTGAATGAGTAAACTTTATGTCCTCCTACGTTCTCCAAGACTTCATCTGTGAAAGGTGTAGGGAACGGTTCATGTAAGCATGCATCGTTCAAATTCCTCAAGTCGACACATATTCTTATCCCGCCTTGTTTTTTATCCTGAACTACCATCGGGCTTATCCATTATAATTCCTCCATGGGTTCTATGATTCCATCTTTGAGCATCCTGTCGATCTCAGCTTTAACTTTCTGCTTATATATCGGGTTTATTCTATATGGTCATTGTTTGATCGGCCTTGCTTAATCTCTGAGTGGTATCTTCATTTCTCCTAGCTCTCCCACTATACCCTTCATTTCTGTAAATGTTGTGGGAAATAGGTCGTTGTACTCATGCAATAACTATGTTATGCTTTCTATTGTTTGCTCATCCCAGTAGTCTCCAATGTTGGCCATTTTGGGATTCTCAATTGTCCCAATGTTGACTTTATTCACCTTGATCGGTGCAAAAATTACTTCTGATTCTAGATGTGGACCTTCCACTTCTCTTTCTCCTTCTGCTTCCTCGATCTGAATATCGCAGGGATCATCTTCATATGGTGCTTCTTCCTGCACATGGTAGCATGAAAATATTTCTTTTACTTTATGTATGTTCCGTTGTTGTTCTTCTGTTATGAGTTCGACTTCTGGTTCCTTAATGAATATCACCCCTCTTATCTATTTAATAGTTGCAACTATATTGGGGTTTTCATGCTCGAATGAGAAAGTGACTGTAAAATTCTATTGTAATACCGTCCAACTCGCAGTTCCTTTGCATAGTTCCTGGTCTGTATACCAGTTGGTTGGTATTCCTTCTAAGGTGTGTACGAAATGATGAGGCCATTCCTCTGAGGGAGGCATCTTCAACAGCGCTCTGCACTTCTCCAAGTGTTCCACTGGTTCCCCCTGTCCATCATACATATGCTTCTTGTTGCTTTTATGTTTTGCACCAAACCTTATGCGTAGTAATCGTTTACATTGGTACCAATATGTGATTGTTTCCTTGTGTGCCCCCCACCATCTTACAGGTGTGGCCTGGAGTTCTATATCAAGTGCTAAGAGTCTTTGGTTTTCTATCACTTCATCCTCATATTGTTCCAGGAATGCTTCTAGATCATTCACTCCATGGAAACTGGGTGGTTCCCTTATATTTGTGCCTACCCATCTGACTGCGTAGTCTATTTTTGTGCACCTTCTTGTGGAAACTTCATGTAGACTTTGCTGCCATTTTTCTAGACCTGTGTCTGAGTCTGTTGCACATGAAGTAATGCTCTACAAACTGAGTATCCCATATGCAATTGGATTTATGTAATCCTCATCGCGCGTAGTGTTTATATTATGGTAGCTTCGGGAGGTATAAACCTCTATTGTGACCTATGACGAGATTAGAATATTCTGGAAGGAAGAAAAGAAGTAAAGGAAACCCTAAATGAGATGTCGACTGCAGAAATATAATTAATGTGAATTAATTAGTACCCAGAAGGAGAAGTCGGCCCCAGTAAGTCTGCCATACCACTATAAATACAGGGCGCTAGTTCTCATTATTCACACTTCTCAGAATTGCAGAGAGCAGTTTCTGCACATTGCAGTTGGCAGTTTTGTGCGCAAGTTTCTGGGGAAGGTGTTGCGCCAGTTTCTGGGTGGGACTATCTGATCATCTTGGTTTCTATTCTTGCTTGGTGCATTAGCCTTTCTTGGCTATTGATTTCTACCAATATTATTCTCTGTCAAGGTCAAGGTGCTCGGAGGGTGGCTTCGGCCTATGGTTGGGTGACAAGGGTATTGTCAATGGTAAAATGAGCACAGTCTTTCATATTCTAACAGGTTATGGGCCCACACCTTCTTCATTCAGTCTAAACACTGGAAGGAAGCATAGCCTCTAGGTATTAAGCTCGCTAAGGAACTGTCGCTAGGGTTACTAGCAGGAGCAGCTTCCAAAGACATTGTCGTTAGGGTTACTAGCAGAAGCAGTTGCAAAAACCCTAACCTCAAATCCAGAACCTTGCGATGGAGCATCTCGCTCAAAAAGAAGATATCCAGATGTGCCCTAACTCAGTGCACCTTTTGGCTCTCTCAGAAGACAGAAATGATGAAGTTGAATTTTTGGATCAAGGCATGACCAGTCCAGTCAACCAAAGACATGTGTGAAACAATCAGTCTTTTACACTACTCAACACTTACCGGAACGTTTGAAGACGACATGTGGATAATTGATAGTGGAGCTTCTAGGTACATGATGGGAGATCAAGCCAGACTCTCAAATCGAAATGAGAAGAAGACCCCGTACAAGGTAGAGCTTGGAGACAAAACCACTTACCCCATGGAAGGATTTGGACAAGCCGCCATCAAAATGAAAACAAGTAATTATGTTCACTTAAGCAATGTTTTATATGTACTTGGTTTAGAAAAGAATCTTGTATCAATATCTTGCCTAGAAGACAAGGGAAACAGAATAGCTTTCGTGGATGGAAAATTGTTATCATGGCATAAAGACTCCAACATAGAGAATGCTAGGGTTATCGGAAGTCGTGAAGGAAATTTGTACAGACTACTAGAAATGAAGAAGATCTTGTACATGACGAAGTCAACCCTAATGAACTTTGGCACAGAAGGTACACTCATATTAATTATCAAGCATTACCCTTTCTCAAAATAATGGTTGAAGGAATACCAGAGTTGCAGTCTACACATGAAGGAATCTTCAAAGGATGCACCCTTGGGAAGAATATCAATAAACCATTCCCAAGCAACAATAACAGATCTAAGGAGATTCTAGATCTAATACACTCAGATGTTTGCGGTCTAATGCCATTAAAATCTCTAAGAGGATCTTCTTACTACGTAATCTTCATAGATGACTATTCAAGAAAGACTTGGTTATACCTATTGAAGACAAAAGACGAAGTATTCAGCTAGTTTCAAGAATTCAAAGTAGAGATAGAAAACCTCAAGAACAAGAAGATCAAGACATTAAGAATAGATAATGGAGGAGAATACACCTTGAAGGAATTCATTTCATTCTACAAATCGGAAGGGATTAGGAGGGAGCTGACTGTTCCTCATAATCCTCAACAAAATGGTGTAGCAGAAAGAAAGAACAGATCTATTGAAGAAACCATAAAAGCCTTAATGAATGATCAAGGCCTGTCCATGTTCTTATGGGGAGAAGCAGTAATGACAACAATATATGTGCAGAACAGAAGTCCTCATCCTATATTGAAGAACATGACACTAGAAGAAGATTTTTCAGGTAAGAAACCTAATGTGGAAAATCTAAGAATATTTGGATGTCCTGTTTACTCCCACATTCCCAAGGACAAGAGGAATAAACTAGAACCTTCAGGAAAGAAAGGGATATTCGTGGGATATAGTGATTCATCCAAGGCTTATAGAATATATATTCCAGAACAACACAAGATCGAGGTCAGCAGAAACATAACGTTCAATGAAAGGATGGCCTTCAGGAAATTCATCAAAGAAAATATAGAAGAAGAAGAGATTGAAGAACTTAACGAAGAAAGCACAGAAAATGTAATTGACGAAAAGGAACTACCTGATCATCCTATGGAGCCATGTGAAAACATTGATTCAGATATCGTACCTAAGACTAAGAAAAGACCAGCTTGTCTTGAAGCTACCTTACAAGACGCAGAAAGACTCAAGGTTCCAGAAGGAACATTCAGAAAGAGTAAAAGACCTAAAATATTCTCAAGTTATGCAACATACACGACAAAGATTCTAGATGAAGAACCTACCACATTTGAAGAAGCAGTTCAAAAGGAATAATGGAAAGAAGCTATGACAGAAGAGCATCAATCCATTATGAAAAATTAGCTATGGGAAATCGTACCAAGACCTAAAGAAAAATCGGTGGTAACTTCAAAATGGGAGTACAAGATCAAACATGCAGCAGACGGAAGCGTGGATAAATACAAGGCAAGATCCGTAGCTAGAGGTTTCTCCCAAAAGGAGGGAGAAGATTATGATGAAATGTTTGCTCCGGCGGCTAGATATACTTCCATCAGAGCTATCATATCTCTTGTCGCTTCCATAGGATGGAACTTACATTAGATGGATGTAAAGACAGGTTTCCTCAATGGAGATATTGAAGAACAAGTATATATTGAACAACCTCAAGGGTTTGAGGTACATTCCAGAGACACTCACGTTTGTAGATTGAAGAATTCTCTATATGGACTCAAGCAAGCTCCAAGGGATTGGTATGCCAGAATGGATAGCTATCTAACAAGACTTGGTTTCTCCAAGAGTCATGCAGATCCAAACCTTTATTACAAATTCGTGGACAATGCACCTGTGATTCTACTATTATATGTTGATTATCTATTCATAACAGGTGAAGAATCTCTCATTATCCAGTGCAAGAAGGAATTAGCTTATGAATTTGATATGAAATATCTAGGTCTCATGTACTATTACTTGGGACTAGAAGTATGGCAGAAGCATGGTGAATTATTCCTTGGACAAGGAAAGTACGCAATAAAGAT
The DNA here is from genome assembly GCA_000966675.3 of Picea glauca. Classification (NCBI taxonomy): domain Eukaryota; kingdom Viridiplantae; phylum Streptophyta; class Pinopsida; order Pinales; family Pinaceae; genus Picea; species Picea glauca. The sequence continues at coordinate 151,333 of JZKD02S1322987.1, read as the reverse complement.
TCTTCAGAAATTTGGAATGACGGATTGTAATTCCATGGACACTCCTATGAATGCGGATATAAGAAAAGTGAAAGTTCTAGATTCTAATCCAGTAGATCCATATCTATATCAACAACTAATTGGGTCATTGATGTATTTGGTAAATACTTGACCAGACATTTGCTTTGTCGTAAATACACTAAGCTAGTTCCAGGTGGAACCAAGACATGAGCATTGGATAGCTGCAAAGCATGTATTAAGATATATTCGTGGAACAATAAACTATGGTTTGAGATATACCGCATCTAGCAATATACAGCTTCATGGATTCACAGACTCAGATTGGGCAGGAAGTGCAGAAGACAGAAAGAGAAATTCAGGTATGTGTTTCAGCTTGGGCTCCGCTATGATATCTTGGGGCAGCAGGAAACAGAAGTCTGTCACACTCAACACAGTAGAAGCAGAGTATATGGAAAAATGTGAAGCATGCACTGAAGCAATATGGTTAAGGAAGTTAATCTCTGATTTATTTGATCAGATTCCAAAATCGACCATAATATATTGTGATAATCAGAGTTGTATAAGATTATCAGAATAGCCCGTGTTTCATGAAAGGTCGAAACACATTGAGATCAAATACTACTTTATTGGAGATAAATTCCAAGAAGGAGAGGTAAAACTCGAGTATATCCCCACTGACGAGCAGACAACAGGCATTCTGACAAAACCTCTATCCAGGATAAAGTTTGCATATTTCCGAGAGAAGATGGGGATCGTGGAAATAACTCCCTTAGCTGAAAGGGAAGACTCTCCAGGTTAGGAGGGAGCAATAAAATATTATTGAAACATTTATCTTTGTGATTGAAAAATAGTCCAGATTGGACAGATTCTTTCTTGTTCGGAAAGTGGATTGAGATTTCTAACGGACAGCAATTTCCCATTGTGGTTAACATGGGAAATGGTCCAGATTGTTGGTGTATCATAGACAGAGACTTCCCATTGTGGTTAACATGGGGAGTGGTCTAGGGTAGTCTCTCTTCTTGAGTGTTACTCAAGAAGACTGACCCGCCTCGTCAGACAAGGATTTCTCATTGTGGTTAACGTGAGGAATGGTTTGTTTTAGAGGTTGATGCAAGACAGTCTTTTCCTCTTATGGTTAACAGAGGAAATGGTTTGGACAGTCATTCCTTAGGGTTTATACATTCTCTCCAAGGTGCACTTTGATTAGTGTAGGAGGAATGGCCCAGGGTGGGGAATGGTCCAGACTCAGCAATCAGGGACAAGCATTCCTTAGGGTTTATACATTATCTCCAGGGTGCACTTTGATTAGTGTAGGAAGAATGGCCCAGGGTGGGGAATGGTCCAGGTTCAGAAGACAGAACAATTATTCTTCCTTGTTTGAGAAGAATAGTCCAGATATCTCATTGTTCTACTCTGAGGGAAGATATTCTTTCATATCTCACAGACGTGAGTGAAAGATTGGCCCAGATGATTCAGTTTATTTTAACAATATTTTTCTTTGTAAGTTGGAATCAAATGATTGTTATGGAGACTGCTTGTCTCTAGACAGTAGAGATATACTATTGTGGTGGATTTTTTCCACTATTTGTGACTATGTGTCACGGTTTGAGTAGTTATGTACTACCATGGATAAACACAGGTGTGTTCTATCAATTGATATTGTACCACTTGTCATAGGAGATTATCCAGTTGGATAATAATGACGGTGCTCATGATACTACCAGTTGAATGGTATGTTTGTGCTCAATACCATACCTCCCTAGCTAGGAGGGAGTGTTGATATTATGGTAGCTTCGGGAGGTATGAACCTCTATTGTGACCTATGACTAGATTAGAATATTCTGGAAGGAAGTAAAGAAGTAAAGGAAACCCTAGACGAGATGTCGACTGCAGAAATATAATTAATGTGAATTAATTAGTACCCAAAAGGAGAAGTCGGCCCCAGTAAGTATACCAGACCACTATAAATACAGGGCGCTAGTTCTCATTATTCACACTTCTCATTATTGTAGAGAGCAGTTTCTGCGCACTACAGTTGGCAGTTTTGTGCGCAAGTTTCTGGGGAAGGTGTTGCACCAGTTTCTGGGTGGGACTATATTATCATCTTGGTTTCTATTCTTGCTCGATGCATTAGCCTTGCTTGGCTATTGATTTCTACCAGTATTCTTCTCTGTCAAAGTCAAGGTGCTCGGAGGGTGGCTTCGGCCTATGGTTGGGTGACAAGGGTATTATCAATGGTAAAACAAGCATAATATTTCATATTCTAACACGCAGTTGTTCTGTATAACTAGCGGATTTCCTCTAAGTCTAAACAAGTAGGTTCTACAAACCTCCCCCCTTCTGATGGGTCCAATGGTGCAATGAATATGTATTCCCCTGACTCAAATGTCATTTTTCGTGTCTTTAAAATGATTATGTCTTGGTTATAAAATGCCCAATCCAAGCCAAGCAATGTTGGATATGGTGTTGTGTTGTCTACTATTTCAATCACTTCAAAGTCTGCTTTTGTGCGCACTCCATCCAGGTTGACTGTTACTCCTTTAAGTCTACCGATTGGTAGGACTATGTGTTGGTTTTCTAGTTTCAGTTGAACAGGTGAATATCCTAACATGGGCTCTCCCATACATTTCCATGTCTTCTTGGGTAATACATTGACTTCGGGTTCTAGATCCAGTATGATATCTCCCATGTTGAAATCTTCGATGTTAGCTTTCAGCCTGAACTCTCTACCTATTCTTCTCCTTGTATGTAGGTGATTGACTATTTTTTGTTCTAGTTTTCCTTTTGTCTCTATGCTACATATTTCTAATATGTTTTGCAATATTTTGACAAATGATCGATCATTCAATACTTTCACACATGATTTCAAAAATCCTTTGATTATACTTACTTGTCCCACAAGCTTCATTTCGTTGGTATGATCTAATACTGGAGGCCTCTCGTACTCCGGTGCTTCCTTTCTTTGTTGTGCAGTTGAAGTCGACATGGTGTCTTGCTTCCTGAATTCTTGTTTGGCTTTCTTAAATGTGTCCTTCTCGTTCTACGCATCGAACTGTCTCCTTGGTTCGGCATTCTTCTTTACCCACTGATGTTGTACTAGCTCTTGTCTAGTTGCATCATTTCCTGTTTTAGATCCTCCGCGCGTCACTATGTTGATGTTATGTCCTTCATCCCTCACTTCTATTGAAATCCATTGAAAATTATGGTTGTTTTGGTTCCTCTTTTCCTATATCTTTACTAATAGTGTCGAAAATTATTTTGTATCATGGTTCGATGCGCAACAATACATACAAGTTGTTGGTGGAAGTGGACATTCCCTTTCATAATGTCCCGGTTTTTGACAGTTGTGACATACCACTGGTCCTCTACCTTTTCCAAAACCTACTTTTGTTCATCCTCTACCTATGTAGCCATCTCAATCTCCTCTCGGCGCATTATACTGAGGCACCTTATTTTATTGTGCATTATTGTACTGAGGTTGCGTTGTGTTGTACTATGGTTGCGCGGTATTATAGGGTTGTTGTGTAGTGTTGTATGGGGCTGGAACTTGGTTAAATTATGGTGTGGATTTCCCAGTCATCATTTATGCCTACACTCTATATGCATCTGATGTCCTCTCTTGCATCAAATCCATAGTTCTACAGTCTTTGTCATCGTGTCCCACTGACTTGCAAAAGTTGCAATATGAACTCTTTGGAACTGTCTGGTATTTCTTCATCATTGGGAAATGATATGGATCGTGAATTATTTTCTTACAGATATCGCACCATAGTCCTCCTGTTGGTAATGGATTTGGCATTCCTACTTCCATATACTGCGCGAATGTTGGACATCTGTTCTCGTGGTGTCCTTATTTCCTACATGTGGTACACCAAACGGCTTCTCGTTTTTCCTTACTTTTGTTCTGGTTGAGCTGGAATGTTAAGTTCTTTAAATCCTCCTTTAGTTCTTCGATGGCTGGATGTGTTTGTTGATATTGGTTTTCTTCCATTTGCAGGGCTTCCTGCAGAGCCTCTGCCTATGTCTAAAACTTTTGTTTTCGTAATGGATATTTTAAGTGTGGTAGCAGTGAATTGACGAATAGGTGCATGTGTTTCATATCGGTTATGAGATATTTCAACTTTCCCTTCAGTCTCTTGAATCTATGATCAATCTCCCATACGGATTCTCTTGGTTTCTGTCTAATTTCTATCATATCGTTCATGTACTGATCTTCTGAAATTGGCTTCTGGAACTCATTTATCATCAATTTATTAATGTCGACAATCGTTCTAGTTGTCCCTGGTGGATTGTTTGTAGCTAAAATCATATACCAATCCAATGCGTGATCCCTTACTGTAATCACTAGTTGTGCTAGTTTAGTATCTTTGTTTGTGAGTTGTTTCTCTTCCCAAATATTCTCACAAATAAACAAATGATTTTATGGGTCTTATGATGCTTCTCCTTTAAATTTTGGTAACCTAATGGTGGGATCGTGTCCTACCCTCCTAAATGTTGAACTACTACCTCCGCCCAGTTTAGATACTTGACTAGTGCTACCTGAACTGGATCCTTCAGTTGTTGTTCCTTATGTAAACGTACTCTCTATTGTCTTTCTTCCTCCTAAATGTGGTTGTCTAAGCGGTGGTGTTCTCTTTGGTGTATTAGTCGCACATGGGTTTATGGGTTCCACACTGACATTAATATGGATAGGATTGTTTCCTTCTCTTCCCGCTCCTAGACCTCTCGTCTTCCTCTCATATGTTGTGCACAGGATTTCCTCAATCTACTCCACAGCCTGGAGATCCTCTAACTCTTCTTCATCACTCGCCAAGCCTTCCCTCATGGTTATGGCTCTCTTCTTGGTGTTCACCTTGTATTGGTAGGGTACTCTGCTACGCGTCTTTCTAGTTTTCTCCATGATCCACTTGATCTGGTCATCATCCATCGTGATTGGGTCCAAGGGTTCCTCCTTATTTCCCTTATCATTTCCTCCTTCCATTTCTCCTTCTATTTCTCCTTTTTGTTTCAGTGTTTCCCCCCTTCCCCCATGCACGCAGGGAAGTTTAGTTGTATGAATTCATCATCATTACCCCTTTGTTGTACAACAGTATCTTAATCGAAGTATACAATGATCTAATATACTTCCCTGAGGCCCGCGTAGAAAAAATTTCTCCGTTGCACTGTACTACTTCGTTGTATCTACTGAAAACTCTGTTATAAAACCTGCTACAATATTGTCAAGCCAAAAATCTATTGTATAGGTGAATTTGTTGTTCACCTATTGTAACTACTCGATCTGTACCGAGGTCCACTCTAACTGTCGGATTTGGTTTATCGCATGGCTATCCTTCAACCTTAGTATCCACTCATGCAATAAGTGTGGAAAATCACAAAAAAATACTTCATGCAAATCAGTAAACACGTCTTTCTCAAGATATTTGTGGGGTGTTACTCTAGGGTTTATGTTATCTTTTTGCGCAAACTCTAGCTCCTTTGTCTTCAGCCAGCTTTCGATCTCTGATTTTGTGGGATTCCACGGTCTCAAAATCCCCTTATAGTGGTTCATTATGTTCCACCTTCTCATCCTCTTTAGTATTCTCTTGATCTGCCTTCCGCAGGTCTTACGTATCTTTTTAACAGATCTTCAACTAGTCCCATCTACTCAATCCTCTATTGTTCCAACCAACGGAAATGGAACCATTTTTTGGTTACTATTCTTCTCTTTCTTTATATCTTGAGTGACCCAAGGTTCATGTATGTCTAGGGTTCCAACAAAGACTCTAAAACTATTGACACCCCTAGTAAACCAGAAGGCAACGCAGCGCACAGAGTGAATTGAGCAGTCTCACCCGAGATAGTCTTAATGGGTGGATGAAATACTCAGGTGTTCACATCCCAAGATTGAGTGGGGATCTGGGAAGTGCACATTGAAAACTCTATTTTAACTTACTAACACCATGATTGTCGTTCACGATTGTGCATGAAATATAGCAACTCATTCATTTAGCATATTAATAACTATTGAATGCAATAAAGAAACGCATGCATTGAATCACATAACACAGGTTTTACCATGATTCACCCCCTCCTGGACTGCATCCACAAATATCTGGCACTTAGCTCTTTATTATAGCAGTTCCAAAACTATAGCACTGTGTGCTTTACAATCTCCTCTCAGTCGGGTTAGGATCTATTATGAGGCGGACTAGATCGCACCAGTCTCCTCAGCCTGCGATCTAACCCTCAATATCTACCCTCTGTATTCCTCTCTAGATCAACAGCTTACACAATTAGGTCATACAGAAAAATATTACATTGCATCTGCTTCCTCACGTTCTCCTTATTCTGTCAGACCTAGGTATCTGTATTTATACCTTTCTGTCTCGCAAGCCATTACAATGTACTGCAAAAACCCTAACCCTATCGTCGTTAGGTATTCCATGCATGCACGTGTGTTGCTCTTCCTTCCAGCTGTCGCTTTCCTCGTGCATGTCTTCTTTCCCAAAATAACCTTTCTTTCTGCTTTGGCCTACGTCCAACATCCACCAATAAAATCCATCAAAATCACCTCCCATTTTGATTTTGGTATTGTTTGTTGCTATAACAATATTGTTGGATGTCAATGTTGAACCTTTACTTGCTAACATTCAAGACATCTTTCTACAAAATCAATTATTTCCTTCTTCATTCATTTCCAAAAGAATAATGGTTTAAGGTCCGCGCTCATATTTTTTACTCCTAGATGATCCATATAGACTACTCTATGAGCTTCTCTTCGAATCAAATTACATATTTCTTCATTAAGTGGCACATATATTGTTCCATGAAATTGTAACAAACCATCTTCATCCAAGGCATATCCTTCAAACTTTGTAATTCTCATTACTTCATTCTCAAGTTATGATTTGACTTCCTTATACCATCCATCTTCTAATTTCAATTTTAAAATATTTTCTCTCAATTTTTTATTTAATGGTATAATTGAGAAAATATGAAGTCTGTGACTTAAAGCATCTGCCACTCCATTCATTGTTCCCTTAATGTATGTTATCTGAAAATCATACTCACTTAATAACTCTAACCATTTTCTTTGTCTAGCATTCTAGTTACATTGGGTAAAAATATGTCATGTACATTGAGTAAAAATATGTCGTGTCCATGGTAGGTCGCATATGTGAGTGACCGAATATGCAACCTACCCTCATGGCAATGTGCAACCTTAGAGTAAAAGTGTTGTTCAAATTTTCAAATCATGCCATGAAAGGAGTGCTAGTAGGTGGGAACAAATATGTTTTTTCACATCTCTTGATGGTATTCATCATACCTTCATACAACCCCATTACACTTATGTGGATCTATCAGCAAGCATGTTCCCTATGTATATACACACTAAATCAAAGCATCATTAATTTTCATAATTCAAATCAAAACATAACATATTCAAATAATATTATTGATTGTTGATTGAATATGAAGGCCAATAAATTGTCAACGCAATTTTGTGTCAATCACCCTTATAGTTTCCTCTCACACGAGGAAAAGTATTAATAACATTTGCAAATTAATATATCCAGAACTAATTTATATCATTCAAATAATAAAAATCATTATCATTCATTACATAAAATTAATGCAAAATTGGCTCGAAGGGGTTGGATCCAATGGTGGAAAGCGAGGAGTTTTTCACCGTTGGGAAAGGTTCAATTCCTGTGAGGGCCTTACCTTGAGTGATGGGGGCACCTTGAGGTAGTGTTTGAACATGTGGTTGCACCCAGAGATACTATATTAAATGGTATCGTGACCCATACACACATAAGTGGATCAAAGCCTATGCCACGTCCTTCAAATTTTTTCAGCCCACAGGGGTGTAGACTGACTGGAAAGTGTCGTGTAAATGGAAGGAAATATGTAAAGTAGGCCGCATGTTCAATTCTCACCATGATTTACTCATTCCCCATGCTTGTAGGTTGTGTGGATGCACCTGGAGGTTATAGTGGTAGCAGACGGGAATCGACCCTGTGCCACGCGATTATGAGAACCGCCCAAGTTGTCGATTCCAATATTACAAAAAACAAATAATGAAAATTTGATTTATCTAAGCATCATATAAATTTATAATTTAACCATTTAATCATCATCAAATTTACTCAATCATATAATAAAATTCATGTTTCATCATCATAATAACAATCATATAATTAATCCTTGGATGGGGTTCCTGCTCGCTCTCATGATAAGATGGGTAGCTTGATTGAGAAGGCACCCTACCCAAGACATCAACTGACAACTAGATTCTAGAAAAGCACACCACACATCCCTTCAATGATCTCTCTAGACGATTGGTTCAGACACAATGACACTCTTTCAAGTTTGAGCAGACATGAGGGTAATAATGCTTTTGTGTGGGAAGAAGACCATCATGCCCATCCCCTACAATATCATGATAATTTAGAGGTCATATGTGTACCCTGACTTAGAATTGATATCATAAATAATGGTGGAAGGATTCATTCCGTTACTGAGAAGATCCCTCTACACGAGAGAGAGGAAGTGCCCTCGAATTCTAATCATCCCTTGCCTCATGATGAACAAGACCATGAATGCTGGTGTGATTAAAAGGTGAGGGTTCTATTAAGTAATGGGCTCTATAAATTGTGAAGGAGACAATAGTATGTAAGGTACTCAATTACATGGTTCTAATCTAGTTTTATGTATTTTCCCTCCCTGTTATTTTGTTCATTTTGCGTACCCTGTTATTTAGTCCCTCTCAGTTCTTGACTCTTTGACTAGTCTCTCTCCCCTTTTCATTAGTCTTCCCATGGATCCCAGTGGTAGGAAACCCCACTCTCACTCTATTAATCCCTCCCACGCAGAAAAATATACGATTGATGTTGCATAATTTTACGATGACTTCATCCTGGACGAAGATAAAGTCATAATGCAGGAGATAGAAGCCGAGGTTTTCCAAATCAGGGAGTTTCAAGAGGATGACAATGTCGAGTCTCAAATTGAAGGTTTCATTATGGATCTTGGGTGTACTCGGATAAAAAAATCAAAGTTCTATCGCACCCTATAAATTTACTGGCACACCAAACCTATGGTGGCCATTGGTATGTTTCCTAAGGAACAAGATTTTCTCCAGCTGAAAATTCGACAGGAAGCCTTGGAGATTCAAAATGCCTACCTGATCTATGTGGTCACCTGGCTCACCAAAATAAAAGGAGGCACTTTTGTTCCTCTTGTGTGGAACTATGCAGGTCCTGAGACCTAATATGTTGTTGTGCGTCGAGGAACTGAGGCTCCCACCACCACCCAGGTTTTGCATGATGAGTGAAATTTGTCACCTTTTTTTCCAATCTTATTGTTATCTAGGTTTTTTAGACATAGAAAATTGTAGGACTAGTTAGGAATTTTAATTTCAGACTTATGACTTAGCTACTTCATGATAATACATGGTTTCCCCTCAGGGGAAGGAAGTATTTTTAGGTTGTTTTTTGTGATTTTGAGCCCAAGGAATTGTCATGGTACCTTTGGGCCTAATTCAGTTTGACTTCCTCTGTCAGTTGCTCTGTAAACTATGTTCAAAGTTAATATAGAATCTTTCTTACTTACCAAAAAAAACAATCATATAACTAGGTCATTTGTAAAAAAAATTGCTCAAATAATAAGTCTGGTGTGTCATAATAATAAGATAAAACAAGGCACTAGATACACCCCCTCATAAAATAAACTTTGTCTTGAAGTTTCAAAACAGATATGGAAACTGTTGATGCATCTCAATTGCATCCTCCCAAGTATAATAATTGGGACTATATCTATCCAACTAGACCTACATCAACTTAATGAAAAAATGATTTATCTAATAATCATATGAATTATAATTTAACCATTTGATCATCATCAAATTTACTCAATCATATAATAAAAATTTAGGTTTCATAATCATAATAACAATCATATAACTAGATCATTTGTATAAAAAAATCCCTCAAATAATAAGTCTAGTATGTCATAATAATTAGATAAAATGGAGCACTACATACACCCCCTCATAAGATAAGCTTTGTCCCAATGCTTCAAAATAGATATGGAAATTGTTGACACATCTCAACTGCATCCTCCCAAGTAGAAGAGTTGGGACTATAACTATCCCATTCGACCTTTACTTGATCTACCAAATGATGATAAAGTTTTCAAGCATGTCGATCCAAAATGAGGATTGGTTTGGCCATCAAGACCCCCTTGTCTAACATTTGAAATAAATTAGATCAATAACATGTGAAGGGTTGGAAATATAATGACGTAAAATTGAAACATGGAAAACATCATGCATACGCTCTAAAGATGCAAGCAATGAAAGATGATATGAAATAGGTCCCTTTTTCTCTAAAATCTCAAAAGGTCCAACATAACATGGTGATAACTTTGCTCCCTTCCCAAACTTAATTGAACTCTTTTGCAGTCTCAGTCGCAAAAATACTTTATCCCCAATCTCATAAATTTGATCAATCCTATCCACATTCGCATAACTTTTATGTATGTTTGTGCTTCCTTTAATCCTCCTTTAATCTTTTTCATCCTCAATCTCTTGAATTACTTCTAGTCCCACCAAAACTCTATCCTCTATTATATCCCAACTAAGAGGTGTTCTACACAATCTTCCATACATGAACTCTAATGGTGCCATCTTAATTGAAATTCGATAGCTATTATTATACAAAAATTTGGCAAGTGGAAAAAGGTCCTCCCAACACTTTTTCTTATCCATAAAGTACAGTCTTAACATATCTTCCAATATTTGATTAGTTCTTTTAGTTTGACTGTCAGTATTTGGGTGATATGTTCTACTAAAGTTCAATTGTATTCCTAGAGATTTCTGAAAACTTGTCTAATACCTTCTTATAAAGACTACTCCTCTATCTAAAATGATATTTTTTGGAATACCATGTAACCTCATTATTTTGTTAATAAATACCCTTGCAATCTCTAGTGCTTGATATGTAGTATTCACTGAAATCCCTTGTTTACTTTTTTTCAATGTCTAGTTCAACAAATATTGAGTAATGTCTCCTCGATGTTATTGGTAATCCAACAATAAAATCCATCGAAATCACCTCCCATTTTTATTCTGGTATCATTTGTTTCTATAACAATATTATTGGATGCCAATGTTGAACCTTTACTTTCTAACATTCTAGACATCTTTCTACAAAATCAATTATGTCCTTCTTCATTCCTTTCCAAAAGAATAATGGTTCAAGGTCCACATTCATCTTTTTGACTCCTAGATTAGCCATATAGACTACTCTATGAGATTCTCTTCGGATCAAATTACATATTTCTTCATTCAGTGGCACATATATTGTTCCATGAAATTGTAGAATAATATAGTTTCTATGTAATAAAGGCCAATATTAATAAGGCCTAGTAATAAGGAAGAATAAGTCAAATGTAAGAAGACATAATAGAAGATTCTGCTTCTAGAAGATCTTCCTCTAGATTTTTATTTTGGTAGATAGATTTAGTATACATAGGAGTCGAAAGAATGAGAAGTCTTGTCTCAAGAATCATTGTAATAGAGCGTTTCTCTACTGGAGGTTTCCCCCTCGAAGAGAGAAGTGCACATTGTTTCCTATCAATAAAGATATTATTTTGGTGTTGTGGTTTCATATATTGTGTTGTTCCATTGTTATTCTCTATAGTATTTATGTTTTTCTTCTATTATAATAGATCGGATACCTTACAAGTGGTATCAAAGCACTTTCCTTGGAAGAAAATTGTGGGTTATTGTTTTTTCAGGGTAGAGATGTATTATAGCGTCTTAAAGATACAAAGATCTATCATTCAGTGCATAAATCCACGATCAGGGAAACATACACACAACAAATACAAGTGGTACTTAAGCACACATTGTTGGCAACCCTTGTTGGTACCCCTTTGAGTGGTAGTGCATCAGACAACACATGTATAGGGATCGAACTAGATATATCGAAGCCCTCCATAGAAAAACCACTTGGTCGCCTGACTACTATAGTGCCACCGAGAACAACAATCGGGAAGATACTCTCTAGTACCTAGGTAGTCGGGTAGTACAAATAAGGGCATGGTTTAGCCTCCTTAGTTGGTTCCCTGAGATATTGGGCCAAGTATTATTGTTGGACCCCACACATATATCAGAGAGCTATCGCACAGGGAAAACCCTTGTCTATAGAAACCCTGAATACCCTAACCCTTGGGAAAAAAAAAACAGAACAAACAAGATCTATTGTCATGCAACTTTACCTCCTGCATTCTTATTGTGAAATTACTACACATTTTTTCATGTTAAGAATTTGGGCCTTTCAACACTGCAGTATTATTCAGTTAGGTGTATAACTCCACAAGGGTAAAAAATGTTTGGGGCCTACCCACACTCTTATTTGAGATCTAGCCCATTGCATTCCTCTTTTCATCTCGATCGTATTGATACCTATCATTTTCCAGCCTCTTTTTTTTTCCTATGGTCTTGCTCCCCTTATGGCCCCCTTATTAGGGACCTATCTGATTGGATTCCCATTTTCACCCTGATCATTGTTATACCTATCATTTTAAACTCTTTATTTGACCCCATGGACCCACCCCACTTTCCATCATGGCTCCCACCCACCAAGAAGAAACCAATCAGAACTGAGTATTGATCTAGCTACCCTTCAGGACAGAGTAAACAAGGACATTTCGTCCATTCATGAAAAAATAGACATCATCCAAGACCAACTTGATAAAACCATTGGTGAAGTCAAAGACCAGCTAGGTGGCCAAATTAATGTAATCCATTCCACGCTCCACCAATTCATGACCAAATTTCAGGCTACATCCTCCTCTGACCCCCCTCTCTATATTGAAGGTGTTGAATCCAATCAACCTCTCCCCTCACATTCCAACTACTTACCTCGTGACCCTCGTCTTCCAAAAGTCAATGTCAACAAATTGGATGGCTCGGATCCACAAGCTTGGGTTACTCAAATGGAAAAAAAATTCTCCCTACACGGTATCATTGATGAGTTAACCAAGCTTCATTGTGGAATTCTCTATTTGGATCTAGAAAGATGGAAATGGTGGAAATGGCATCGCAATGCACACCAAGGGTATGTTGCTTGGTCACAATTTGTTGTTGAGCTATATGAACTCTTTGACATGGAAACCCACCATTTAGGATGTCTGACCAAGCAAAAACAGACTGGCACAATAAAATATTTTATTGTTTCCTTTGAGAACTTGACTTTCTGAATGGAGGGCATGACAAATGTTTTCTTTAGGGAATGCTTTATCAGTGGCCTCAAGAATGAAATTCGCACCAAGGTTGTCATGTCTCGCCCACCAACTTGGTTGGAAGCCACTAAGTATGCCAAGGAGGCACAATAGTTCATTTTGGTCCAGAGCAGAAAACCCATTTTTTTCCCCTCCCTAAACCCAACCCACCTACCCCTCAGGCCACTCCTCTCAAAGTCCAAAATTTAACAAGGACATAAATGGTTGAATGCCAACTCAAAGTTATTTTCTATAATTTTGATGACAAATATTTTCCTCGGCACAAGTGTAAGGAACAAAATCTTTTTATGGTCATTTCAAAGGATGTTGTTGAAGAGGAAGTCGAAGTTCCCCCTATTGAAGAGATAACCCTTCACAATGCTACTACTCCTCCTGTTGACCCACCAGAAGTTGAACCATTGATTTCATTACATGCCCTCATGGTATTTTCTTCTCCTCAAACCCTCAAGCTCATTTCCTATAATAAGCATAGGAAATACGTCATCCTTATTGACAGTGGAAGCACCCATAATTTTATTCACTGTCGCATTTCCCAGAAAAATCAATTTTTATATTTGTGTCGTCAAAAATTTGTAAATCATGATAGCTAATGGTGGTTCCATGAAATGTGGTGGGCGTTGTGAAAATGTAAGTTTTCAAATTGGGAAGTACCACCTGAAATATCATATGTTTTTCATCGATATGGGTGGTTGTGACATTGTGTTAGGTGTTGAATGGTTATGCACTTTGGGCCCCATTCTCATGTATTTTAAGGAATTAACATGCAATTCCAACAGGAGGGACAACAATATCACTTCCAAGGAATCATAGAAGGTTCCCTTGAGATCATCAGTTCCATTGCATGGAAAATCTTCTAAAAAAATGTCATTATGGTATTATCACCCAAATCCATTATGTTCGAGCAGTTGAGACACCCTTTATGCATCCTGAACTCCAATAAATCATATACAAACACCAAGCTATTTTTTCCACTCCCCAGAGACTTCCCCTTCATGTGGTGTTCATGATCATTCCATTCCACTTATCCCTAGTATTATCCCTCCCAATGTTCTCCCTTATCGTCATCCTTTTGCCCAGAAGAATGAAATTCAGAAAATCGTGCAAGAATTGTTGAAGCAGGTATTATACGTCCTCGTACCAACACTTATTCTTCTCTTGTGGTCATGGTACTCAAGAAAGAAGGTACTTATCATATGTGTCCATACTTTTCACCCTCAATAAACTCACCATCAAATACAAGTTTCCCATTCATGTCAATGATGACCTCTTGGATGAATTGAGCAGTGATCGATACTTTACTAAGCTTGATCTCCAATGTGGATACCACCAGATCTATATGAAAGAAGAAGACATTCCCAAGACTTCCTTTAGAACTCATGAGGTTCACTATGCATTCTTGGTCATTCCCTTTGGTCTTTGTAATGCCCCATCAACCTTCCAAAGTCTCATGAATAATATCTTCCATCCTTTTCTCTATCATTTTTTCTTAGTTTTCTTTGATGATGTTTTCATCTATAGTAAAACTTGGACAACCCATCTTTTGTTAAGCCCTAATATTGGCTCATTACCTCTTAATTGGGGCATATTAGATTAGTAATTCTATTTTATTTATGTTGGCTTTAGGCCATTAGTTGTAATTTAGATTAGTAATGTTATTTTAATTATGTCGGCTTTAAGCCATTATA
>JZKD02S1322987.1:98079-136348 GCA_000966675.3 Picea glauca | reverse complement strand
ATTTTGAATCATCTTGTACTTGAACATTTAAGTGGGGTAAAAGGAGGTTGCCCCCTCGAAGAGGCTTATTATCTGAAATTATCTCTTTTCAAGGCGTTGAGTACTTTTCTTGAGGATTTTCTATGCTATATTGATGTTTGGTTCTTAACATCTTTCCCATGTGGATCGAGTTTTGCATCTCCTCTCTTAGCACAAATTCTTCCTCAAACAATCTAAATGTTCCATTGGAGCCTTAGAAGTGGAGTACCTGAGTCATATTTTTGGCAAGGATGGTGTAAGGGTGGATCCTAATAAAATTGAAGCTATGCAGGATTGGTATTTCCCTAATACTCTTAAGAGCTTGCATGGATTTCTGGGTTTAACGGGTTATTATCTCAAGTTTGTTAAGAATTATGGAAAAATTGCAACACCTCTCACGACTCTCCTTAAAAAAAATTCCTTCAACTGGACTCTAGCATATGATCAATCCTTCCATGCTATGAAAGTGACTATGTGCACGACGTCGGTCCTGAGTCTTCTATACTTTACCAAGACCTTTGTCTTGGAATGTGATGCTTTCAGAAAAGGAATTAAGGCAATCCTCATGAAAGAGGTTCGTCCTTTGGCCTTCACCAACAAACAACTTTCAAACAAACATTTGGGCCAATCAACCTATGAAAATGAAATTTTGGCTATTCTGAATGTAGTGGATCTATGCTCTCTTTATCTATTAGGGCAACGCTTCCAGATTAAAATTGATCAACAGAGCCTCAAGTATTTTCTGGAACAAATAATTTCCTCCCCGAAGAAACAAAAATGGGTAAGCAAGATATTCGACTACTATTATGAGATCATTTACAAGAAGGGAAAATAAAATGTGGTCACTAACACTCTTCACCGAAAATATGAAGAAGAAGGGTCCCTCTTTTCCCTCTCTTTTGATGTACCATATTGGCTACAAGTTGCTTGCCAGGAATGGTTGCAAGATCCCAAAATCTCTCACCTCATACAACAATTGCAGGAAAATTATCCAGCTTCTCCAAGGTACTCTTGGAAAAATAATAAGCTTCGCTACAAAGGTCATCTCTATTTAAGAAACCAGTTGCAACTTCAATCCATAGTGTTTTCTGAGCTTCATGCTTTACCTACAACTGGGCATTCAGGGTTTACCAAAACCTATGAAAGGGTCAAACATTCTTTTTTCTGGGATGGTATGAAACAGGACATCCACACTTTTGTGGGTGAATGTGATGTTGGTTAGCACAACAAGGGAGAAACAATCAAATCCCCAGGCACACTCCAACCCATTCCAATTCCCCCTTTTATCTGGCAAGATATTTCTATGGATTTCAATGTGGGCCTACCTAGATATGGAAATAAGACAGTCATCATGGTGGTGGTTGATTGTCTTTCCAAATATGCTCATTTTTGTGCTCTACAACATCCCTTCACCGCATCCACAGTGGCTCATTTTTTCATGGATAATATCTTCAAACTTCATGGCATGCCTCATTCTATTATCTCTAAACAAGATCCCACTTTCACCAGCAATTTTTGGGAAGAATTATTCAGGCTACAGGGAACCCAATTGCATCTCAGCACTGCCTTTCATCCCCAGACTAATGGCCAAATTGAAGTTGTCAACAAGTGTTTGGAAACATATTTGAGGTGTTTTGCATATGAGAGGAAAATTCAGTGGACTCAATGGTTACCCTTAGTTGAATGGTGGTACAATGCATCTTACCATACAGCTACTCGCATGACTCCTTTTTAAGTAATATATGGAAAAATCCACTTTCAGTTCTCTCATACATGCCCAGTGTCTCGAAGGTCTAGGGAGTTGACTAAACTCTTATAGTTTGTGAGGCTATTCCCCATACCCTCAAAGAGAATTTGGTCATGGATTGGAATCACATGAAGCAACAAGCAGATCAAGGTTGCTAAGAACGTCAATTTGTTGAAGGGGACCAGGTTTTTCTTCGACTACAACCTTATAACCAAACTTCACTCAAGGTTGACCATTGTCATAAAGTGGCGCCCAAATTTTATGCTCCTTATACAATTCTCAAGCGAGTGGGACAGGTGGCCTATCAGTTAGCTTTGCCCAATCATTCTAAGCTCCATCTTGTTTTTCATGTCTCATTCTTAAAGAAGGTGATTGGAACTAAGTGCCAAACTTAAACCAATCTTCCCAAGTTGGATGAAGAAGGCTCCATCTAGTTGCATCCACAAGCAGTATTGGACCAACATGAGCATCATCTTCGTAAGCGCACCATCAAGGAAGTGTTAGTACAATCAAAAGATACAACTCCAACAGAAGCCACCTAGGATCCAGATACCATTCTCCAACAATTTCCTCATCTCAATCCTTGAGGAGAAGGTTGTTTTTTAAGGGGGGGGCATGTTAGGGACCTAACCTCCCTAACCCCTCATGTAGGTAGAATAATATATTTTCCATGTAATAAAGGCCAATATTAATAAGTCCTGGTAATAAGGAAGAATACGTCAAATGTAAGAAAACCTAATAGAATTTTTCGCTTCTAGAAGATATTCCTTTAGATTGTTATGTTGGTAGATAGATTTAGTATAAATAAGAGTCGAGGGCATGAGAAGTCGTGTCTATAGATTCATTGTAATAAAGTGTTTCTATGTTGGATGTTTCCCCTTCGAAGAGGCAAGGGAACATTGTTTCCTATCAATAAAGATATTATTTTGGTGTTGTGCTTTCATATACGGTGTTGTTCCATTGTTATTCTCTGCAATATTATCCCCATTTTGTGGATAACTAAGTAGATTATGTATCAAGGCCCTCAGGTTTCGGATATGGAGTGTCGAGAGACTACATGACCAAAAATACCCTTTTGCACAGTTGGAGACCCCTCTCACCACCACAAATGGTCACAGATTTCCAGATAGCATCCACCACATCAACTGGCTTCTGGAAGGCAATGGGCTTTGCTCCATAAGGTACAGGTCAATATTATGGTAAGCATCATTTCAATATTTAAGCCATTTGAGTATGTTGTATCTTATATTGCTTTATATTTCATGATATATGCTTGGACATTATGCCTTTTTCCCTGTTTCACCATGGTGGCTGACATTGTTTCCTAGTAAGTGGTCCTCCTTGGGGATGCGTTTACTATTAGGAACTCCCTTGAAGATCCATTGTACTATTCTCGACCATACTTACCACTTTCCATCTTTATTTCCCCCCATTTCCTTATCTCTTAGGATTTTAGGGTGTATTGACCCAATAAGGGGTTGTCCCTCGTTCTATGGGAAAAAGGAGTTGAAGGCCCAAAGGGATTGATGTTGGGTAAAACATAAAATCCTATGTATGAACCTTCTATATGCTTCACCCAGGAATCACCCAAGAAAGAAATGAAACACTTATCTTTGAGTAAAGGGGAACCCACAATGAATATGTTTAAAAATGTTTAAAATTTTAGTTGAAGGATAGGAGGTCTCATCATGAGCAGGCCTATCATGTCCATGAATATCTAGTGGTATGGAATTACCACTATCTGGTCACCAATCCAGGGTAATGGCTCTCAGTTGCATGGATGAGAGAAAGGGGGTCTCATCATGATCCAACCTTCTCATTTACACTAGGTGTTTGTGGGTGACATTTCCATTATATGGACACCACGCCAAGCCAGTGGCCTTCATCATTTCCTTAAAATTATGAAAGAATAAAATAATGAAAAATAAGGGTCTTGGAAAAAGTGCTTTGTGGACGAAGGTACCATACACCCTCTACAAAGGCACCCATGAATGAGACACTATGACCTCTTGTATGCCATGAGCCCTATGCCCATTGAGCCTTGACCCTAACCACTCCACCCACTTTACATGGATTAGAGAGGGATCTCTTGGAAACTCTCCTTGACCTAGGGAAAGATCTACCCAATAGGACACCTCGTCAACCCTCCCATATTCAAGCTTGACAAGTCATATAATGTCTTTGAGAAATCAATTGTTTGATATAGTGATATTTAATGCATATGCTCAAGTGGCTCATTTATTGATTGGATTCACTTATCATGATGTTATGACTTGATATCCTTGGATGGTGTGTTTATTTATCTTTGTAGGACCTAGTTGGTGGACAATTTTGTAAGAATAAGACTAGCTTGGGCTTCCATGGGGCTGCAAGCCCACGGGTTGGATGTTAAGGGTCCACATGCCAGATCACAGGGACGAAGTATTGGATACCTAGAAGATGATGTGGAATACTTAGCCTAGCACTCACTTTCCAAACAATTTTCCCAAGAGGGGAAAAACGTCCTCTTTTTTAGCTTGACGACATGTTTGGGGGGTTAAGGCATGGTGGTGAGGTGATATGCATTGGCACTTGGAATTTTTGAGGTGTTTGAGGATTTGACCATAAAGGAAGACATTTGGATGCTTGAAACATGTCTTTGGGAATCCTTACTACCCTCCTACATCACTAACTACCTTCTCCTAGTGCCAAAACGTCCCCTAAAGGGGTGACGTCCATGTAAATTAGGGTTTTATTTGTGCAAAAGTGAAATTTTAAATGAATTGTTTAATATTACTTTGTTAAGGGGTAAATATTAGGGTTGTTGGCCCCTAGTATTATGGTTCACCCATAAATATGTGGAAAAGTCACCTTGGTGACATTTTGTATAAATAAGAGATCATAAGATCTCATTATAACATAACTCTCCCTCTTGTGAGAGGACTTGATCTGAAATTTTTGCTACCTTGGATATTTTGTCTCTTGTGCTCTTATGGTGATTTCTTTCTTTGTTTATTGTTGATGGAGGATATGTGTTATGCTTGGATGATGCTTCTCTCATCTTGGTAATACTCATTATTTGTCATTTTGGCTTGAGAAAGAAGTGTGCTAGGCCAAGGCTCATCCTTTGCTATTATTGGTGGTTAATCTATGCTTTTATGTCGTGTTGTCCTTGGAATGGTCATTTTAATTTCATGCTATCATATTGTTCAAGTGAAAGGTGTTTATTTCTAGAGCCAAGTAGGGAGTAAGAGTATTTACAACCCTACTTGTGCTTCCACTACTTTGTTAATAAGAGATTTTGCTTCATCTAGGGTTTCTTGAGAGGAGTACAAAGGTGTACACCCTCTTTGGTCAAACCCTAGCTATGAAAGCTTGCCTTGGGGAGTAAAAGGGTTTAGACCCCCAAGGAGATAGCCTACCTAGATTCTACTTTCTCTTTTGACCCCATTAACCCAAATTAAGAAGGAACTAATCACTTTTAATGTCATTGGAGATACAAAAGCATTGCCTTGGAAAACATGAGAACTTGTTCCTTGAAAGATCTCTTACTTGGATTTGGTTTTCCACCTTGAAAGGACTCTCCCTCTACTAGGTTGTCCCCTTTCTCCCTCTCTATTTCTTGTTGTTACAAACCCTCACCTACAGCCAATAGGGATGATCTAACATAGACAAACAACTAATCCTAACTCCTAAGATAACCCTAGATTAGCTCCTAAATTTTTCCTACTAACTCTACTAACTAGGGCACACCTTTTAGACTAGTTGTTGGCATATTTTGATGGTTTGATTTGCTGATATAAGTGACTGAAAGCTACAGCCATAAGGCTGCAAATTTCTGCAGAAAATACATGTTATGACAGTCATCTTTCATTGCCTCTTAAGTGCCATTTTCAGCTCATATTTATTGCTAGTATTAATGTTGATTTGTTTAACTAAGTCAGATATTTATATGCTGATTTAGATATTGTTATACTGATGTCATAATTGCTGCATAATAGGGACAACAAGCTTAACTTTTTTATCCAAATAACACCATACATTGCAAGTGGGCTTTTCTCGTGTCTTGGGCAGTTACAATCATCCAAAGAAGTAGTACATATTTGAGGCAACATTTGTTGGGTTTACAAGGAATCTCCTTTCCCGTTTCACTGCACTTAGACTTGACTTCTAGGGGTTTCACTTTCATCTCCATCCATCTTTGTATCATTCCCCTAGGGTCATTGGGATCGCCTCCCTAGAGTGACCTAGTCACCCTTGAAGTGTAGGACCTACATCGAGGTGACATTGGGTGTAGTGTTCTTTAGTTGCAGTACTCACTTTTGTGTTTGGGTCGGGATTTTCCCAACCTACAACTTGTGCTATCAAAATTTTACATCGTTTTCAGTGAGGATTCTGAATCCTCTCTCGAGCCCTAAATGACACTTTTGGCAAGCCTCTTTTCTAAAGCCTTTATTCCTTATATTTCCTGGCGACTCCACCCAAGGAACATTCCCTTTCCATATTTCTTTATGAGCTCTTCTTGAAGCTCATATGGCGACTCCACCTTCCATCAACCCACCTTTCTTTTTTCCCCCTTTCCCTCTTTTGATGACCCTCGACCTCATCTGACATTTCTTCTGAGGTATTTCCTTAAGTAATGGAAGCATGGCTCTATGGCACTTCCATGAAGCATACAAATCCTTGGATCTTGAAGCTATTGAATGATACCCAAACAAGTGCCCGATAAACCAATTTGATGTCCTCCCAAAGTTCAATGGTAATCAATTTTTGGTCGTGGCACACATTGTTGAGTTTACCATATGCATCTACTATGCAAATGTACTACATGAAGATGTATGCCTATGATTGTTCCTTCTCTCCTTGGGAAATGAACAAAGGTATTGGATCAAGAATTCTTGCAAGCCAAGAAGTATATCTTCTTTGACGATCCTCATTAGAGAGTTCCTTAAACATTGGGGACCAAAAACTCAAAGTATTAAAGATACAATTCAGGACATGGAGAACGCTTTTTCAATAGAAGGTTTTGACCTTGGTCCTATTGAAAGTTTGAGAGAAACACTTCTTCTAGAGTTTGTTGAAACGACAGTTGAAAAACAACAAGTTGAAAAAACCAATGAGAAAATTTTCAGCATCTCAAGAAAATTAGAGATGAAGACTCAGAATTTTGTGAACCGCTGATAGAACTTTGCCCTGATAAGGACTTTCTGGTTAAGTTTTGTTAGCGAAGAAAATAGGATCTTGACGCCATCATAGAATATTATGAGAAAAATCCGACCCAAAATTTAGCCCGGGAAGTGGTCATTGCATATTTTAGAACATATTCATTATACGATATTGCTCTGACTGAGAAGTATGGATACCAAGAAATTATCCCAAGTGATGATGAACCACTCTTCATGCCCGAGGAACTCTATAAACTCATTCTAGATCAAGATAAACATGGTGAGTTCTTTGAACCTATTGAAGATGATGAAGACTTGGCCGAAGAGCATATTCGTGAAGAAAGTTTTCAAGAAGATTTCAATGATGAATACCCTAATGAAATACAACACCCAGATGAAGAGACATTGGTATCCTTTCTCCTCCTTGACGAAGATGATATCATTCAGGATTATTCTCCTCATGCATATGAAGATTAAGTATCTACCCTTCCAGTTGAAGATGTCCATGCCTCTGCTCCTCTTACACACAAAGGTGAAAAGATTGCCATTTTCAGTCATATTGATGGTCTTATGAAAGTACCCTTCGATATGGTTGATGATCCTATAGAAACTTTCATATAGATTGGCAGATGCAGATGGGATCTTAGTTGTCTCAAATTTGATAGAGACCCCATTTATGACATTGAGGGTAGCTCTCAGGAAGAGGAGGTGTCATCATCAGAGGATTGGTCCTCATACGTATATGAGTCGGATGTTTGGATGCCTAGTGATGATATGGCTATAAATTTGTTCTACCCCTTTGAGGATGACTTGTCACAACATACTCAGAGTGATTTTCAATCATCCTTTGGTACATACCCTTTTGAGGATGTAGATTTGTTTTATGAGGAATTCCAATCATTGTGCTCATATTTTGAGGAATACCATGATATGGCCACCTCAAAGTAGTCAGAGGTTCATTCTTCAAAGAAGAAGTATTTTCATCTTGGAAATTTCCATGGAGATTCACAGGGGAAGAGGCGGTGTTTTTCTACACTTGAGATTGTTCCTTACCTCTTACCCTCTTCTCCAAGAGACCATGTAGTATTCTTCCAATCTCTCATTTCCTCTCAGTCCTCGACAAGTAGTGAGTCTTTGTGCACAGATGAAGATGAGCCCTTGTCTATATATAGTATCCCCCTTCATAGATGGATTGGTCAGTCTTGTGGCTACAATTTCAGGCAGGATGATCAGGTTGATGGTTTCTCTTTCCAGCAGAATTTCCTCCCTCCCACCCATCTTCATGAGTTTTATTTAATGATCGATTATATGTATATTTATACTCATGATTATTATGCTATTGACTTATCTTTGTTGTATTATATGATTAAGCACAGGGGGAGATACTTTGATGAGATGATCGTATGGTTGCACTGGTTGTATGACTTCGCCTGACATCATCCAGCACCTGATATTCAGGGCCCCAAGGCCCCAAGTAAGTAGGTAAGTCATTTTTATTCCCTGCATTTTCATATTGATTTCCTCATACTAGTTTATATGCATTTCATTTTCATTTTTCTCTACATGCATATTGGTTCCATGCTTAACTTAGAATTTTTTGAAAAAATGTCAAAAATTTTCTTTTCTAGATTAATTTTCATGTTTGGATATATATATACGAATGAAGGGTGATAACACCACCCTAGATGCTTTGATCCCTTTGTATGAGTTTTTGGCAGACACGGGTCTACCAGGAGATGTTGCAGTTCTCACACACTCTATGGCGAGCACATGTCCCCAAGTATGAGCCATATGTTATCCCCATTTTGTGGATAACTAAGGATATTATGTCTCAAGGCCCTTAGGTTGCAGGTATGGAGTGTCGAGAGACTACATGACCAACAGTACCCTTTTGCACAATTGGACACGCCTCTCACCACCACAAATGGTCACATATTTCTAGATGGCATCCACCACATTAGTTGGCTTACAGAAGGAAGTGAGCCTTGTTCCATGAGGTACAAGTCAGTATTATGGTAAGCATCATTTCAATATTTAAGCCATTTGAGTATGTTGTATCTTAGATTACTATAGATTTCATGATATATGCTTGAACATTATGCCTTTTTCTCTGTTTCACCTTGGTGGTTGACATTGTGTCCTAGTAAGTGGTCTTCCTTGGGAATGGTTTTGCTAATAGGAACTCCATTGAAGAGCCATTTTACCGTTCCCAACCATACTTACCACTTTCCATCTTTATTTCCCCCCATTTCCTTATCTCTTGGGATTTTAGGGTGTATTGACCCAAGAAGGGGTTGTCCCTCATTCTATGGGAAGAAGGGGATGAAGGCCCAGAGGGATTGATGTTGGGTAAAAGATAAAATCCTATGTATGAACCTTCTATATGCTTCACCCATGGATCACCCAAGAAATCAATGAAACATTTATATTTGAGTAAAGAGGGACCCACAATGAATATGATTAAAAATTCTTAAAAGGTTAGTTGAAGGATAGGAAGTTTCATCACGAGTCGGCCTATCATGTCCAGGAATATATAGTGGTATGAAATTACCATCATTTGGTCACCAAGACATGTTAATGGCTCTCAATTGCATGGTTGAGAGAAAGCGGGTATTATCATGAGCCAGCCTTCTCATTTAGGCTAGGTGTTTGTGGGTGACATTGCCATTATCTGGACACCACGTCGGGGCAGTGGCCTTCAACCTTTCCTTTAAATTATGAAAGAATAAAATAATTGAAAATAATGGGCTTGGAAAAAGTGAATTGTGGACGAAGGTACCACACACCCTCTACAAAGGCACCCATGAATGAGACACCACGACCTCTTGCATGTCATGAGCCCTATGCCCATTGAATCTTGATCCTAACCACTCCACCCACTTTACATGGATTAGAGAGGGATATCTTGGAAACTCTCCTTGACCTATGGAAATATCTACCCAATAGGACACCTCTTCAACCCTCCCATATTCAAGATTGACAAGTCATCTAATGTCTTTGAGCAATTGATTGTTTGATATAGTGATCTTTGACTCACATGCTTGGGTGGCTCATTTATTGATTGGATTCACTTATCATGATGTTATGACTTGATATCCTTGGAGGGCATGCTTATTTTTCTTTGCAGGACCTAGTTAGTGGACATTTTTTGAAGAACAATCCTAGCTTGGGATTCCATGGGGCCGCAAGCCCACAGGTTGGATGTCAAGGGCCCGCATGCTGGAAAACGGGAATGAAGTATTGGAGACCTAGAAGATGGTTTGGAAGACTTAGCCCAACCCTCACTTGCCAAAATATTTTCCCAGAAGGGGCAAAACATCCTATTTTTTAGCTTGACATCATGTTTGGGGGGTTAGGGCATGGTGGTGAGGTGATATGCATTGGCACTTGGACATTTTGAGGTGTTTGAGGTTTTGACCATGAAGGAATAAATTTGGATGCTTGACAGGTGTCTTTGGGAAGCCTTACTACCCTCCTACATCACCAATGACCTTCTCCTAGCACCAAAACGTCCCCTAAAGGGGTGATGTCCATGTAAATTAGGGTTTTATTTGTGCAAAAGTGAAATTTTAAATGAATTGTTTAATATTACTTTGTTAAGGGGAAAAGATTAGGGTTGTTGACCCCTAGTCTTGTGGTTTACCACTAAATATGTGGATAAGTCACCTTGGTGACATTTTGTATAAATAAGAGATCATAAGTTCTCATTATAGCATAACTCTCCCTCTTGTGAGAGGACTTGATCTGAAATTTTCACTACCTTGGCTCTTTTGTCTCTTGTGTTTTTATGGTGATTTATTTCTTGTTTTATGGTTGATGGAGGTGATGCGCTATGCTTGGATGATTCTTATCTTGTCTTGGTAATACTTGTTCTTTGTCATTTGGCTTGAGAAAGAAGTGTGCTAGGCATGAAAGCTCATCCTTTGCTATTATTGGTGGTTAATCTATGTTTTAATGCCTTATTGTGATTGGAATGGTAATTTTACTTTCATGCTATCATCTTGTTCAAGTGAAAGGTGTTTATTTCTAGATCCAAGTAGGGAGTAAGAGGATTTACACCCCTACTTGTGCTTCCACTACTTTGTTAATAAGAGATTTTGCTTCATCTAGGGTTTGTTGAGAGGAGTACAAAGGCGTACACCCTCTTTGGTCAAACCCTAGCTAGGAAAGATTTCCTTGGGGAGTAAAAGGGTTTACACCCCCAAGGAGATAACCTACTTAGATACTACTTTCTCTTTTGACCCCATTAACCCAAATTAAGAAGGCACTAATCACATTTAATTGCATTGCAGATACAAAATCATTGCCTTGGAAAACGTGAGAACTTGTTCCTTGAAAGATCTCTTACTTGGAGTTGGTTTGCCACCTTGAAAGGACTCTCCCTCTACTAGGTTGTCGCATTTCTCCCTCTCTATTTCTTGTTGTTAAAAACCCTAACCTACAGCCAATAGGGCTGATCTAACATAGACAAACAACTAATCCTAACTCCTAAGATAACCCTAGACTAGCTCCTAAATTTTTCCTACTAACTCTACTAACTAGGGTGCACCTTTTAGAATAGTTGTTGGCATATTTTGATGGTTTGATTTTCTGATATAAGTGACTGAAAGCTACATCCATAAGGTTGCAAATTTCTGCAGAAAATATATGTTATGACAATCATTTTTTCCTGCCTCTTAAGTGCCATTTTCAGCTCATATTTATTGCTAGTCTTAATGTTGATTTGTTTAACTAAATCATATCTTTATATGATGATTTAGATACTGCTTTTAATGCTGTCACAATTTCTGAATAATAGGGACAACAGGCTTAAATTTCTGATCCAACTAACACCATACATTGCAAGTGGGATTTTCTTGTGTCTCAGGCAGCTACAATCATCCAAAGAAGTACTACATATTTGAGGCAACATTTCTTGGGTTTACAAGGAATCTCCTTTCCCATTTCACTCCACTTAGACTTGAATTATAGGGGTTTTACTTTCATCTCCATACATCTCTGTATCATTCCCCTAGGGTCATCGGGATCAACTCCCTAGAGTGACCTAGTCACCCTTGAAGTGTGGGACCTACATCGAGGTGACACTGGGTGTAGTGTTCCTTAGTTTCCTTAAAGTGTAGTATATGACCCTACCTACAATAATACTCCACCCAGTCCTTCCTTCAATGCATCTGTGTATACTAGAAATTCTTGATCCATATCAGGTACCTTCAAAATAGGAGTTAATAATTCTTTTAATTTTTGAAATTTTTCTTCACATTTGTCTGTCCATAAGAATTACTTATTTTTCTTCTATAGTTATATTATAGGAATTGCGATTTTTGAAAATCCTTCCAAAAATATTTGATAATAACCTGCCAATCCCATGAAACTACGCACTTCATGTACATTTGTAGTCACCAACCATTCCATGATTGCCTCAATCTTTTCCAAAACTACTATGATTCTTCTCCCGAGATAATATATCCTAATTAATGAATCTTGGGTTCATAAAATGAACATTTAGATAGATTTTCATATAACTTGTTTTGTCTAAGACACTGTAAAACATGTCATAAATGTTCTTCATGTTCTTCTAGAATATGTGAATATCTCAAAATATCATCTATAAATACTTGTACAAATTTATCCAAATACTCTCAAAATACTCCATCCATTAAACTCATGAACACTCCTAGTGCATTCATTAACCCAAAGGGTAGCACTACAAACTCATAGTGTCCAAATCTCATATTGAATGCAATTTTTGGGATATTTTCTTCTTTAATTCTCAACTAATTATATCTCGATCTTATATCTATTTTAGAAAATATTGTTGCTCCCTTCATCTGGCCAAATAAATGATCAATTCTTGGTAAGGGATATTGATTCTTTATGTTCACCTTGTTTAATTGTAGGTAATCAATACAAAGTCACCATGGTGATACACTTGGTCGAATGTCACTCGTCCTCCCCATGGCGATACTCTTGGTCGAATAAATCCAAAATCTTAAAATTCTTACAATTGTATATGTAACTCTCATAATTATGGTGTCGTCATATAATAAGGAGCCATTACAATGGGTTATATTCCTAGTTTAAGTTCAATTGTGAGCTCTAATTCTCTTTTGGGTGGTAGTCCAAGAAATTCCTCTAGAATTACATTTTTTAACTCTGACAATACAGGGTATTGTTCTAAAAAACATTTGAGTCATTTCCATTCATAGATATTACAACATATAGCTTGCATCCTTTTCACATACTCTTATTTAGTTGTAAGTCTAATGTGAAACTTAGTGATACTCCTATATTCTTCCCAACTAAGGTTCTCTTATGACCCACGCCACCTATAAAGTAAAGTATCTTATTCTTACAATCTAGCATTGCTTCATGATTATCTAGCCAATACATTCATATAACTATGTTCTAGGATCACAAGACCGTCACATAAAGAGATACTCAATCTATGCACACATCTAAGTCAATCTCACAATCCTTTAGTAAACATCCTACTTCACACTTGATGCCATTTCTACTTAATTAAAATGTTTATGTGCTAGTGTTGTTATTTTTATTTTAGACAATGCACCATGAGATATAAAACTTTCGATAGCTCAAGGATCCATTAAAATTGAAAAACTATGGTTATTGATCTTGCTTAAAGTCTCCAACATTGTAGACCGATGTTCATCTTGGAGGCTATCCATCGCTACATGAATGCTACGGGCCTTGCCTAGATCTCCAATTGTCATCTGAATATTTTCTCTGTTGGCTCCCCTTTATGCTTGAGGACAATCCCTCTGGAAATGTGGTCCTCCACATGTCCAACACCCCCTCTTAGGAGTAGGGGAAATTTTAAGGATGGAAATTTGTATTAAAGTGTATAAACCTTGGTGAATATTACTAGTCCTTAATATGCAAATTGTAAAATATTTGGTAATATTTTTGTAAAATTACTTAAATTTGTAAGGATTTTATATAGTTTCTATAAAATTTTGGCAATTTTTGAGGTTAAACAATTTTATTTTATCGAATTTGGACGAATAATTTTTAGAAAAAATGGAAATGGGCGAATCTTCTTTTGGGAAAATGATGGACAATTATCCCGTGGGAGAAATTTATCCCTTACAATTTCCCTACTTAGGAGGTTGAACAGTGCCACCCAACTGAGTAAAAGTGGGTCTACTAAATTTTTTTGTATATCAAGTCTGCTACATCATATGGAACTATTGTACTAGTGGTTGGTATGGTGGTCTCTAGTTTCCTTTTAGTCAGCTCTATGTACTAATAACCAATCCCCTTGGCACATTTATGTGTAGTGTCATAGTTTTTCTACTTGATTGTGATGGTACCGATCTTTGAACTCCTGGTCCTATAGGCCTCAATGGTCTATACTACCCACTACATACATTCTCCTTTTTTGTTGTAATAACCCTCTTGACGTCCTCATGCAAGGTATGAGGCATTAGGATCCTCACCTTTTCTCTAACATTGTAATTTTTCCCATAAAAAAACTTGTTCACTTGCAAATTTTCAGTATTTACGTGTGGGGCATACCTCAACAATTCCATATATCTTGCCTCATACTTAGGAACTGATCTATTTCCTTGTATTAATTAATTGAATTCAATCAATAGTCTCTCAATGAATTCTTTATACATATAGTATTCTTGAAAATGATCCTCAAATAGCTCCCAGGAAACCTCATATATATCCACCCTTAATTATGGTAGAAGTGTCTTCCACCACAATAAGGCACTTCCTTTCAGTTGGAAGATGCTCATTCATACCTTAAGGTTAGAAGTGTAGTCCCTAGGGGGAAAACACATAGCCATATTCTCCAACTAGGCCTCAAATTTCAGTCCATCTGTGGATCCCAAAAAATATAGAAATTTTACCTTTTATAGTTCTCTATGCATATGGTTTCTGGTAGGATTTTGAGATCCTTTAGCATGAGTGGATACTCCTCCTTCTTCTCTCTCTAGTTTGTTCATCAATGCATTGGACATTCTCTAGAATGAATGCATCATGTTCATTACTTCTCTTGTAGACAAAGGTTCTTGTTCCCGAACATGTTCTTCTTCCCTAGGTGAAGAGTTTGTAGGTGTAGGCCGAGGATGCATACCTCAACCCCTAGAAATCCTACATATACCTCTTATTTCTCTTCCATCCATAGTTACCTATCATAAAAAGAAATTTCAAAATTTTAGTTAGTCAACTTTTATTCATAATCAAAATATTACAATATGTGTAACCCATAATGGGTACATGGTCTAGAGTTTTATAGCCTCGCTTTTGTACCATGTGTAGTACTCCTCATAAGTTATCCTATAGGTCTAAGTTTGTGCAAAATGCACAATCAAAACTAGAGTTAGGATTTGTAGAATTATAACTAAACATACAAAGTTTTCATTAAATTTTATTATTATTATTATCATCATCATCATTTTAAATAAATATCATGAATAAAAAAATTATAAATTTATGTATATAAAGAATAATTTTTATATCTATTTTAATATTTCAAGTATAAGAATAATTTGTAAACATTAAATAAATAATGTAAAATCAAATATTTTTTTTGATTAACAAAAATTTGTTTCCATCACTTAATTGATTGCCACTTCTAAATCATAATAGCATTTAATAACCATACGATACATGGGCACTTTGTATCTACTATTTGTTATTTATTTTAACAAGGGAAACATACATGCTTATACAACCTCCAGTAGATATTGTATCAGAGGTAGACTTTGAGAAGAGAAATATTGTATCAGAAGTAGACTTTACACCTGGAGACTTTGCACCTGGATTTTCACCAACCACGAGGCTCATTCTTTGCACATTGTTAGGAGGTGTGATGTATAGGTACGTTGTGTGTCGTCTTCAACCTACAGTTCCTTGGTTAGCTTTGTGCCTTCTTAGGGGCAAGCCTAAGTCTGTATGGTACGCTCTGGCCTCTACATCCCCGGAGAATGAGTCGATGGTTGCGAAGGTCTAAGTGGTAGGATGGTTCTCTTTGTTGATGAAATGATGAGGGGTATGGCACCCAACGAGGAGAGGGCAGGAGATTGTGGTGATTTGTGTTCGAAATCCTTTGAAAATTTGGGGCAGATGTATGAGTTTTTTGCCGAGTTAAGCCCTCATCTTAGTGTCAAATTGATTTCCAGAAGAAAGACAAAACATTGATTTTGCCATCTCGAAAATATTACTCGGATAGAAATTCTCATGTGAAAGTTCCAATAACACTTCAAAGTTATCAACCAATTAAATTTTAAAAAATTAAGTTATTTTATATATTAACCAAAAAAAAAATCTAAGATTAAACATTAGGTTTCGCACATAAATTTTAAGTCAACAAAGATTAATATAGCAGTCAAACAACCAACACTATCTACTACAGAAGGCAGTATAATAAATATAAATGCAATTCAACATGGTTTAATTTGTTTATGCAATTATATAATGGAACTTGTTTTGTGCCATTTTCATAAGAATTAAGAATGCTTAGAACATAAAGAAAAAATCTTAATGGCCTTGAATCCATTAATGAATATATACAACAAATTACCTTACTTACAAGGACTTAGCCTTATCCAATTTGATATACCAATTTGAA
Source organism: Picea glauca (assembly GCA_000966675.3). Classification (NCBI taxonomy): domain Eukaryota; kingdom Viridiplantae; phylum Streptophyta; class Pinopsida; order Pinales; family Pinaceae; genus Picea; species Picea glauca. The sequence goes on along the minus strand of JZKD02S1322987.1, from coordinate 119,838 downwards.
CACAATATTGATATTGACACTAAACCAAGAGATGAATTTTAACACAATATTGATAATGACAATAAATTAAGAAAATGTAAAAATTCTATCGTGGATTCCATTCATACTTCTAACTCAACTTACAAATAAACTAAGAAACTATAAAAATTATATCATGGATTCCATTCATACTTCTAAGTCAACTCACAAATGCATGAAACAATGGGAAAGTATTATGGGGATTTATTTATTATGCTGCCTATTTAACATATGTCGGAATAATGATACATCCACATCATTAAGCACACTCTGAGATTATATTATAATAGTGGGTTCATAAAATTAGAATTTTTAGATTCTTCAAGCAATTGGTTGTTCGAAAAGGAAAGTTAGAATAAACTGAAAGAGGTTCCTATCGAGGAGAAAAAGAAAATAAAGCTGCAAGCTGCATCCCCACCTTATAAATATATATTTTATAAGGTATCAGGTTAGGTACAAGTGAGAGTGTGCAGCATATAAGAACAATTCCTACCAAGCTTCTTTAAGAACAATTCTCGTGGCATATATGGGTATATCTTTGATTGCATGAAACAATGGAATCTTTGTACACACATTCCATAGTTCTCCTCGGAATTCAAATTTCCTCTGACAAACGGGTATGTCTAAACTTAACCTCTCTAGATCTGGAGGTAGTTGTGCAGTCCCTATTGATTGTGGTTGTTCTGAACTTCTAGGAGAATTTGCTTGTGGTGTTATGGGTGATCTTATGGGTGAATGATCAGCATAATGATTTGCTAAATAGTTTTTGTTGACAAGATGTTGAACTTCCTCCTCAACATGTTTTGAAATGATTGGAGAAGTTTTATTATTAAGGTTAATTGATAAACATATTCATATCTCATTAAATTTAAGAGATCAATACATTCATCTTTAATTCCTCTTAATGATTCACAACATTTCTTCATCTAATTTACTCTATATTTACCTTTGCAAATTGTATTAAAAGCAATCCACATAGTCCTCCAAATTTTAATCTTCTTTTTAGGTCATCTTAAAGATGCCTTGTCTCAAATTTATGGCTTTGCAGTAGTTTTGATATTTCTTCAAAACTTTTTTTTTCATTTCATCCCATGTCCGAACATTATATCCATTGAGTCCCATGAACCAACGAAGTGTTTCATTCTTCAATGTGGTGGGAAATAGCTTCAACTTTTAACCATGGGTATTGTAATTATAACTTTTGCACAAAACATAAGAAAGGTGTTTGGATATTCAATTTCTAAAGCATTAAAATTTGGTATAGTTAAAGGAGGGATGTTCTTCATTTGTGACATGCCTCCTAGATCTATAATTGGAAACTCAAAAGTGACAATCTCCTCCCTATTAGAGTCAGTTCCTTCTTCATCTTCCATGTTGAACAAAATGTCTTGTTTTATTGAATCTTTAGAGGAAAGATATTCTTTTGAGACTTATGGTTCTTTGATTGGATTCTCCTAAATTTTAGGATCTCGTTGCCCATTGATTAACTCTTTTGTATGGGTTGGTTCTCCAATGGAGCAAATAAGTTCTATTTTTGTTGTTGAACCAAGGAAAATTTTAGGGGTTAAATTTCGCCCATGGGCTAATATGTCATTTTTTTTTCTTAAAAAAGATTCGTCAATTTCCATTTTTTACTAAAATGATTAGCCCAAATTCTACATGATAAAATTATTTTACTCTAAAAATAGCCAAAACTTTCTAGAAACTATATAAAATCTTTAGAAATTTGAATACTTTTACAAAAATATCACCAAACATTTATGGTTTTGATTTTATGAATTAACAAGATTCACCCCACCAAAGTTTCTACACTTTCATATAAGTATGGATCCTTAAAATTTTCCCTAAAATAAACTGAGATCTAGTTGAGAGATATATTTTATCCCCAGACCTTCTCCTTGAACTAGTTTTACTACAATACATTTAGTAACTTGAATAACTCTTATTGTACCATAAAATTTACCTCTTGGATTTGATTATGTTTAATGCATATATATGTTCTAATCCTAAATGTAAAAACATTGTATATGAGATTGGATGGAAGGAGTATTCGATAGTCCCTTTTTCCAATCATGTACCATGTGTTGTCCTAAATCAACATGAATTTTTTTTACCAGCCTTTAACATCTCCTTGAAAAAAATGATAGACTTTCTAAATACCCTATTAATACTAACAGAGTATTAAAATTGCATATGCATTTAATGATCAACTTGCTAGATGTTGTGCATCAACTGATTTATAATATGTTATTCTAGATTAAAACCAGAACTTTTAAATAACAAATTAACGCTTGTTAGAAATAAAATCACAATTGCATAATCGAAAAGGAAAGTAAATCTATTTTATTCAAATAACTTCTAAATAACAAATTAACACTTGTTAGAAATAAAATCACACTTGTATAATCGAAAGGGAAAGCAAATCTATTTTAAAACTGCTTGCAACTAATTAATTAACCATAGAACATAGTACGATGTTGAGGGAATAAAACACACACGCAACAAATTTAACTAAATAAGACGCTAACACCTTACCTCCCTTGAGAGTGGGCCTTGTCCCCGTGGAGTAAAGTGCTAAGGAAAACTGCAATATTGAAGACTTGAATTTATAGTTTCATTCTCATTGATATCTCATGCACAAGAATATGGATACTAAAGATAAAAATAAATTTATCAAAATAACAAGATACATTCTTCATAAAATTTCTCTGTAATTTAAAAGTGAACGTTGCCTCTTTTAGGCACAAGTATTTAATTGTTTAACAAGTTTTATAGAAACTTGCTAGAGAATCAGATATTCTCAAGCCATTTTAAAACATATTACTTCTCATTACATGACAAATAAATCATCGTGTTGGATTATAGCCTGACAAGTAGGAGAAATATACAAACTATTTTTTTTAAATGATACTGCTATGATTGTTTTCAACTAAAACTACATAACAATAGGTATATGTGGCGTCGTCTATACATGAAGATATGTAGCAACAATTGTGGTATTAGTGATGAATGGATCTGTAACAATAGGTTTTGTGATCCATAACAATGGGGTTCGTGGATCCATAGAAATGGATTTCATGAACTTATAACGTTTTGATATGTAGAAAAATACTTGTAGCATTCTTCAAGTTAAATACAAAATATCAAAAATTCTTTTAATGTGTCAACACAAATCAAGAAAATGCTAAGATATTTGATAAAGAGTATTTTTGAAGAAATATGTCAATTTGGATGAGGAAAATGTCAAAATGAGAGTAAATCTCAAGTAAAAAGGATGCAAAAGAATGGAAAAAGATAGTTAAAAGTAGAAATTGCACACAAAGGTAAATCTGAGATCTCTCTAGTAAGTTCTAACCAAACTAAGAAATTGATTAGCTCAAGTACGAGGTTTATATTGCTCTTCTTAAGAAAAAAATAACGACGAGATGAATTGGTAAATGTAAAGGCATATCTACATGGATGTACTAAAGAGTAGAAACATAAGTTGGAGGAACTTTTGCAAGAATATAGAGAAGTGTTACAAGAGCCTAAAGAGTTACCACCTAAGATGGAAGTGGAGCATAAGATACAATTGTTACCTAACTCTCCATTGTCAAACATAGGGATGTACAAACAATCCATACTGGAAGCAGATGAAGTTAAGAAATAGTTGTAATGACTATTAGTAGGCAATAATTCAACCAAGTGTGTCACCTTGAGGGTCACCTATCATCAATATAGTGCTCAAGAAGGATGGGATTTAGAGATCGTGTATTGACTACAGAACTCTGAATAAGATCACCCTCATGAATCAATACCCTTTGCCTAAGAAAAATGAATTGTTAGATCAATTGCAACATGCCAAATACTTCACCAGGATAGATCTCCAATTGGGATGCTACTAGGTATGAGTAAAATAATAAGAAACTTGGAGGACTATCTTCACAATGAGGCAAGGTTTATATGGATGGTTTGTAAGGTTAAAGTAAATATCATATTACAGTGCTCAATTAGATATTGGACATAGGCATTAATAAGGTCACTTTGACTTTAGGTTATTTTACGCTTTTATGCTTTATTTTGCTTTAGTGTGTTTCTTGGTTTATCCCACATTCATAAAGTGGATTGACTCGACAAGCTTGTAACCCTTTATAAGAAAGTTTTTTCTTTCTCATTATGTATGTGATTTATTGATTGATGTATTGATCTATCCCCTGTGTTTGATCTTGTTGAATTGAAGTGGAGAAATGGGTTTGAAAGACCTATCTAGTAGGGTTGGCGAAAGGTAGGTCTTATCACCTAAATGAAAGGTGAATCCTTCTCAGATAAGGTCTTGAAAGGAAAAAGATAAGGATAAACAACTTTTCTGCTCAGGTAAGTTAATCACCTGAGCTCTGCAAAGGTTAGGCTATCCCTTGAGTACAACTAAGGATTTAAAGGGAATAAATATAAGTAGTCATCATGGTGAGAGAGAGTGTTTCCATTCAAATTCTATGAATTGATATGCTCGTATATAATGAATGTGGATTTCTTGCATAACTACTCTATTAATTACGACTGCATGTTGTAGAATGGTTAAAAGAGAAAATCAAATATTTTTGTGATGAGATAATCATCACAGATGATCATGTTGAAGTAAGAGATATTATCGCTTGCATGGAACCCTCTGCAATATTTGGTACTCAAATGGAACTTCATATCGGTAAACATCTTGAGATTCCCTATGGATTTATTTCCACACCAACATGTGTTCATGTTCTTGTTATATCGTATCAGAGGCCAACATTCTTGAAGTTGTATCAAGGGTCTCGGGCCTTTAAAAGACAAGTTTTCCACTCTTACACCTTCAACAATTTGGGTAACATGGAATCTGTGCGAGTGTAAAAACCTAGGTATTATTGTCAATAGAGATGGATCAAGGGGTTGCCATTGTGACACTTCAAACAACAAAAAGTGTTTCAAATCATTAGAAACTAGGATCAATTGATTTTAAGTTTTAAAATCTATATTTATCATAAATTTGTGTGTTTTCCAATGATGCATGGTTACTAATACTATTTAGAGCTAGTATATAGGTGTTCTTACCCTAGGATTGCATACTAAGGGAGGGAAGAACATGTAATTTTAGCATTTTACTTTGTTTTAGTGTTTATTTTTTCATTTGTGACTTGTAACAATGGTCTCTTTACCCAATATCATGCTTGTTGTAGTTAGGGACTCATTGGCAAGAACTACAATATGTGGAAGCAATGTATGTTGGCCATATTTAAGTATAGGTTCTTGAATGTTTCTATCGTCTTAGGTAATGATACCCGATGACCACAAGTTACGAGTGGAGACCAGGATGAGTTTGATGAAAAAGATATAGAAGTAGTGATGTTTCTTAAGTTGTCGATGACAAATGAAGTGCTTATGAGGTCTAGATAAGGAAGACTTCAAAAGATATTTGGAAGCATTTGAAAAAGTTTCATGAGACTTCAAACAAGGGCAAAGCATTCTTTTTGAAGAATATGTTGTTTTTTATCATGATGGATGAGAGTGCAACATTATAGGAGCACTTACTCAAGATCAAGTCAGATAATATTTGTCTTCCATTGGTTGAAAGATGGAACAAGAGGACATGTTGGTAATCACATTGAAAATATTACCTTGTGCTTATGAGCACTTTATTGATATCATGAACATCACCACAAAAAATGTTGATATGAAGTTTGATGAACCATGCAATACACTCTTACAACAAGACATTTGTGGAAGAAACAATTCAGTAGGAGTGATGAGATAGAGGGTTTAAAATAGGCCTTTGTAGCCAATGTTGTTTTCGATCATGATGGATGAGAGTGCATCATTATAGGAGAACTTACTCAAGATCAAGGATTTTAGATAATAGTTGTCTTCCATTGGTCGAAAGATGGAAGAAGAGGATATGTTGGTAATCACATTGAAAATATTACCATGTGATTATGAGAACTTTATTGAGACCATGAACATCACCTCTACAAATGTTGATCTGAAGTTTGATGAACCATGCAATACACTCTTAAAACAAGACATGTGGAAGAAACAATTTGGTAGGAGTGATGAGATAGAGGGTTTAAAACAAGCCTTTGTAGCCAATGTCAAGGGAAAAAGAAAATGGCCAATTAAGAAAGGTTAAGGAAACAATGAAGATGCAATCGGGAGTCAAAAAAACATCACATGTCACTACAATGAATCAATAAAGGTAATGGAATCTCTGGAGGGGTGTACTAAAGAAAAGAAACTTAAATTGGAGGAACTTCTACAAGCACATAGAGAAGTGTTCCAAGAGCATAAATTTTACCACCTAATAGGGAAGTGGAGCATGAGATACAATTGTTTCCTAACTCTCCAATACCGAACATAGGACTGTATAAACAATCCATACTGGAAGTAGATGAAGTTAAGAAACAATTGCAATGACTATTGGAGTAGGGAGTGATTTAACTAAGTGTCTCACCTTGTGGGTCACCTATCATCATAGTGTCCAAGCATGATGGGATTTAGAGATTGTGTATCGACTATAGAGCTATGAACAATATCACCCTCATGGATCAATACCCTTTTCCTAGGAAAAATGAATTGCTAGATCAATTGCAACATGTCAAATACTTCACTAAGATAGATCTCCAATTGGGATACTACCAAGTATGAGTAAAATAAGAAGAAACTTGGAGGTCTATCTTCAAGATGAGGCAAGTTTTATATCGATGGTTGGTAATGTTAAAGTAAATAGCAGATTATAAGTTTCAATTAGATATTATACATAGGCATTAATAAAGCCATTTCAATTTAAGGTTATTTTATGCTTTTATGCTTTATTTCACTTTAGTGTGTTTCTTGGTTTATTCCACATTCATAAAATGGATTACTCAACTAGCTTGTAACCATTTATAAGAAAAAAAAATATTTATCATTATATATGTAATCTTGGTTTTCTTTATGTGTTCTTGTTCTCATTATATGGTATTATAGATCAACATTCTTGAAGTCGTATCAAGATTCTCGAGCCTTTGAAAGACAAGGCTTACACTCGTATGACTTCAACAGTATGGGTACCGCGAAATTTGTGCAAGTGTAAATACCTAGGGACTATTGTTGGTAGAAATGGATCAAGGGATCAACAACATGACAAATCAAACAACCAAAAGGGTTCCAAATCATCAAAAACTAGGATCGCTTGATTTTTCGTTTTAAATCCAGATTAGAAATCTGCATTGTTTTTAGTGATACATGGTTACTACTATTGTTTAAATCCAATATCCATGTGTTCTTAGTTTGGGATTACATATTAAGGGAGGGAAGAACATGTATTTTTATCATTTTACCTTGTTTTAGTGTCTATTTTTTCATGTGTGACTTGTACCAATGACCACTTTACCCAATATCATGTTGGAAGGTAGCCAAAGACTCATTGGAAAGAACTACAATATGTGGAAGAAATTTATTTTGGTCATATTTGAGTACAGGTGCTTCGATTCTATCATCCTAGGTAACTATACATGATCATAAGTTGCAATTTGATACCAAGATGATTTTTATCAATGAGATGGAGAAGTAGTTATGTTGATTAAGTTGTCTATGATAGATGAAATGCTTCTAAGGTCCAGACAAGGAAGACTTCAACAGAGATTTGGAAGCATTTTAAAATGTTGCATGAGTATTTGAACAAAGGAAAATCATTCTTCATTAATAATGTGTTGTTTTCAATCATGATGGATGAGAGTGCATCAATACATGAGCACTTACTAAAGATCGAGGTTATCATAGAACAATTTCCTACCATTGGTCAGAAGATGGAAGAAGAAGACATGGCGGTAATCACACTAAAAATATTGCCATGTGTTTATGAGCACTTTATTGAGACCTTGAACAACACCACTATGAATCTTGACTTGAAGTTTGATGAGCTATGCAATATTCTCTTTGTTACACCTCAAATTCACTTCAGTGTACCCTACATTTTTTCTCTAGATGTGGACCATCATATAAGCATATTGTGTGTTTCATTGTATCATGATGAGCCAAAAGTGTGTGTTTTTTGTACTCATGTATTGTATCGTACCATGCTTAGATGTTCTATGTATTTGTGGGGGGGCTATGTAGTATCTTCAGACCCCTTGTGATCAATCACGACCCATCCTTTTAGTCCCCATTTAAGGATAGGAATTTTTTTATGGATCTAGTTGACTACCCCTTGATGTTTGTAACACTTCATCATGTCGGTCATTTATGATCTAGGTTGGTATGCGACCATATTGGGGTGGATCTACTAAGACATGTTATCTAGGGCAGCTACTAGTCTCTCTCACTCCTTTGTATATGATGTAAAAGTGTTTCTCTTTTGTAAATGTTGTCACACCTATGTATAGAACACTTATTTTACTCCTAAGAATGGATTCTTATATTATGTATTCATGTTCACACTTTAGCCATCCACTATCATAGATGATTTTGCAGATGCTCACCAGGTTTCATGTTTCTCAAGGTAATATTACGGTTCTTGATGTAGTACATGTATCTTAAGGCACTATTCACATTCTCTGAGGCACATTTGGTCTATTTATGTATGCATGAAAATCCTCTACACATGTCACATTGAAGACTCCAAAGTGCCCTCCTTTTTTCATCATTTTTTAAGTTGTTTCATGCATGATTTGAGGGTCAACCCATATGTGTGGGAATTATGATAGCCATGTGGGTGTTTTTAGAGTTGATGTCACTTGGAAGGGAATTTTCCTTGCCTTGTAGAGGATATTTTCTTGATATGATGGATTGGTCATGTCTTGAAGGCACCTTTGATCATTATTGAGCACATTTGGAGTAGTCATCCACCTTTTGAGGCCTCTTCCACACATTCCATGAGGTCATTCCACTAAATGAGGCTAAATGTTGGACCTTTTCTTGCTTAGGAGGATACTACACCATGTTTTGAGGCCTTAACAACACATATTCCTTGGAACATTGAGCTAATGAAGAAAATTGTCCCCTCTTCTATGGGATGGATCCCCTTCTAATGAGGTTTTTATGTACATGTGGCATATTTTACTTGTTTTTGACTTAGTCTTCTTGTTTGTTTGGTTGGCAAGTCTTCTTTTGTAATTCTCCTAGGCTAATTTTAGGGAGAAATAATTAATAAATAATGAGAAGGATGTAGAATCTTCATCTATAAATAGAGGCTCTCCTCTCATTCCAAATTGTTGTGAATTGTTGGATATCATTTTTTAATGCAATTAATAGAAGATATACCTTTTGATGTTTTGGTGTCAATTCTTGGAATTGTGTGCATAAAATAAGAATGTGCAAGTGTGCGCACTAAAAATGTGGAAGTGTGCACACTAAAATAAGAATATGCGCATAAAATAAGAATGTGCAAGTGTGCGCACTAAAATTTGGGGTTGCGCGGAGAAAAACTTGTGGTGTATGCGTAATACTGATACGCAATGTAAATTTTGAATATTGAGACCGCGCACTGGTACGTGTTGAATACCAGTGCGCACAAGGGCTTCATAAGAAAGGATTCTAACAAAATGGTGCAGAGTTTTCATGAATTTGTTGCATGAATTCGTCTAACAAATCTTATTGACTGCATATTTTGCAGAATTAACATCGATTCGAGCAGTACAGGACCAGCATGGAAATTCAAAAAGCATGGAAGATGCGCAGAGATCTTACAACCATGATGATGAATTTGGGTATTTTTATGTCGGTTTGGGTGTTGATGGTACAAAATCCAAGGAGGAGCACATAAAATTGGTAGAAACCATAAAGGGACTGCAAAAATATGTCCAAATCTATAAAGTTGATAATTAAAGGCTTATGAAAGCCGAGGAGCAGCAAGATGACTTCAATACCAAGTTGATGCAAAGCTTGGACATAATAGAAAAGAAAATGGATAAGGAGACAGAGTCAATTAGGTCAAGAATTCGCAGGTATCATGATGAGAAAATAAGAGAAACAAGAAGTGTTGATAGGCATCACCCTCACTCACCAATGAATTCATTTAGGAAAGTGCGCAGTAGCTCAAGTCCATCTCCTGTCAGAAATCATAAGAGAAGGACCGAGGTGGACGAGCTACAGGGAGAAATGAATAAGATCAAGCCTCCTACGTTTGATGGTGAGCACAAGAAGGATGAATATGCAGAGACCTGTCTTCTAGGTATGAGAAAATACTTCCAGTTGCATAATTATTTTATGCAGATAGAAGGGAKAAATGTCATCTATCAACTAAAGGGAAAAGAATCAATGTGGTTGGATTAGTTCGTGCAAGTGCAACACATTGATGAAAATAAGGTTACTTGGAGGGAATTCAAGAGGTCTTTTCAAAAGAAATACTTAACCAAGAGATATTATGACAAGAAAATGAAGGAGTTCTTTGAACTCAAGCTTGGGAGTATGAAAATAGACGAGTATGAAAGAATATTCTTAGAGTTGTTGAAATATGTCGCATTCATCAAGGATGAGAAAGTTAAAATTTAGAGGTACCTGAGTGGGATGCCCTCATTTATCAATGACAAGATACAATATGATGACCTGAAGACATTGGAGGAAACCATAAGGCACGCTAAGTGTCTTTATTATCAGCAAAGGGGAAGACCGACTTTCCAAAAGGCTTGGGAAGATAATATGAAAATCAAGGTGGAATAGAGGAAGAAGGGGACTAAGCCACCATTTTTTTAGAAATATTGTGCAAGGACAGCCAACTCCCAAGGAGCCCAGAATGATGGAGACAGTGGGGAAAAAGACAAGGAAACAACCTATTCAATGTTAGGGTTGTGGGGAAGATCATATACGCAGATATTTCCCTAAAAGAGGTGAAAAATTTGGGACTATGCACAGTGTACAACAAGTTGTGATGGTTGAAAACATGGGAAAAAATGTACCTAGGATTTACGCAGCCCTGTGTAACAAGAAAGCCAATTTTATGTCACACACGATTGAGGTGGAAGGTAAGATTACTGACCAACCCATTTCTATTTTAATTGGTTCAGGAGCTAGTCATAGTTATCTAGATCCTAAGATGGTGGAAAGATTCCAATTGCCAAGAAGCAAGCTTGGAAAACCTTGGTAGGTGCAGTTAGCTACAGGAGAAAAAAGGAAAATTAATGAGATGGTTAAGCCATGCCCAATGGAAATGAATGGACTGTGCACAAAAGTTGATTTGAATATCATACCTTTGGGTTGTTATGATTTCCTCATTGGTATGGATTGGTTGGAACAACATCATGTTGTTCTAGACTGTTACAATAAGGCATTTACTTTCTTGGACGAGGAAGGAAATTTAAGAACAGTTCAGGGAATTCCAAGAGCTATAACTATCAGAGACGTTTCAACCTTACAATTGAAGAAAATCTATAGGAAATTGTGCCAAGTATTTGTAGTGCACATGGAGGAGGCACCTAAGGTTAAAGTGACAAATGTGGAAGACTTCATAGTACTTGAAGAATTTGAGTATGTCTTTAAAGAGATACCATGGTTTCCACTAAAAAGAGATAATGATTTCTCTATAAATATAATGCCTGGAGAAGCTCATGTATCCAAGACTCCTTATAGAATGAGTACACCATAATTGAAGGAATCAAAGATGCAACTTGAAGAGATTTTGAAGAAGGGGTATATACGCCCAAGTGTGTCACCTTGGGGTGCTCCAGTATTATTCGTGAAGAAGAAGGATGGTACACTGAGACTTTGTATCAACTTCAAGTAGTTGAACAAAGTAACAGTAAATAAAAAGTATCATTTGCCAAGGATAGATGACCTCTTTGATCAGCTAAGGGGAGCGTAGATATTTCCAAAGATTGATATCATATTTGGATATCACCAAATGAGAATTAAAGAAGAATACATTAGCAAGACTACCTTCAGAATGAGGTACAAACAATACAAGTTCACGGTGGCACCATTCAGTTTGTCAAATGCACCAGTTGTCTTCATGTGTTTTATGAATGGAGTTTTCATAAATTACTTAGATAAGTTTTTCTTTGTATTCCTAGATGACATACTTATTTACTCAAAGCCTGAAGAAGAGCATGAGAAACACTTGAGGATGGTGCTACAAGTATTGAGGGAGCATTAGTTGTATGAAAAGTTGAGCAAGTGCTCATTTTACCAACGACAAATTCATTATTTGGGTCATATCATTTCCAAGGTAGGAATAGTTGTCGATTTGGAAAAGATAAAATCCATTGAGGAATTGACAACACCAAGAAATGTTGAAAAGGTGAAGTCCTTCATGGGACTTGCAAGTTATTATAGAAGTTTTATTGAAGGTTTCTCAAAGATTGTGCATCCAATTACATCCTTGCAAAAGAAAAGTGCGCAATTTGAATGGACTCTGGATTGTGTAAGGAGTTTTCATCACTTAAAAAGTTTGTTGACAAATGCACCATTTTTTAGAGTTGTTGATTCAGATGAAGACTTCATTATGTGCACGGATGCATGCAAGGAAGGGCTCGGTGGAGTCCTTAGTCAGAATGGGCATGTGATATGATACGAATCAATAAAGGTAAAGCAACATGAAAGGCTCTATGCTACTCATGACTTAGAATTGGCACTCATAGTGCATGCCTTGAAGATGTGGCGGAACTATCTCCTGGGTAAAATATATGAGTTGAGAACATACCATAGTGGTCTGAAGTATATGTTTGGACAACCAAGTTTAAATATCATAAAAAGCAGGTGGTTAGAATTCCTCAGTGAGTATGAATTTGACATAAATCATATCAAAGGAAAAGAGAACAAGGTGGTTGACGCACTCAGTAGGAGGGTGCATGAGATGCATGCTACAGCTATTAGCATGTACAAATCATATTTGTGTGACATAATTTTAGAGCCTTTCAAATCATATCAGCACTATGTGGACACAAAGGCGAATTTACAACAAGGTATGTCGCAACAGAAATTGGAAGGTTATGAGCTAAAAGAGGATGAAATCCTCATGTATAGGCGCAGATTCTATGTGCCAAATGTTCAAGAGTTGAAATATATGTTATTGTCAGAGATGCATAAGGTTCCTTATGCAGGATGCCCAGACTACCAGAAGACAATTGTAGCGGTCAAAAAGCAATACTATTGGTCAGGCATGAAAAAGGATGTTTATGATTTTATTGTTAGATGCCCTGAATGTCAAAAGGTCAAGGCTGAGCACAGACATCCAGTTGATTTACTACATCCTTTTCCCATTCCTCAGTGGAAGTGGGAAGTTGTAACCATGGATTTCATTACTAAGCTGCATAGGAATGATAAGCAACATGGTTCTATTATGGTAGTAGTGAAGTCAACGCACAAGGAAACCAACATTGTTGAAATATACATGTGAGAAATTGCTAAGTTGCATGGTGTACATAAGATAATTGTGTCTGACAGAGATTCCAAGTTCACATTAAACTTTTGGAAAGGGATATTCAAAGGATTTGGAACAAATCTGAACTTTAGCATAGCATATCACCCTGAGACAGATGGACAAATAGAGAGGGTAAATCGAGTGATTGAAGATATGCTCAAGATGTATGTGATGGATAAACCATCAAAATGGGAAGACTATCTTCACTTGGTAGAGTTTTCTTACAACAATGGGTATCAAGAATCTAAATTAAAGATGATCACATTTGAGGCACTTTATGGTAGAAAGTGAAACACACTAGTGAGTTGGGACAACCCAGCCAACCGCACAGTGGTTGGGCCAAATCTGCTTAGGGAAATGGAAGAGAAGATGGTGAAAATAAGGAAGAATTTAAAGGCTTCCTAAGACAGGAAGAAAAGTTGGGCGGATAAAGGAATAACCCACAGAGAGTTTAAAGTGGGTGACCATGTGTTCTTGAAAGTAAAAGCCAGACGCAGTTCCTAAAGTTGAGAATATCTTTTAAGTTGGCAACATGCTACTGTGGGCCATTTCAAATCCTAGAGAGGATTGGTCCTGTCGCATATATGCTTGCATTGTCTGCATCGTTATGTATTCATAATTTTTCCATGTATCATTACTTAAAAAGTACGTGCATGATTCTAATCATATTATTGATTGGAATGTGATTTAGGTGGAGCCCGAAGGCGATTTTCAAGTTCGATTAGTTTGCATATTAGATTGGAAAATCAAACAGCTCTGGAATCGATCCATGGAGCTAATAAAGGTCCAATGGACCTGGTACAGTCCTGAGGATGCAACTTGGGAGCACGACGATGCTATGTGGGCAGAGTATCAGCATCTTTTTGAAGACTTTTGAAATTTTGTATGTACATGTGTATATAATGCACTAAATATAGTGCATAAATAAGGGGAAGGGGAATGTAATGTCCCTAATCCGAACCCCATTTTTAATTGTACATATAGGCTGGTGAGTCATTGGTACCAATTTTAAATGTAATTGTACATATAGTTTGGTGAGTTGTTGGCACCAACTTTTGGTTTTGTGTGCACCTGAGTAGTGCTTGAGGATTGTTATCAAAGAAAGGGTGTGCACATCTCATAATGTTGCGCACACCTAGGTAAGTGCACATGGTTTCACATCAAAGGAAGGGTGTGCACATTTCACAGTGTTGCATGCACTTGAGTAAGTGTGTGGGGATTACCTTGAGTTGCACATTGAGTCAAGTTATGTGTGTGTGTGTGTGTGTGTGTGTGTGTGTGTGTGTGTATTTGAGGTCGGAGAGCCTATGTGGTTATGAGGCTGGTGGGCCGGTATGAAAATAGGCCAGTGTGCCTATCCTTTTAAAATGTAATCACACTCAAGTTATTAATAATATCACATCATTCCATGCAGACAGATCAGGTGAAAAGAGACAGGGGGCTAACTCCACCGAAAAGGTAAAAGGGCGGACTTAAGTCCAAGGGAATATTTTATTAATTTTTCTGAAAAGTATAATTATGGATATTTACTTATCCTAAGTTCCTGAGGGATGGGAACGAGTCACCAAGTGGCTAAATCTAGTTCTGAAGGTGACAAGTGTCTATTTTAATGCATGCAATATATAATGTTGGCCTTAGAGTATTTTCGGGGGAACTCAATCCTTTGGGGGAAAATTCATTCATTTTCTCATGTGCAGAAGGGGTCATACCAATTGAGGAAAGACGACTATTACCTTATCTACAGAGAAAAGCTTGTAAAGGGGTTTTTGTATTGTAACCAGAGTATTTTTTCTCGAAGAAGCGAGTTGTCAAGCTCGTGAGAATTCTCTTCAAGTGAGAGATTTTTTGTCGAAGAGGCATGTTGTTAGTCTCGTGAGCACTCTCTCTAGGCGAGAGATTTGTTGTCGAAGAGGTGGGTTTTTAGGCCCATGAGCATTCTCTATAGGTGAGAGTTTTGATGGGAATTGTTCCCTGGTGCATTGGGCATTAGTTGTAGGGATCTGAGACTTATATTCTGACCTATTGTTGAAGTCTTGGAAGGGAAATGGGGCAACCGAGACACTGTTGAGTAGAGAAGAGGCACACTTCCTTAGGTGGGACATACATGTGAGGAATGCGAGACTGTAGGATAGTTTCAACAGTGGGCACCTTGGACTGAACAATTTTGTTGATTATCAAACCTTAGCTTGGAATTAAGAATCCTTTTTCCCTGGTAGAGTTTAAGCCCCATCTCAGGGGTGACATGTTGCTGAAATTTTATGAGCAATAGATTCTATGGCTGGAAGGAACGCCTGAGTTCTGGGCGCAGTTGGTGACTTTTCATAAAAGATAAGTGTCCTTTATGTGAATGTCTATGTTACTGTGTGCTTAATTATCTATGTCTAATATGGGTTTAATTATTGTATGATGTTGCATATAAGTAATTGTTGTTATTATGTATAATGTTGCTTGTACATGTAAATGTGGTGTTGATATTTAGTATTTGTAATCGTATATCCAGAGTATGATAGTTGTTGTTACTTATTCCTGTCAATTTAACCTTATAATAATGGTCATGAGTCTCTGAGGCGAGGTGATTGGTCGTGTCCGCAGGGAAATAGTATGTGCGCACAAGAGGTTGGATTTTCTTGTACACGCAGGGAAGCAATCCATGTGCAAGAGGAAAATAGAATTTTCATGTGACGCCAGAATCGTTTCACGCGTAGTAGAGATCATGTGTTCAGAGTAGATTACACGCACATTAATGTAGTGTGCTCAGTATGCTTGTGTGCAGTTTTATTGTGTTATTTCCACTATTATAAGTTTTGTAAAGAGAGGAAAGTTTGTGTGGCACGACCCAGCTTAGGGTTGAGTGTGTTAATTCAAGTATTACTACGCAGACTAATTTTATAGAGTAGAATCTGTGCACTAGGTTTTGGAGTAGTGTTTCTCAGTAGTAGGCTAGGTATGTTTCAGGTTGGTATCAGAGTTGGTACCCAACTAGGAGGTTGGGTACGTGACAAGTTGGTATCAGAGAATTTTTATAGTGTTGGTTATGGGGATGTTACAGATTGGTATCATAGCAGATTGGTAACGGGGAACGTTACATTATGGTAACAGAGTAGATTGGTAACAGAGATGTTACAACCTATGACCTAAAATTTTCAATTGCCAAATAGAGAGACTCCAAATTAGAAATACATCAAGACACTTGGAGATATCAGCCTCCCCAGCTCTATGGTTCAACCAAGTGAACTTATTTTTTATAGGCTCCAGATCAATAAGATCCACTTCCTCCATTTTATAACAAAAATAGTTTACCAAAACATATAGATGAGCATTATTCCCCTAGACTTTATCTCGATTTAGGCTAAAAATGACATCACCACCAATAATGACTTTGTATCACTTGATATAGTCCTGAGAGAAAATAGTTCATGAAATTCCTTCCTGGCATTATATGGACCATAGGAACAAATGAAAAATACCTTCATTCCCAAATCTTTGAAATAAAAAATTATTCAAGAGAGCTAAAGCAAGCAAAGATGAATTTAGAAGCAAAATTGAATTTTTCCAAGATGTCAGTAGACCCCTGGACTTTCTAGAGGCATCAATAGTAGCCAATAAATTCCAATCCCTCAAAAAGCATTCCACGAAACCATTGATCCTTTGGCATTCCCCCATAGTTTCTTGATGAAGAATTACATCTAGTCTATGAATCTCCACTAATAGAGATAAGGATAGTATTTTAGAGGAACCAACAAGACCTCAAATGTCCAGGGATAAAATGATCATTTTTCACTAACAT
This sequence comes from Picea glauca, assembly GCA_000966675.3. Lineage (NCBI taxonomy): Eukaryota > Viridiplantae > Streptophyta > Pinopsida > Pinales > Pinaceae > Picea > Picea glauca. The sequence goes on along the minus strand of JZKD02S1322987.1, from coordinate 102,694 downwards.
TGGGGTTATGTCTTTCTCTAAGGACTCCTTTCAATGTTTTATACTTCCCTTTACTAATTTCCTTCATGTATTTCTCATGTGCATGTTGCAAAAGGATTTCCACTCGATTGAGGAAAAGTTGGGGCCTTTGTCTATATCCAAACCTAAACTCAAGCGTCGTATTGTAACCTTCTTATCTATGTTTGTATGCCTTAGTAGATATATACAAGAAGAGATTCATTGAAAACCCTCCCCTAAAACGTATTCACCATGACTAGAGCCTTCAACACCAAGAAATCATTCCAATAGATATTCCCTTATGAGAACATGATTTAGGTTTTCCTTCTCAATTTGGGAGCATGGATTTTCCTTTCTAGTGTCTACAACCCTAGAAAAATTCCAAATCTTTTGGATCTTTACTAGGAATTCTAGTGAATATGGCCAAATATTCTTTTCTCCAAAATATATATTAATCCTTTTAGAAGGAGAAATAGGAGTAGGGAAGGTCAAAACAAACTTATCCGATAAAATATTTATGGAAATTTCTTGATCATGCGGTGTATCCCGACTCACCAAAGAATCTTCTTCCTCTAGGCATGGAAAATTGGGAAGAGGCTCAGCTTGTAAAGTACAATTTACATCAATCTCTACATGTCCCTTTGGGATTGCAATAATTTCTATAAATCCATTTGAAGTGAAAAGAAAATTCCCCATAATAATTTACGAACCTAATGGGGCCTTCAACCATTTCATTGTCTCAGAAAAACTTGAAGAGTTCCCATTCAAAAAAAATTCTCCATGTTACATTTTCCTTCTATCCCCCTTTAGCAAGTTCATCAAACTTATCATCATCTGACGATGTAGGACCAAACCCCATACCAAATTTATAAGTTGGACTCTCCTTTAAAGGCTCTCCTTCTTGGCCAAAATCCTCACCAAAATTTGACACTCTATACTTCTTCCTCCATACCTTTTGTATAAATTCTTGGGAGCAATGTACAACTACATGACCATGGATATGACATCCCATGCATCTGTGGGGTATTTTTTCATAATCCAAAATTTATTGATGAACTAAATTCCCCACAACAATATCCAAGGAATTTGGCAACCCCTCACTAATATACACTTCTACTAGCACCTAAGCTACCCTCCAATAAACACTAGTCTTAAAGAAAGTATCCACATCCATTGTCTTTCTCAGAGTATCCCCAATGTATTTTAATATTTTCTTGAACCATAACTCCATTAGAATACCTATAAGTCGAACCCAAATTGAAATCCACTTCACAACCTTCGGTCTAGAGTCAAAAAAAATTATCCAAGGCTTTAAGGACAAAAGTGCAAACTCTCAATACCATTATCCCTTCAATGCTTTATGTGCATCAACTTCCAAATGAAACAAAATACCAATCCAACCTAGAGATGGAATGGTAAATTGGCCCATAATCTAAAACAAGAAACCAAACCTTTTGAACCCATGAGTTAAAATTCCAATATGAGATATAACATCCATGAAACTTGTTAATTAGATCCTTTCAAGGATATTCAAGACCATGTTCTACCCTCATATACTCACCCAAAACCATTCTGACATTTTATCTCCTCTTATTGACCACCTTACATGCCCTTTTCCCTTTAACTCCCTCTAAACCTGGATTTCAAAATTTCCCTTCTTTGATATCCCACACAATGCTTCAAAATATAAACAATAACCCATAAATTCAAAAATATAAAAGGGAAACCCTAGCTAAGAAAATATATATGGGTGATTCAATACCAGTGGAATAGAAAGTACTTCACTAGATATGTCATTAACATTTGCAATAGCATCCCCCTACAAAGATTGAGCCAGTTCCATGAAAACATTTACAACAGAGTGTGTCTCCAAGGACTTGACCTCGACATTGGATCCCTTTCCCAATAATAATATTTTATTTAGACCCTTGTCGATAGAGATTTTGTTTGGTCCTGCCACCTCTCACTCCACCACATCTCTACCCACTATGGAAATATACTCCAAAGGTTCATTTTGGCCACTAGGTAAGTCCAAAGACCCTAAGGTTACACCCCTTTTTCATAAACAAAACTTGAACACCTAGGATTTGAACTGGAGAAGATCATATGACCCTCCAAAGGATCTTTTGAATAATCCATGAGCTCCTCCTCATACTCCATCAGACTAGAGAAATATATATATATATATATATATATATATATATATATATAGAACTGGTGTAGATCCATATTAATCCCTCAAGTTCATAGAGATATCAAATCCCTAGAAGTGTAAACTTTTCCTCAAATTTTTTCACTCTAAAAATGGTTTGGACTTCCAAAAAATTAATCAATGTCAATGTTTAAGAGATCCATGATTAAGATGGATCTAAACTAGTGTTTATCATATCTGTTAGCATCAGAAGTCACTCCTGGATTGCAGCAGGAGCAGAGCCCGACACCCATCATTTTATGTCACGATTTGTGTATGAAAGGGGTGATCGAATGGAAGTAAACTCGGACGATATTGTTTCGACTCCGAAACTAGTCCAGGCATGCATGGGCAAGTGAGGTCTTAGATGTACTCCAGACAGTGAGTTGTAGTAAGGGTGAGTAGGGGGAAGACTTGTATCAGAGAGATGCAAAGGTCTGTTGTCAACAACAGGTTTCTAGCAGACTGTAGGAGAATTCATTTAAACGCAAGATCTTCTTATATTCAAATGCAGAAAACCAGAGAATACAATAGTGCCACAATAAATCCTTTATCATAACACAACTGCAATAATTCATGTGAATCAGTCAATCATGAACTCCCTTAGTATGAGATGAAAACGAGATGGAATAAGGAAACTGTCTTTCATTAAACAAGAAATCTTACATACAGATGCATAACCAAAGAACTAGAGTGCCTGTTAAAACATTACAATCGGGAGCTCCACTCTACCATCGATGCTTACAAAAATGGCGAAAACACCTACATATACTCAAAACAACAACAACAGCAAAAACAAGATGATGCATTAAAAACATTGCGTCTGCATGTCTTTTGACAGTCTGCGCATGCAGACTCTGGCCAATCATGCACCCAAGACAGACGCTATCAGATTTCGGACTGTCCTGCTGCAGATGAATCGACCAGCTTTAGTCCTTTCCTGGACTTTCTTTTTATGGTGGAGATGATACTCAACCACAATAACTACTTTCTTGGGACTGGGGACAGCCTCGGTCAACCCTACCTTCTGGGATGTGGAGGTCTCCTAATGGTGCCACCTGGATCAGCTGAATGGTCTCTCTTTGGATGCTGCTTCCCTGGACTGCTGCGAGGGACCCCTATGGCGGATGTGAAAAAGGGTATGATGGGAGCGATGGCGTCAACACGATGGAGGCGATGGAGAGGAAACGGGAGTTGTGACATAAGTTGAGGAATGCCACGCAGTCTGAAAAGGAAAGAGGAGGAAGGTGTGTGGAGTGTGGGGGTATAGGTGGACATGAAGTAAAAGGAATGATCATACAGGTGGAGGTGACTGGGAGTGAGAGGGACATATGGCAGGAGACGAGAGGGCGATGAGCTGAGGAGGATCCATGTGGATGGAAAGAGGGAAGTTGGACAGATGACGGGGGAAGAAGGTGGCAGTAGGTGGAGAACAGGTGGCAACTAGGAGGACGACTCGGACAGTGACACGACAGGAAGGGGGGCCCGCTAGAGTGAAATTCCATTCCAGACCCCACCCCCCTCCATTAAAGGTAGAACTGATGGGGGGGTCCGGAATTCAATACAAACCGTAGATCTAAGCGCCGATACTTTGGCCATCCAGATGAACTCATACATTATCTCTGATTCCGGACCCCCCCCCCTCTCGTTAAATCCATAATGACAGAGGGGGTGCGGAATTGGACCTTGTCCGTGAATTTGAGTGCCTGGATCACGACTATCCAGATCTGCACCTTCTTTAAATTAAATGTGCCCGAGAGATTTCGCCTGCTCTATCAGTTCACTCAGAGCATCTTCCTCCCCCAGTCTTCTATCCTTACAGCCCTCATCATCACAACCTCCATCTGACATAATCATATATGGGAGGATTTCTTCTTCTTGGCTCTCCCATGGGTCAAATTCATAATGACCATAAACAGGACCTGTGGGAAAGATTTTTTCATAATCGCCCTCAGTAGAGCTGCTAAGGGCATCTGCTTCAAAGGATGGGAAATCCTCAGCACATTGTTCAACTTTCCACCTGTCAAGTCTGGCAGTGATAGATTTTATCAGTTCCATAACTCCGCCCGAAGTATCTTCTTCCTTCCTGGGATATTCATAATTATCCATTGTAGAGATACCAAAATCATCTTCTTCATAGGGTGGAAAATCCTCTGCACATCGCTCAGCTTCCCACCTATCTAGTCTGGTAGCGATAGATTTTAACAGCTCCATAACTCCACCTGAAGCAGACGAATGGGGAGGAGAAAGGACTGATTCCTGATCCAGGTCATCAGGATCATCCTCGTAGCCTTCATAAGAGACAGCTCTATCTTGTATACATTTGTTGTAGTATCCCTCACAATAGTTATGAAAAATCAACTCAGAGGGATACAACTTCTGACAGTAAGCGATGAAAGATGCATGGAACTCACTGAGTGAAGAAAT
>JZKD02S1322987.1:30680-51030 GCA_000966675.3 Picea glauca | reverse complement strand
ACAAAATATCCAAGGTAGCAAAAATTTCAGATCAAGTCCTCTCACAAGAGGGAGAGTTATGTTATAATGAGATCTTATGATCTCTTATTTATACAAAATGTCACCAAGGTGACTTGTCCACATATTTATGGGTAAACCATAAAACTAGGGGTCAAAAACCCTAATATTTACCCCTTAACAAAGTAATATTAAACAATTCATTTAAAATTTCACTTTTGCACAAATAAAACCCTAATTTATATGGACGTCACCCCTTTAGGGGACGTTTTGGCACTAGGAGAAGGCAGTTGGTGATGTACGAGGGTAGTAAGGATTCCCAAAGCCACGTGTCAAGCATCAAAATGTCTTCCTTTATGGTCAAATCCTCAAACACCTCAAAACGTCCAGGTGCCAATGCATATCACCTCACCACCATGCCTTAACCCCCCAAACATGTCGTCAAGCTCAAAAAGAGGACGTTTTCCCCCTCTTGGGAAAATTGTTTGGAAAGTGAGTGCTAGGATAAGTCTTCCACATCATATTCTAGGTATCCAATACTTCATCACTGTGATCTGGCATGTGGACCCTTGGAATCCAACCTGTGGGCTTGCAGTCCCATGGAAGCCCAAGCTAGTCTTGTTCTTCCAAAATTATCCACCAACTAGGTCCTCCAAAAACAAATAAACACACCATCCAAGGATCTCAAGTCATAACATCATGATAAGTGAATCCAATCAATAAATGAGCCACTTGAGGATATGCATTAAAGATCACTATATCAAACAATTGATTTCTCAAAGACATTATATGACTTGTCAAGCTTGAATATGGGAGGGTTGATGAGGTGTCCTATTGGGTAGATCTTTCCCTAGGTCAAGGAGAGTTTCCAAGAGATCCCTCTCTAATCCATGTAAAGTGGGTGGAGTGGTTAGGGTCAAGGTTCCATGGGCATAGAGCTCATGGCATACAAGAGGTCGTAGTGTCTCATTCATGGGTGCCTTTGTAGAGGGTGTATGGTACCTTCGTCCGCAAAGCACTTTTTCCAAGACCCTTATTTTCCATTATTTTATTCTTTCATAATTTTAAGGAAAGGCTGAAGGCCACTGGCTTGGTGTGGTGTCCAGATAATGACAATGTCACCCACAAACACCTAGTGTAAATGAGAAGGTTGGATCGTGATGAGACCCCCTTTCTCTCAGCCATGCAACTGAGAGCCATTACCCTGGATTTGTGACCAGATGATGGTAATTCCATACCACTAGATATTCATGGACATGATAGGCTGGCCTGTGATGAGACCTCCTATCCTTCAACTAAAATTTTAAGCATTTTTAATCATATTCATTGTGGGTTCCCCTTTACTCAAAGATAAGTGTTTCATTTCTTTCTTGGGTGATTCCTGGGTGAAGCATCTAGAAGGTTCATACATAGGATTTTATCTTTTACCCAACATCAATCCCTCTGGGCCTTCAATGCCTTTTTCCCATGGAACGAGGGACAACCCCTTATTGGGTCAATACACCCTAAAATCCTAAGAGATAAGAAAATGGGGGGAAATAAAGATGGAAAGTGGTAAGTATGGTCGAGAACAGTACAATGGATCTTCAAGGGAGTTCCTAGTAGTAAAATCATCCCCAAGGAGGACCACTTACTAGGACACAATGTCATCCACCATGGTGAAACAGGGAAAAAGGCATAATGTCCAAGCATATATCATGAAATATAAAGCAATATAAGATACAACATACTCAAATGGCTTAAATATTGAAATGATGCTTACCATAATACTAACCTGTACCTTATGGAGCAAGGCCCACTACCTTCCAGAAGCCAGTTGATGTGGTGGATGCTATCTGAAAATCTGTGACCATTTGTGGTGGTGAGAGGGGTCTCCAACTGTGCAAAAGGGTATTTCTGGTCATGTAGTCTCTCGACACTCCATATCGGAAACCTGAGGGCCTTGATACATAATCTCCTTAGTTATCCACAAAATGGGGATAATATTGCAGAGAATAACAATGGAACAACATCGTATATGAAAGAACAACACCAAAATAATATCTTTATTGATAGGAAACAATGTTCCCTTGCCTCTTCGAAGGGGAAACATCCAACATAGCAACATTTTATTACAATGATTCTATAGAAATGACTTCTCATGCCCTCGACTCTTATTTATACTAAATCTATCTACCAAAATAACAATCTAAAGGAATATCTTCTAGAAGCGAAAGATTCTATTAGGTCTTCTTACATTTGACGTATTCTTCCTTATTACCAGGACTTATTAATATTGGCCTTTATTACATGGAAAATATATTATTCTACCTACATGAGGGGTTAGGGAGGTTAGGTTCCTAACATGCCCCCCCCTTAAAAAACAACCTTCTCCTTAAGGATTGAGATGAGGAAATTGTTGGAGAATGGTATCTGGATCCAAGGTGGCTTCTGTTGGAGTTGTATCTTTCGATTATACTAACACTTCCTTGATGGTGCACTTACGAAGATGATGCTCATGCTGGTCCAATACTGCTTGTGGATGCAACTAGATGGAGCCTTATTCATCCAACTCGGGAAGATTGGTTTAAGTTTGGCACTTAGTTCCAATCATCTTCTTTAAGAATGAGACATGAAAAACATGATGGAGCTTAGAATGACTGGGCAAAGCTAACTGATAGGCCACCTGTCCCACTCACTTGAGAATTGTATAAGGAACATAAAATTTGGGCCCCAGTTTAGGACAATGGTCAACCTTGAGTGAAGTTTGGTTATAAGGTTGTAGTCGAAGAAAAACCTGGTCCCCTTCAACAAATTGATGTTCTTAGCGACCTTGATTTGCTTGTTGCTTCATGTGATTCCAATCCATGACCAAATTCTCTTTGAGGGTATGGGGAATAGCCTCACAAACTATAAGAGTTTAGTCAACTGCCTAGACCTTCAAGACACTAGGCATGTATGAGAGAACTGAAAGTGGATTTTCCCATATATTACTTAAAAAGGAGTCATGTGAGTAGCTGTATGGTAAGATGTGTTGTACCACCATTCAACTAGGGGTAACCATTGAGTCCACTGATTTTTCCTCTCAGATGCAAAACACCTCAAATATGTTTCCTAACACTTGTTGAGAACTTCAATTTGGCCATCAGTCTGGGGATGAAAGGCGGTGCTGAGATGCAATTGGGTTCCATGTAGCCTGAATAATTCTTCCCAAAAATTGTTGGTGAAAGTGGGATCTTGTTCAAAGATAATAGAATGAGGCATGCCATGAAGTTTGAAGATATTATCCATGAAAAATTGAGCCACTGTGGATGCGGTGAAGGGATGTTGTAGAACACAAAAATGATCATATTTGGAAAAACAATCAATCACCACGATGATGACTGTCTTATTTCCATATTTAGGTAGGCCCACATTTAAATCCATAGAAATATCCCACCAGATAGAAGGGGGAATTGGAATGGGTTGGAGTGTGCCCATGGATTTGACTGTTTCTCCCTTGTTGCACTGACCAACATCACATTCACCCACAAAAGTGTGGATGTCCTATTTCATACCATCCCAGAACAAGTAATGTTTGACCCTTTCATAGGTTTTGGTAAACCTTGAATGCTTAGTTGTAGGTAAATCATGAAGCTTAGAAAACACTATGGATTGAAGTTGCAACTGGTTTCTTAAATAGAGACGAACTTTGTAGCGAAGCTTATTATTTTTCCAAGAGTACCTTGGAGAAGATGGATAATTTTCCTTCAATTGTTGTATGAGGTGAGAGATTTTGGGATCTTGCAACCATTCCTGGCAAGCAACTTGGAGCCAATATGGTACATCAAAAGAGAGGGAAAAGAGGGACCCTTCTTCTTCATATTTTCTGTGAAGAGTGTTAGCGACCACATTTTATTTTCCCTTCTTGTAAATGATCTCATAATAGTAGTCAAATATCTTGGTTACCCATTTTTGTTTCTTCGGGGAGGAAATTCTTTGTTCCAAAAAATACTTGAGGCTCTGTTGATCAATTTTAATTTGGAAGCATTTCCCTAATAGATAAGGACACCAAAGATCCACAACATTCAGAATAGCCAAAATTTCATTTTCATAGGTTGATTGACCCAAATGTTTTTCTGAAAGTTGTTTGTTGGTGAAGGCCAAAGGACGAACCTCTTTCATGAGGATTGCCTCAATTCCTTTTCTGAAAGCATCACATTCCAAGACAAAGGTCCTGGTAAAGTATAGAAGACCTAGGACCGACGTCGTGCACATAGTCACTTTCAAGGCATGGAAGGATTGATCATATGCTAGAGTCCAGTTGAAGGCATTTTTTTTAAGGAGAGTCATGAGAGGTGTTGCAATTTTTCCATAATTCTTAACAAACTTGAGATAATAACCTGTTAAGCCTAGAAATCCATGCAATCTCTTAAGAAATATAGGGAAATACCAACCCTGCATAGCTTCAATTTTATTAGGACTCACCCATACACCATCCTTGCCAAAAATATGACCCAGGTACTCCACTTCTAAGGCTCCAAAGGAACATTTAGATTGTTTGAGGAAGAATTTGTGCCGAGAGAGGAGATGAAAAACTCGATCCACATAGGAAAGATGGGTTTTCCAAGTTTTACTATAGATGAGAATATCATCAAAGAAAACTAAGAAAAAATGATAGAGAAAAGGATGGAAGATATGATTCATGAGACTTTGGAAGGTTGATGGGGCATTACAAAGGCCAAAGGGCATGACCAAGAACTCATAGTGAACCTCATGAGTTCTAAAGGAAGTCTTGGGAATGTCTTCTTCTTTCATATAGGTCTAGTGGTATCCATATTGGAGATCAAGCTTAGTAAAGTATCGATCACTGCTCAATTCATCCAAGAGGTCATCATTGATATGAATGGGAAACTTGTATTTAATGGTTAGTTTATTGAGGGTGCAAAAGTCTGGACACATATGATAAGTACCTTCTTTCTTGAGTATCATGACCACAAGATAAGAATAAGTGTTGGTACTAGGACGTATAACACCTACTTCAACAATTCTTGCACGATTTTCTCAATTTCATTCTTCTGGGCAAAAGGTTGACGATAAGGGAGAACATTGGGAGGGATAATACTAGGGATAAGTGGAATGGAATGATCATGAACACCACAGGAAGGGGAAGTCTCTGGGGAGTGGAAAAAATAGCTTCATGTTTGTATATGATATATTGGAGTTCAGGATGCATAAAGGGTGTCTCGACTGCTCGAACATAATGGATTTGGGCGATAATACCATAATGACATTTTTTTAGAAGATTTTCCATGCAATGGAACTGATGATCTCAAGGGAACCTTCTATGATTCCTTGGAAGTTATATTGTTGTCCCTCTTGTTGGAATTGCATGGTTAATTCCTTAAAATCCATGAGAATGGGGCCCAAAGTGCGTAACCATTCAACACCTAACACAATGTCACAACCGCCCATATCAATGACAAACATATGAGATTTCAGGTGGTACTTCCCAATTTGAAGACGTACATTTTCACAATGCCCACCACATTTCATGGAACCACCATTAGCTATCGTGATTTACAAATTTTTGACGACACAAATATAACAATTGATATTCTGGGAAATGCGACAGTGAATAAAATTATGGGTGCTTCCACTATCAGTAAGGATGAAAAATTTCCTATGCTTATTATAGGCAATGAGCTTAAGGGTTTGAGGAGAAGAAAATCCCATGAGGGCATGTAATGAAATCAGTGGTTCAACTTCTGGTGGGTCAACATGAGGAGTAGTAGCATCGTGAAGGGGTATCTCTTCAATAGGGGGAACTTCAACCTCCTTTTCAGCAACATCCTTTGAAATGGCCATAAAAAGATTTTGTTCCTTACACTTATGCCGAGGAAAATATTTGTCATCACAATTATAGAAAAGAACTTTGAGTTGGCATTCAACCATTTATGTCCTTGTTAAATTTTGGACTTTGAGAGGAGTGGCCTGAGGGGCAGGTGGGTTGGGTTTAGGGTGGGGAAAAAATGGGTTTTCTGCTTTGGACCAAAATGAACTATTGTGCCTCCTTGGCATACTTAGTGGCTTCCAACCAAGTCGGTGGGCGAGACATGACAACCTTGTTACAGATTTCATTCTTGAGGCCATTGATAAAGCATTCCCTAAAGAAAACATCTGTCATGCCCTCCGTTCGGAAAGCCAAGTTCTCAAAGGAAACAATGACATATTTTAATGTGCCAGTTTGTTTTTGCTTGGTTAGATGTCCTAAATGGTGGGTTTCCATGTCAAGGAGTTCATATAGCTCAACAAAAAATTGTGACCAAGAAACATACCCTTGGCATGCATTGCGATGCCATTTCCACGATTTCCATCTTTCCAGATCCAAATAGAGAATTCCACAACGAAGCTTGGTTAACTCATCAATGATACCGTGTAGGGAGAAAAAATGTTCCATTTGAGTAACCCAAGCTTGTGGATTCGAGCCATCCAATTTGTTGACCTTGACTCTAGGAAGACGGGGGTCACGAGGTAAGTAGTTGGAATGTGAGGGGAGAGGTTGATTGGATTCAACACCTTCAATATAGAAAGGGGGGTCAGAGGAGGATGTAGCCTGAAATTTGGTCATGAATTGGTGGAGCGTGGAATGGATTACATTAATTTGGCCACGTAACTGGTCTTTGACTTCACCGATGGTTCTATCAAGTTGATCTTGGATGATGCCTATTTTTTCATGAATGGAGGAAATGTCCTTGTTTACTCTGTCCTGAAGGGTAGCTAGATCAATACTCAGTTTCTGATTGGTTTCTTCTTGGCGGGTGGAAGCCATGATGGAAAGTGGGGTGGGTCCACGGGGTCAAATAAAGAGTTTAAAATGATAGGTATAACAATGATCAGGGTGAAAATGGGAATCCAATGAGATAGGTCCCTAATAAGGGGGCCATAAGGGGAGCAAGACCACAGGAAAAAAAAAGAGGCTAAAAAATGATAGGTATCAATACGATCGGGATGAAAAGAGGAATGAAATGGGCCAGATCTCAAATAAGAGTGTGGGTAGGCCCCAAATTTTTTTTACCCCTGTGGAGTTATACACCTATCTGAATAATACTGCAGTGTTGAAAGGCCCAAATTCTTAACAGGAAAAAATGTGTAGTAATTTCAGAATAAGAATGCAGGAGGTAAAGTTGCACGACAATAGATCTTGTTTGTTCTGTTTTTGTTTTTTTCCCAAGGGTTAGGGTATTCAAGGTTTCTATAGACAAGGGTTTTCCCTGTGCTATAACTCTTTGATATATGTGTGGGGTCCAACAATAGTACTTGGCCCAATATCTCAGGGAACCGACTAAGGAGGCTAAACCATGCCCTTATTCGTACTACCCGAATACCTAGGTACTAGAGAGTATCTTCCCGAGTGTTGTTCTCAGTGGCACTATAGCAGTCAAGCGACCAAGTGGTTTATCTATGGAGGGCTTCAATATCTCTAGTTCGATCCCTATACATGTGTTGTCTGATGCACTACCACTCAAAGGGGTACCAACAAGGGTTGCCAACAATGTGCGCTTAAGTACCACTTGTATTTGCTGTGTGTATGCTTCCCTGATCATGGATTTATGCACTGAATGATAGATCTTTGTAGCTTTAAGACGCTATAATACATCTCTACCCTGAAAAAACAATAACCCACAATTTTCTTCCAAGGTAAGTGCTTTGATACCACTTGTAAGGTATCCGATCTATTATAATAGAAGAAAAACATAAATACTGTAGAGAATAACAATGGAATAACACAATATATGAAACCACAACACCGAAATAATATCTTTATTGATAGGAAACAATGTCCACTTCTCTCTTTGAGGGGGAAACCTCCAGTAGAGAAACGCTCTATTACAATGATTCTCGAGACACGACTTGTCATGCTTTCGACTCCTATGTATATTAAATCTATCTACCAAAATAAAAATCTAGAGGAAGATCTTCTAGAAGCGAAAACTTCTATTATGTCTTCTTACATTTGACTTATTATTCCTTATTACTAGGCCTTATTAATATTGGCCTTTATTATATAGAAAATATATTATTCTACAATTTCATGGAACAACATATGTGCCACTGAATGAAGAAATATGTAATTTGATTCGAAGAGAATCTCATAGAGTAGTCTATATGGCTAATCTAGGAGTCAAAAAGATGAACGCGGACCTTAAACCATTATTCTTTTGGAAAGGAATGAAGAAGGACATAATTGATTTTGTAGGAAGATGTCTAGAATGTTAGAAAGTAAAGGTTCAACATTGGCATCCAATAATATTGTTATAGAAACAAATGATACTAGAATAAAAATGGGAGGTGATTTTGATGGATTTTATTGTTGGATTACCAATAACATCGAGGAGACATGACTCAATATTTGTTGAGCTAGACATTGAAAAAAAGTAAACATGTGATTTCAGTGAATACTACATATCAAGCACTAGAGATTGCAAGGGTATTTATTAACAAAATAATGAAGTTACATGGTATTCCAAAAAATATCATTTTAGATAGAGGAGTAGTCTTTACAGGAAGGTTTTAGACAAGTTTTCAAGAAGCACTAGGAATACAATTGAACTTTAGTAGAACATATCACCCAAATATTGACAGTCAAACTAAAAGAACTAATCAAATATTGGAAGATATGTTAAAAATGTACTTTATGGATAAAAAAAAGTGTTGGGAGGACCTTTTTCCACTTGCCAAATTTTCATATAATAATAGCTATCAAATTTCAATAAAGATGGCACCATTCGAGTTCATGTATGGAAGATCGTGTAGAACACCTCTTAGTTGGGATATAATAGAGGATAGAGTCTTGGTGGGACTAGAAGTAATTCAAGAGATTGAGGATGAAAAAGATTAAAGGAGGATTAAATGAAGCACAAACATACATAAAATTTATGCGAATGTGGATAGGATTGATCAAATTTATGAGACTGGGGATAAAGTATTTTTGCGACTGAGACTGCAAAAGAGTTTAATTAAGTTTGGGAAGGGAGCAAAGTTATCACCATGTTGTGTTGGACCTTTTGATATTTTAGAGAAAAAGGGACCTATTTCATATCATCTTTCATTGCCTTCATCTTTAGAGCGTATGCATGATGTTTTCCATGTTTCAATTTTACATCATTATATTTCCTACCCTTCACATGTTATTGATCTAATTTATTTTAAATGTTAGACACGTGGGTCTTGATGGCCAAACCAATCCTCATTTTGGACCGGCATACTTGAAAACTTTAGCATCATTTGGTAGATCAAGTAAAGGTCGAATGGGATAGTTAGAGTCCCAACTCTTCTACTTGGGAGGATGCAGTTGAGATGTGTCAACAATTTCCATATCTATTTTGAAGCATTGGGACAAAGCTTATCTTATGAGGGGGTGTATGTAGTGCCCCATTTTATCTAATTATTATGACATACTAGACTTATTATTTGAGGGATTTTTTTTTACAAATGATCTAGTTATATGATTGTTATTATGATTATGAAACCTAAATTTTTATTATATGATTGAGTAAATTTGATGATGATTAAATGGTTAAATTATAAATTCATATGATTATTAGATAAATTAATTTTTCATTAAGTTGATGTAGGTCTAGTGGGATAGATATAGTCCCAATTATTATACTTGGGAGGATGCAATTGAGATGCATCAACAGTTTCCATATCTATTTTGAAACTTCAATACAAAGTTTATTTTATGAGGGGGTGTATCTAGTGCCTCATTTTATCTTATTATTATGATGTACCGGACTTATTATTTGAGCATTTTTTTTTACAAATGACCTAGTTATATGATTTTTTTTTTGTAAGTAAGAAAGATTCTATATTAACTATGAACATAGTTTACAGAGAAATTGACAGAGGAAGTCAAGCTGAATTAGGCCCAAAGGTACCATGACAATTCCTTGGGCTCAAAATCACAAAAAACAACCCAAAAATACTTCCTTCGCCTGAGGGGAAACCATGTATTATCATGAAGTAGCCGAGTCATAACTCTGAAATTAAAATTCCTAACTAGTCCTACAATTTTCTATGTCTAAAAAACCTAGATAACAATAAGACTGGAAAAAAAGGTGACAAATTTCACTCATCATGCAAAACCTGGGTGGTGGTGGGAGCCTCAGTGCCTCGATGCACAACAACATATTAGGTCTTAGGACTTGCATAGTTCCATGCAAGAGGAAAAAAAATGCCTCCTTTTATTTTGGCGAGCCAGGTGACCACATCGATTAGGCAGGCATTTTGAATCTCCAAGGCTTCCTGTCGAATTTTCAGCTGGAGAAAATCTTGTTCCTTAGGAAACATACCAATGGCCACCATAGTTTTGGTGTGCCAGTAAATTTATAGGGTGTGATAGAACTTTGAATTTTTTATCCGAGTACACCCAAGATCCATAATGAAACCTTCAATTTGAGACTCGACATTGTCATCCTCCTGAAACTCCCTAATTTGGAAAACCTCGGCTTTTATCTCCTGCATTATGACTTTATCTTCGTCCGGGATGAAGTCATCGTAAAATTATGCAACATCAATCATATATTTTGCTACGTGGGAGGGATTAACAGAGTGAGAGTGGGGTTTCCTACCACTGGGAGCCATGGGAAGACTAATGAAAAGGGGAGAGAGACTAGTCAAAGAGTCAAGAACTGAGAGGGACTAAATAACATGGTACGCAAAATGAACAAAATAACAGGGAGGGAAAATACATAAAACCAGATTAGAACCATGTAATTGAGTACCTTACATACTATTGTCTCCTTCACAATTTATAGAGCCCATTTCTTAATAGAACCCTCACCTTTTAATCACAACAACATTCATGGTCTTGTTCATCATGAGGCAAGGGATGATTATAATTCGAGGGCACTTCCTCTCTCTCGTGTAGAGGGATATGCTCGGTAGAAGAATGAATCCTTCCACCATTATTTATGATATCAATTCTAAGCCAGTGTACACATATGACCTCTAAATTATCATGAGATTGTAGGGGATGGGCATGATGGTCTTCTTCCCACATAGAAGCATTATTACCCTCACGTTTGCTCAAACTTGAAAGAGTGTCATTGTGTCTGAACCAATCATCTAGAGAGATCATTGAAGGGATGTGTGGTGTGCTTTGCTAGAATCTAGTTGTTGGTTGATGTCTTGGGTAGGGTGCCTTCTTAATCAAGCTATCCATCTTATCATGAGAGCGAGCAGGAACCCCATCCGGGGATTAGTTAAATGATTGTTATTATGATGATGAAACATGAATTTTATTATATGATTGAGTAAATTTGATGATGATTAAATGGTTAAATTATAAATTTATATGATGCTTAGATAAATAAAATTTTCATTATTTGTTTTTTTGTACTATTGGAATCGACAACTTGGGCGGTTCTCATACTCGCGTGGCACGGGGACGATTCCCGTCTTCTACCACTATAACCTCTAGGTGCATCCACACAACCTACAAGCATGGGGAATGGGTAAATCAGGGTGAGAATTGAACACACGACCTACTTTACATATTTCCTTCCATTTACACGACACTTTCCAGTCGGTCTACACCCCTGCGGGCTGAAACAATTTGAAGGACGTGGCATGGGCTTTGATCCACTTATGTGTGTACGGGTCACGATAACATTTAATATAGTATCTCTGGGTGAAACCACATGTTTAAACACTACTTCAAGGTGCCCCCATCGCTCTAGGTAGGGCCCTCACAAGAATTGAACCTTTCCCAATAGTGAAAAACTCCTCGCTTTCCACCATTGGATCCAACCCCTTCAAGCCAATTTTGCATTAAGTTTATGTAATG
This sequence comes from Picea glauca, assembly GCA_000966675.3. Taxonomy (NCBI): domain Eukaryota; kingdom Viridiplantae; phylum Streptophyta; class Pinopsida; order Pinales; family Pinaceae; genus Picea; species Picea glauca. The sequence continues at coordinate 39,224 of JZKD02S1322987.1, read as the reverse complement.
AATGATAATGATTTTTATTATTTGAATGATATAAATTAGTTTTGGATATATTAATTTTGCAAATATTATTAATACTTTTCCTCGTGTGAGAGGAAACTATAAGGGTGATTGACACAAAATTGAGTTGACAATTTATCGACCTTCATATTCAGTCAGGAATCAATAATTATTATTTGAATATGTTATGTTTTGATTTGAATTATGAAAATTAATGATGCTTTGATTTAGTGTGTATAGACATAGGGAACATGCTTGTTGATAGATCCACATAAGTGTAATGGGGTTGCATGGAGGTATGATGAATACCATCAAGAGATGTGAAACAACATATTTGTTCCCACCTACTAGCACTCCTTTCATGGCATGATTTGAAAATTTGAACAACACTTTTACTCTAAGGTTGCACATTACCATGAGGGTAGGTTGCATATTCGGTCACTCACATATGCGACCTACCCTAGACACGTCATATTTTTACTCAATGTACATGACATATTTTTACCCAATGTAACTAGAATGCTAGATAGAGAAAATGGTTAGAGTTATTAAGTGAGTATGATTTTGAGATAACATACATTAAGGGAACAATGAATGGAGTGGCAGATGCTTTAATTCACAGACTACATATTTTCTCAATTATACCATTAAAGAAAAAATTGAGAGAAAATATTTTAAAATTGAAATTAGAAGATGGATGGTATAAGGAAGTCAAATCATAACTTGAGAATGAAGTAATGAGAATTACAAAGTTTGAAGGATATGCCTTGGATGATGATGGTTTGTTACAATTTCATGGAACAATATATGTGCCACTTAATGAAGAAATATGTAATTTGATTTGAAGAGAAGCTCATAGAGTAGTCTATATGGATCATCTAGGAGTAAAAAATATGAGTGCGGAACTTAAACCATTATTCTTTTTGAAATGAATGAAGAAGTACATAATTGATTTTGTAGAAAGATGTCTTGAATGTTAGCAAGTAAAGGTTCAACATTGACATCCAACAATATTGTTATAGCAACAAACGATACCAAAATAAAAATGGGAGGTGATTTTGATGGATTTTATTGGTGGATGTTGGACACAGGCCAAAGCAGAAAGAAATGTTATTTTGGGAAAGAAGACATGCATGAGGAAAGCGACAGCGGGAAGGAAGAGAAACACACATGCATGCATGGAATACCTAATGACGGTAGGGTTAGGGTTTTTGTAGTACATTGTAATGTTTTGCGAGCCAGAAAGGTATAAATACAGATACCTAGGTCTGATAGAATAAGGAGAATGTGAGGAAGTAGATGCGATGTAATATTTTGTTGTATGACCTAATTGTGTAAGCTGTTGATCTAGAGAGGAATACAGAGGGTAGATCTTGAGGTTTAGATTGCAGGCTGAGGAGCCTGGTGCGATCTAGTCCACCTCATAATAGATCCTGACCCGACTGAGAGGAAATTGTAAAGCATGCAGTGCTATAGTTTTGGAATTGCTATAATAAAGAGCTAAGAGTCAGATCTTTGTGGACGAAACCCAGGAGGGGGTGAAGCATGGTAAAAACTATTTTATGTGATTCAATGCATGCGTTTCTTTACTGTATTCAATAGTTATTAATATGCTAAATGAATGAGTTGCTATATTTCATGCACAATCGTGAGCAACAATCATGGTGTTAGTAAGTTAAAATAGAGTTTTCAACATGCACTTCCCAGATCCCCACTCAATCCTGGGATGTGAACACCTGCGTATTTCATCCACCCATTAAGACTCTCTCGGGTGAGACTGTGCAATGCACTCTGTGCGCTGCGTTACCTTTTGGTTTACTAGGGGTGTCAATAGTTTTAGAGTATTTGTTGGAACACTAGACATACATGAACTCTGGGTCACTCAAGATATAAATAAAGAGAAGAATAGTAACCAACAAATGGTTCCATTGCTGTTGGTTGGAACAATAGAGGATTGAGTAGATGGGACCTGTTGAAGATCTGTTAAAAAGATACGTAAGACCTGCGGAAGGCGGATCAAGAGAATACTAAAGTGGATGAGAAGGTGAAACATAATGATCCACTAGAAGGGGATGTTGAGACCATGGAATCCCACAAAATCAAAGATCGAAAGCTGGCTGAAGACAAAGGAGCTAGAGTTTGTGCATAAAGATAACATAAACCCTAGAGTAACACCCCACAAATATATTGAGAAAGACGTGTTTATTGATTTGCATGAAGTGTTTTTCTGTGATTTTCCACACTTATTGCATGAGTGGATACTAAGGTTGAAGGATAGCCACACAATAAACCAAATCTGACAGTTAGAGTGGACCTCAGTACAGATCGAGTAGTTACAATAGGTGAACAACAAATTCACCCGTGTAATAGATTTTTGGCTTGACAATATTGTAGTAGGTTTTATAACAAAGTTTTCAATAGATACAACGAAGTAGTACAACGCAGCGGAGCAAAAGTTTCTACGCGGGCCTCGATGAAGTATATTAGATCGTTGTATACTTATATTAAGATACCATTGTACAACAAAAAGGTAATGATGATGAATTCATACAACTAAACTTCCCTGCGTGCATGGGGGAAGGGGGGAAACACTGAAACAAAAAGGAGAAATGGAAGGAGGAAAGGATAAGGGAAATAAGGAGGAACCCTTGGAACTAATCATGATGGATGACGGCCAGATCAAGAGGATCATGGTGACAACTAGAAAGATGCGTAGCAGAGTACCCTACCAATACAAGGTGAACACCAAGAAGAGATCCATAACCACGAGGGAAGGCTTGGCGAGTGATGAAGAAGAGTTAGAGGATCTACGGGCTGTGGAGCAGATTGAGGAAATCATGTGCACAACATATGAGAGGAAGACGAGAGGTCTAGGAGCGAGAAGAGAAGGAAACAATCATATCCATATTAATGTCAGTGTGGAACCCATAAACCCATGTGCGACTAATACACCAAAGAGAACACCACCTCTTAGACAACCACATTTTGGAGGAAGAAAGGCAATAGAGAGTATGTCTACATAAGGAACAACAACTGGATGATCCGGTTCAGGTAGCACTAGTCAAGTATCTACACTATGCGGAGGTAGTAGTTCAACATTTAGGATGGTAGGACACGATCCCACCATCAGGTTACCAAAATTTAAAGGAGAAGCATCGGAAGACCCAGAAAAACATTTGTTTATTTGTGAGAAGATTTGGGAAGTGAAACAGATCACAAACAAAGATACTAAACCGGCACAACTAGTGATTATAGTAAGGGATCACGCACTAGATTGGTATATGATTTTAGCTACAAAAAATCCACCAGGGACAACCAAAACGATTGTCGACATTAATAAATTGATGATAAATGAGTTCTAGAAGCCAATTTTAGAAGATCAGTACATGAACGAGATGATAGAAATTAGACAGAAACCAAGAGAATCCGTATGGGAGATTGATCATAGATTCAAGCGACTGAAAGGAAAGTTGAAATATCTCATGACCAATATGCAGCATAGGCACCTGTTCGTCAATTCACTGCTACCACACTTAAAATATCCATTACAAAAACAAAATTTTTAGACACAGGCAGAGGCTCTGCAGGAAGCCCTACAACTGGAAGAAAACCAATATCAACAGACATATCCAGCCATCGAAGAGCTGAAGGAGGATTTAAAAAACTTAACATTCCAGCTCAACCAAAACAAAAGTAAGGACAAACAAGAAGCCATTTTGTGTATCACATGCATGACATAAGGACACCACAAGAATGAATGTCCAAAATTCGCGCAGTAAATGGAAGTAGGAATGCTGAATCCATTACCAACAGGAGGACTATGGTGCGATATATGTAAGAAACCAATTCACGATCCATATCATTTCCCAATGATGAAGAAATACCAAACAGTTCCAAAGAGTTCATATTGCAACTTTTGCAAGTCAGTGGGACACGATGAAAAAAATTGTAGAACTATGGATTTGATGCGAGAGAGGACATCAGATGCATATAGAGTGCAGGCATAAATGATGACTGGGAAAACCACACCATAATTTAACCAAGTTCCAGCCCCATACAACACTGCACAACAACCCTATAATACCGCGCAGCCACAGTACAACACAACAGAACCTCAGTACAATACCGCATAATAAAATAAGGCGCCTCAATATAACACGCCGAGAGGAGATTGAGATGGCTACATAGGTGGAGGATGAACAAGAGGAGGTTTTGGAAAAGGTAGAGGACCAATGGTATTTCACAACTATCAACAACCGAGACATTATGCAAGGGAATGCCCACTTCCACCAACAACTTATATGTATTGTCGTGCATCGAACCATGATACAAAATAATGTGCAACACTATTAGTAAAGATCCAGGAAAAGAGGAACCAGAACAACCAGAATTTTCAATGGATTTCAACATAAGTGAGGGATGAAGGACATAACATCAACATAGTGACGCGTGGAGGATCTAAAACAGGAAACAACGCAACTAGACAAGAGCCAGTACAACATCAATGGGTAAAGAAGAATGCCGAACCAAGGAGACAGTTCGATGCGCAAAATGAGAAAGACATATTTAAGAAAGCCAAACAAGAATTCAGGAAGCAAGACACCATGTCGACTTCAACTGCACAAAAAAGCAAGGAAGCACCAGAGTACGAGAGGCCTCTAGTATTGGATCATACCAACGAAATGAAACCCGTGGGACAAGTAAGTACAATCAAAGGATTTTTTCAATCATGTGTGAAAGTATTGAATGATCCATCATCTGTCAAAATATTGCAAAACATATTAGAAAGATGTAGCATAGAGACAGAAGGAAAACTAGAACAAAAAATAGTCAATCACCTACATACAAGGAGAATAATAGGTAGAGAGTTCAGGCTGAAAGCTAACATTAGAGATTTCAACATGGGAGATATCATACTGGATCTAGAACTTGAAGTCAATGTATTAACCAAGAAGACATGGAAATGTATGGGAGATCCCATGTTAGGATATTCACCTATTCAACTGAAACTAGAAAACCAACACAAAGTCCTACCAATCGGTAGACTTAAAGGAGTAACAGTCAACCTGTATGGAGTGCTCACAAAAGAAAACTTTGAAGTGATTCAAATAGTAGACGACACAACACCATATCCAACATTGCTTGGCTTGGATTGGGCATTTTATAACTAGGACATAATCAATTTAAAGACACGAAAAATGACATTTGAGTCAGGGGAATACAGATTCATTGCACCATTGGACCCATCAGAAGGGGGGAGGTTTGTAGAACCTACTTGTTTAGAATTAGAGGAAATCCGCTAGTTATACAGAACAACTACGTGTTAGAATATGAAATATTATGCTTGTTTTACCATTGACATTACCCTTGTCACCCAACCATAGGACGAAGCCACCCTCCGAGAACCTTGACCTTGACAGAGAAGAATACTGGTAGCAATCAATAGCCAAGCAAGGCTAATGCACCAAGCAAGAATAGAAACCAAGCTGATAAGATAGTCCCACCCAGAAACTGGCGCAACACCTTCCCCAGAAACTTGCGCACAAAACTGCCAACTGCAGTGCGCAGAAACTGTTCTCTGCAATTATGAGAAGTGTGAATAATGAGAACTGGCGCCCTGTATTTATAGTGGTCTGACAAACTTACTGGGGACGAATTCTCCTTCTGGGGACTAATTAATTCACATTAATTATATTTCTGCAGCCGACATCTCGTCTAGGGTTTCCTTTACTTCTTTACTTCCTTCCGGAATATTCTAATCTCGTCATAGGTCACAATGGAGGTTCATACCTCCCAAAGCTACCATAATATCAACACTCCCTCCTAGCTAGGGAGGTATGGTCTTGAGAACAAATAGACCATTCAACTGGTAGTATCATGAGCACTGTCATTATTATCCAACTGGATAATCTTCTATGACAACTGGTACAATATCAATTGATAGAACACACCTGTGTTTATCCATGGTACTACACAACTACTCAAACCGTGACACATCGTCACAAACAATGGAACAAATCCACCACAGTAGTATATCTCTACTGTCTAGAGACAAGCAGTCTCCATAACAATCATTTGATGCCAACCTGCACAGAAAAATATTGTTAAAATAAACTGAATCATCTGGGCCAATCTTTCACTCACGTCTGTGAGATATGAAAGAATATCTGCCCTCAGAGTAGAACAATGAGATATCTTGACTATTCTTCTCAAACAAGGAAGAATAATTGTCATGTCTTCTGAACCTGGACCATTCCCCACCCTGGTTCATTCTTCCTACACTAATCTAAGTGCACCCTGGAGATATTGTATAAACCCTAAGGAATGCCTGTCCTTGATTGCTGAGCCTGGACCATTCCCAACCCTGGGCCATTCCTCCTACACTAATCAAAGTGCACCCTGGAGAGAATGTATAAACCCTAAGGAATGAATGTCCAGACCATTTCCTCTGTTAACCACAAGAGGAAAAGACTATCTTGCATCAACCTCCAAAACAGACCATTCCTCACATTAACCACAATGAGAAATCGCTGTCCGGCGAGGCGGCCCAGTATTCTTGAGTAACACTCAAGAAGAGAGACTGCCCTAGACCACTCCCCATGTTAACCATAATGGGAAGTCACTGTCTATGATACATCAGCAATCTGGACCATTTCCCATGTTAACCACAATGGGAAATTGTTGTTCGTCAGAAATCTCAATCCACTTTCCGAACATGAAAGAATCTATCCAATCTGGACTATTTTTCAATCACAAAGATAAATGTTTCAATAATATTTTAGTGCTCCCTCCTAACCTGGAGAGTCTTCCCTTTAAGCTAAGGGAGTTATTTCCACGATACCCATCTTCTCTCGGAAATATGCAAACTTTATTTTGGATAGAGGTTTTGTCAGAATGTCTATTGTCTACTCGTCAGTGGGGATATACTCGAGTTTTACCTCTCCTTCTTGGAATTTATATCAAATAAAGTAGTATTTGATCTCAATGTGTTTCAACCTTTCATGAAACACGGGCTGTTCTGATAATCTTATACAACTCTGATTATCACAATATATTATGGTCGATTCTGGAATTTGATCAAATAAATTAGAGATTAACTTCCTTAACCATATTGCTTCAGTGCATGCTTCACTTGCTGCCATATACTCTGCTTCTGCTGTGCTGAGTGCGAAAAACTTCTGTTTCCTTCTGCCCCAAGATATCATAGCATAGCCCAAGCTGAAACACATACCTGAATTGCTCTTTCTGTCTTCTGCACTTCCTGCCCAATCTGAGTCTGTGAATCCATGAAGCTGTATATAGCTAGATGTGGTATATCTCAAACCATAGTTTATTTTTCCACGAATATATATTAATACATGCTTTGCAGCTATCCAATGCTCATGTCTTGGTTCCACCTGGAATTGGCTTAGTGTATTTACGGCAAAGAAAATGTCTGGTCGAGTATTTACCAAATACATCAATGACCCAATTAGTTGTTGATATAGAGATGGATCTACTGGATCAGATTCTAGAACTTTCACTTTTCTTATATCCACATTCATAGGAGTGTCCATGGACTTACAATCCATCATTCCAAATTTTTGAAGAATCTTTATTGCGTACTTTCCTTGTCCAAGGAATACTTCACCACGCTTCTGCCATACTTCTAGTCCCAAGTAATAGTACATGAGACCTAGATATTTCATATCAAATTTAGAAGCTAATTCCTTCTTGCACTGGATAATGAGAGATTCTTCACCTATTATGAATAGATCATCAACATATAATAGTATAATCACAGGTGCATTGTCCATGACTTTGTAATAAAGGTTTGGATCTGCATGACTCTTGGAGAAACAAAGTCTTGTTAGATAGCTGTCCATTCTGGCATGCCAAGCCCTTGGAGCTTGCTTGAGTCCATATAGATATTTCTTCAATCTGTAAACGTGAGTGTCTCTGGATTGTACCTCAAACCCTTGAGGTTGTTCAATACATACTTCTTCCTCAATAACTCCATTGAGGAAAGCTATCTTTACATTCCATTTGATGTAAGTTCCATCCCATGGAAGCAACAAGAGATATGATAGCTCCGATGGAAGTATATCTAGCCACCGGAGAAAAAATTTCATCATAATCTTCTCCCTCCTTCTGGGAGAACCCTCTAGCTACGAATCTTGCCTTGTATTTATCCACGCTTTCGTCTGCTGCATGTTTGATCTTGTACTCCCATTTTGAAGTTACCATCGATTTTTCTTTAGGTCTTGGTACGATTTCCCATACCTCATTTTTCATAATGGATTGATGCTCTTCCATCATAGCTTCTTTCTATTGTTCCTTTTGAACTGCTTCTTCAAATGTGGTAGGTTCTTCATCTAGAAGCTTTGTCATGTATGCTGCATAACTTGAGAATATTTTAGGTCTTTTACTCTTTCTGAATGTTCCTTCTGGAACCTTGAGTCTTTCTGCGTCTTGTAAGGTAGCTTCAAGCCAAGTTGGTCTTTTCTTAGTCTTAGGTACGATATCTGAATCAATGTTTTCACATGGCTCCATAGGATGATCAGGTAG
>JZKD02S1322987.1:13630-29158 GCA_000966675.3 Picea glauca | reverse complement strand
TCTGCAGCCGACATCTCATCTAGGGTTTCCTTTACTTCTTTGCTTCCTTCCAGAATATTCTAATCTCGTCATAGGTCACAATAGAGGTTCATACCTCCCGAAGCTACCATAATATAAACACTGCGCACGATGAGGATTACATAAACCCAACTGCATATGGGATACTCAATTGGAGGAGCATTACTTCATGTGCAATAGACTCAGACACAGGTCTAGAAAAATGGCAACAAAGTCTACATGAAGTTTCCACAAGAAGGTGCACAAAAATAGACTGCCCAGTCAGATGGGTAGGTACAAAGATAAGGGAACCACCCAGTTTCCATGGAGTGAATTATCTAGAAGCATTCTTGGCACAATATGAGGATGAAGTGATAGAAAACCAAAGACTCTTAGCACTTGATATAGAGCTCCAGGCCACACCTGCAAGATGGTGGGGCGCACACAAGGAAACAATCACAGATTGGTAGCAATGTAAACGGTTACTGCACATAAGGTTTGGCGCAAAACATAAAAGAAAAAAGAAGCATAAGTATGATGGACAGGGGGAACTAGCATAACACTTGGAGAAGTGAAGAGCACTGTGGAAGATGCCACCCTCAGAGGAATGGCCTCATCATTTCGTACACACCTTAGAAGGAATACCAGCCAACTGGTATACAGACCATGAACTATGCAAAGGAACTGCGAGTTGGACGGTATTACAACAAAATTTTACAGTCACTTTCTCATTCGAGCATGAGAACCCAAATATATATGCAACTATTAAATAGATAAGAGGGGTGATATTCATTAAGGAACCAGAAGTCGAACTCATAACATAAGAACAACAACGAAACATACATAAAGTAAAAGAAATATTTTCATGCTACCATGTGCAGGAAGAAGCACCAGATGAAGACGATCCACGCGATATTCAGATCGAGGAAGCAAGAGGAGAAAGAGAAGTGGAAGGTCCACATTTAGAATAAGAAGTAATTGTCACACCGATCAAGGTGAATAAAGTCAACATTGGGACAATTGAGAATCCCAAAATGGCCAACATTGGAGATTACTGGGATGAGCAAACAATAGAAAGCATAACATAGTTACTGCATGAGTACAACGACCTGTTTCCCACAACATTTACAAAAATGAAGGGTATAGTGGGAGAGCTAGGAGAAATGAAGATACCACTCAGAGATTAAGCAAGGCCGATCAAACAATGACCATACAAAATAAAACTGATATATAAGCAGAAAGTTAAAGCTAAGATCGACAGGATGCTCAAAGATGGAATCATAGAACCCATGGAGGAATTAGAATGGATAATCTCGATGGTAGTTCAGGATAAACAACAAGGCGGGATAAGAATATGCGTCAACTTGAGGAATTTGAACGATGCATGCTTACATGAACCGTTCCCTACACCTTTCACGGACGAAGTCTTGGAGAACGTAGGAGGACATAAAGTTTACTCATTCACTGATGGATTCTCAGGCTACCACCAGATCAAGATAGCACATGAAGACAGATACAAGACCACATTTGCTACATAATGGGGATCCTACCAGTACAAAGTCATGCCATTTAGACTGAAGAATGCACCAACAATATTTTCTAGGGTTGTCATCGTTGCATTCAAGGAGTTCATCCACCAATTTCTAGAGGTATACTTGGATGAGTGGATAGTTTATAGTCTATTGAAAGACCATGTAGAGGTCTTACGACTGATGTTAGAAAGATGCAGACGGTGCCAGATATCATTAAACATAAAAAATGTATCTTCGGAACACTGTTTGGGACACTATTGGGCCACATCGTGTGCAAACAAGGATTACTAGTTGATCCTGCAAAGATCACAGTAATTGTTAACTTGCAACCACCAAAGACATTCCGTCAGCTAAGAGAAACATTGGGACACACAAGCTACTACAAAAAGTTTATCAAAGGATACACACATATCACCCTGCCAATGGAGAAAGTATTAAGGAAAGATACAAAGTGTCAGTGGAATGACGATTGTCAACACGGTCTAGATACACTGAAAGAGAAGATGGTCACCACGCCAATACTAGTATTTCCAGAATGGGAGAAGACATTTCATGTACATGTAGATGCATCAACCATATCACTTGGAGCTATTTTGGCATAACCAGGAGTAGGATATTTGTATCACCCTATAGCATTTGCGAGCAGAAAAATATCAGAATCAAATTAGAACTAGAACACCACAAAGAGGGAAGGCCTAGCTATGGTATACACACTGCATAAATTCAGACATTACTTATTGGGAAAACATTTTAAGATGTTCACAGATCACTCAACCCTTAAATACCTAGTCAACAAGCCAATGTTGGGGGGGAGAATCTGTTGATGGTTACTACTGTTTCAAGAGTTTGATTTTGGAGTCATAGTCAAGCTAGGAAAGCTGAATGCAGGACCTGACCACCTATCAAGGGTCACGAACGGAGAAGAACCTACAAATTTAGAAGAATTTTTTTCCATACGCACAGTTATTTTCAGCCCAGATCACTGATGAATACTTTGCAGACATCATTCAGTACTTGAGTATAGGTACTGCGCCACATGAATATAACACCGCGTAGAAGAAGAACCTGGTAGTCCGGGTTGCATACTATCAACTGCTTGCAGGACACTTATACAAAATGGGCGTAGATAACATCTTGCGAAGATATGTGCTAGAACACGAAAGACCAAGGGTTTTGGCAGAAGCCAATGAGGGAATAGAAGCAGGACATTATGAAGGAAAATATACCGCACAAAAGGTATTGTGCACAAGACTATGGTGGCTGACCATTCACAGATACTCAAAAGAGTACTGCTAGAGATGTGATGTATGTTAAAGGGTTGGTAAACCCAATAGAAGGAACAAAATGTCATTACAACCACAAGTAACTTTGCAGGTATTCGATAAATGGGCAATAGAGTTTGTGGGACCAATCAACCCGCTAGCCAAAAGAACAGGAGCAAGATACATTATTACCACGACATAATACCTAACAAGATGGGTGGAAGCAACACCAGTTAAAGATTGCAGCGCAAAAACAACAACACACTTTCTATTTGAACAAGTAATCACTAGATTTGGTTTCCCAAGAGTTTTGATGAGCGACCAAGGCATGCACTTCATTAAAAACACTATCAAGGCTAGGACTGAATAATTTGAAGTCCATCATCAGAAGAGCACACCATATCACCCACATGCGAATGGAACAGTAGAAGCATTTAATGAAATCCTGGAAAACGCGCTGACAAAGATCTGTAATGTCAACATGGACGATTAGGACCAAAAAATACCAGCAGTATTGTGGGCATATAGGACCACATGAAAGACGTTGGTAGGGAACATGCCATTCAAACTGGTATATGGACAAGAAGCAATGGTGCCATTAGAATTTATGGTACCTAGTCTGCGCATCGCAACAATTACACACATGACCGAGCGAGGTGCAATACAAGAGAGACTAAATCAACTGATGATCATGGAGGAAGATAGGATCCTAGCACGGTTCCACCAACAAGTTCATAAAGCAAGGGACAAATCTTGGCATGACAAACGCATCAAGAAGAAAACTTTTAAAGCAGGAGACTTAGTGTTGATGTATGATAAAAAATCCATTCAACATCCAGGAAAACTCAGAATGCATTGGTTAGGACCGTACGAAGTAAAATCTATCACAGATGGGGGAGATGTATAGTTTAAAGACTTAGGAGGTGAAAAAATCAGAGGGTTATCAATGGGAGTTGACTGAAGCTGTACAAAGACAATCGACCACCCACAACATGAAAATCACCGCACAGTTAAAAAAAAATAAAAAAATAGGATATTAAACAGGGGTACAATGCGTTGAAACGAGAAATAAAACACACACTTAGGAATACAAACTCAATGAATACAAGGCCAACGGTTAGTGCAAAATGGAAACAAGCGGGAAAATTAAAAGACGACAAAAACAATACTAAATGACTAAGATATGCAGAATTGAATGTCAGAAAGGACCGATGGGACACCACATTAATCGCGCCAACTGGAGATGGAAAGGGAGAGTAATGGAAAGTATGATGGGACTGGAGGTATGGGATAAAAGGAAGCAGTAGGAAACAAAGAAGCTACAAGAGATAGAGCGACAGGTCAGCGCAACAACTGACTTGTTCGACAAAGCAACATAGCTCTGGATGAAGCTGGAAGAGGATCAACAAGTTCAATAGGGACAAGGAAGAAGAAAGGATAAGCGCAACTATCCAGGACCTCAAGCAGAGGCAAAATAAAATATCCATCACAGAGAGCGTCAAAGGGGCGCAGGATATGAAGAAAATTTAGGCAGAACTCACCACTGCGCAGACGCAAAAAAAGGAGCGCCAATCTCAAATGGAGCCACTTCAAGAGCGAGTAGTAGAAGTTATTGCACAAATAGAGGAAGCCAATATGTATATGGCGCAGACCCAGACAGTGTGTGTAGGGTTGATCAGTGATGAGATTGTAGTGTAGATAGTAGACACACTCAATAAGAAGACAACGTAGGCTCAAACGGAAGCAACAAAGCTCAGGGAAAAGTTTCAGGCGATCACCAGGGAGATCAATGAGGCACACAAAGGATAGGTGGCTTTGGATGAGCCACATGTTAATGTTGGGGGCTTGTTGGACACAGGCCAAAGAAGAAAGAAAGGTTATTTTGGGAAAGAAGGCACACACTAGGAAAGCGACAGCTAGAAGGAAGAGAAGCATGCACACATGCATGGAAGACCTAAAAACGACAAGTTTAGGGTTTTTTCAATACATTGTAATGGCTGGCGAGCCAAAAAGGTATAAATATAGATACCTAGGTTTGACAGAAGAAGGAGAACGCGAGGAAGTGGGTGCGATGTAATATTTTGTTGTATGACCTAATTGTGTAAGATGTTGAGCTAGAGAGGAATACCGAGGGTAGATATTGAGGGTTAGAACATAGGTTGAGGAGCCTGGTGCGATCTAGTTCGCCTCATAATAGATCCTGACCCGACTGAGAGGATATTGTAAAGCACGTGGTACTGTAGTTTTGGAACTACTATAATAAAGAGCTAAGAGCCAGATCTTTGTGGACGTAGCCCAGGAGGGGGTAAATCATGGTAAAACCTGTGTTATGTGATTGAATGCATGTTTTTCTTTACTTCAATAGTTATTAATATGCTAAATGAACGAAATTATATATTTCATGCACAATCGTGAACAACAGTCATGGTGTTAGTAATTTAAAATAGAGTTTTTAGCACGCACTTCCCAGATCCCCACTCAATATTGGGCTGCAAACACCTGAGTATTGCAGCCACTCATTAAGACTATATTAGGTGAGACTGCGCAGTGCACTCGGTGTGCTGCGTTGCCTTCTAGTTTACCCAAGAGGCCGATAGTTTTAAAGGATTTTTTGGAACCCCAGACAGACATGAACCCTGGGTCACTCAAGATATAAAGAAAGAGAAGAATAGTAACCAACAATGAATTACCAATAACATCGAGGAGACAAGACTAAATATTTGTTGTACTAGACACTAACAAAAAGTGCACATGTGATTCCAGTGAATACTACATATCAAGCACTAGAGATTGCAAGGGTATTTTTTAACAAAATAATGAGGTTACATGGTATTCCAAAAAATATAATTTTAGGTAGAGGAGTAGTGTTTACAAGAAGGTTTTGGACAAGTTTTCAAGAAGCACAAGAAACACAACTAAAATTTAGTAGAACATATCACCCAAAGACTGGAAGTCAAACTAAAAGAACTAATCAAATATTGGAAGATAAGTTAAGAATGTACATTATGGATCATCAAAAGTTTTGGGAGGAACTTTTTCCACTTGCCAATTTTTCATATAATAATAGCTATCAAAGTTCAATAAAGATGGCACCATTCGATTTCATGTATGGAAGATCGTGTAGAACACCTCTTAGTTGGGATAGACTAGAGGATAGAGTTTTTTTGGGACTAGAAGTAATTCAAGAGATCAAGGAGCGGATGAAAATGACTAAAATAAGATTAAAGGAAGCACAAACATACATAAAAGTTATGTGGATGTGCATATGATTGATCAAATTTATGATATTGGGGGTAAAGTATTTTTTCTACTGAGACTACAAAAGAGTTCAATTAAGTTTAGGAATGGAGCAAAATTATCACCATGTTATCTTGGACCTTTTGAGATTTTAGAGAAAAAGGGACATGTTTCATATCATCTTGCATTGTCTGCATCTTTAGAACATATGCATAATGTTTTCCATGTTTCAATTTTTCATCATTATATTTCTAACCCTTCACATGTTATTGATCTAATTTATTTCAAATGTCAGACAAGGGGGCCTTGATGGTCAAACCAATCCACATTTTGGATCGACATGCTTGAAAACTTTAACATCATTTGGTAGATCAAGTAAAGGTCCAATGAGATAGTTACAGTCCCAACTCTTCTACTTGGGAGGATGCAAATGATATGTGCCAACGATTTCCATATCTATTTTCAAACTTTGGGACAAAGTTGATCTAATGAGGGGGTGTATGTAGTGCCCCATTTTATCTAATTATTATGACATGCTAGACTTGTTATTTGAGGGAAATTGTTTATAAATGATCCAATTATATGATTTTTATTATGATTATGAAACCTAAATTTTTATTATGTGATTGAGTAAATTTGATGATGATTAAATGGTTAAATTATAAATTCATATGATTATTAGATAAATTAATTTTTCATTAAGTTGATGTAGGTCTAGTGGGATAGATATAGTCCCAATTCTTTTACTTGGGAGGATGCAGTTGAGATGCATCAACAATTTCCATGTCTATTTTGAAAATTCAATACAAAGTTTATTTTATGAGGGGGTGTATCTAGTGCCTCGTTTTATCTTATTATTATGACAAACCAAACTTATTATTTGAGCAATTTTTTTTACAAATGACCTAGTTATATGCTTGTTTTTTTTTTGTAAGTAAGAAATGTTCTATATTAACTATGAACATAATTTACAGAGAAACTGATAGAGGAAGTCAAACTGAATTAGGCCCAAAGGGACCATGACAATTCCTTGGGCTCAAAATCACAAGAAAACCCCTAAAAATATTGCCTGCCTCTGAGAGGAAACTAGGCATTATCATGAAGTAGTTGAGTCATACGTCTAAAATCAAAATTCCTAACTAGTTCATGTTAATCCATACAATTTTCCATGTCTAAAAAACCTAGATAAAAGTAAGAATGAAAAACAAGGTGACATTTTTCACTCATCATGCAAAACCTGGGTGTTGGTGGGAGCCTCAGTTCCTCAACATGTAACCATATCTGAGGTCTCAGGAATTGCATAGTTCCACGAAGGAGGAAAAAAAGTGCCTCCTTGTATTTTGGCGAGCAAGGTGACCACATCGATCAGGTAGGAATTTTGAATCTCCAAGGCTTCCTGCCGAATTTTCAGCTGGAGAAAATCATGTTCCTTAGGAAACATACCAATGGCCACCATAGTTTTGGTGTCCCAGTAAAGTTCTAGGGTGTGGTAGAACTTTGAATTTATGGTCCGTGTACACCCAATATCTAGAATGAAACCTCCAATTTGAGACTCAACATCATCATCCTCTTGAAACTCCCTGATTTGGCAGGCCTCGACTTCTATCTCCTGCAATATTCCTTTATCTTCTTCTAGGATGAATTCATCATAAAATTATGCAACATCAGTGGCATACTTTGTTGCATGGGTGGGATTAACAGAGTGGGAGCGGTGTTTCCTGCCTCCGGGAGCCATGGGAAGACTAATGAAAATGAGAGAGAAATTTTTTAAAGAGTCAAGAACTGAGAATGAATGAATAATAGGGTATGCAAAATGATCAAAATAACAAGGAGGAAAAATACAGAAAACCAAAGCAGAACCATGTAACTGAGTACCTTTCATACTATCGTTTCCTTCAAAATTTATAGAGACCATTTCTTGATAGATCCCCCTCCTGTTAATCACACCAACGTTCATGGTATTTTTCATCATGAGGTAAGGGGTGATTATAATTAGAGGGAACTTCCCCTCTCTTATGCAGAGGGATCTTCTCTGTAGTCAAATGACTCCTTCCACCATTATTTATGATATTAACGCTAAGCGAGGTTACAAATCTAGCCTCGAAATCATCATGAGATTGTAGGGGATGGGCATGATGGTATTCTTCCCACACATGAGCAGTATTTGATCCAAAATGATCTTTTAAATTACTTGGTTAAGTATATTGCATGAGTTGATTTACCATTTAGAAATTAAAGAGAATAAGAAGAATAATGAAATAATGTTGCAGCCATAATAAATAATGCATAACATAAAATGAACATTAAGAACAACAAACCATAATACCAAAGCTTGTTAACAAAGTTCGACAAAGTTGCCTACGTCTCTGGGCCTTTTCCTCAGTGGGGGAGGATTTGTTATTAATATTCAATGCTTCAAAATTAAATCAATTGGATTACAAACTGGTCTACCTGTGTTCTTCTCGAACTCAAGAATCCAACACAACCGACGACACTGAAAAAGGCTGAGCATAGCTTCCGGAAATGGCCTCCAAAGTTCCCTGGCTTGCTAGCTTCACCTGCATAACAATGGATTAATATCTACAACTTGGCATAATTATTCTAATATGAACCTCTCATGGTTGTAACAATACCTGGTTTATATAGAATTTTGTTTGGGGGTCACATCCCAACTTCCTCCAAAAATCTGGCTTCAAATCGGGTTCCAAATCCTCCAATAATGGGAAAAATCCCATTAAAATCAAGATAAATATCATAAAAATCCATTTTCTAATGTTTAAAACACACTTTTGGGAAAAATTGGGTGTGCGTGCCCCTTTTCCTCTGCCCCCTAGTCATGTT
The DNA here is from genome assembly GCA_000966675.3 of Picea glauca. NCBI lineage: Eukaryota > Viridiplantae > Streptophyta > Pinopsida > Pinales > Pinaceae > Picea > Picea glauca. Next base: position 20,289 of record JZKD02S1322987.1, on the reverse strand, counting down.
GAGGGTCATGTGGCCACGCGCCTGCGCCTGCGCCCTAGTCCTTTTCCCTTGGTCGTGTGTGAGTGCCATGTGACCTCAAGCTCTGGCTTTGTCCTGCGATCCTTTCTCCTGGTCATATGGGAAGGTTAACCTCCTTCCCTAGTCAGCGGGCTAGATCCCTTATGACCGAGGCTTATCCCCCAAAAATCCACCACTATCACAACAAAACCCAAATTTGGTGTAGAGCTGTTAAGTAACACCTTGTAACTTAGATGGTTGGCGCGTTTGGTTGGGTCATTGGCATGCCTGAATATCAGGGGTTCGAATCCGTCGAAGGTGGAAATATTTTTTTATCCGGTCCTTATTGGCCTAACCTTGGGTGCCACGTGGCATTACTAGATTGGGCCACATGTCACCATGTCACTGACTCGTACCCATGCAATCAACTGCCCAGTGGAATGCCGCGTCACCTGCTCTATCAGCCTACACATTCAGCATCGTATGCCACATCAATTCCACACATCAACCTGTCACTAGGCCACTTCATCGTACATATTGCCACATCAACGTCTGTACAATCCTGTCATCTGCCACATCATCACCCAAAAATGCCAAAAATGCATGCCACGTGTCAGCCTATGGTGCTTCCATGTCAGCATGAAGACATCATCATCACATCATGTTGATTTCATATACCACCTATCATGATGACGTCGACAATACAGATTGTTGACTTTGACTTTGACTTTTTTTTTCCTGTTTAGGAAAAGCTTCAGACTACAATAACTTCGCCATACGAAGTCCATTTTTGAAAAAGAAAATACCTCCAGAATGAGAATGACGAGCACTACATGATGGTGTTGGTTTCATCCGAATCTGAGAACTTTTAATTTTTTTCCTTTTTGTATCCATTTGGATCACATCTCCCCACTGAGACCTTTTGGTCCTCCAAAGGAATATTCACCAGACATTAAGTGCGGGATAGGCCTCCCCACTTGTACTTGTCTTTAAACTTTGTCCTGTGCACCTGTCACATCACAATCAATTGCATAATAACCATGACAACTGAAATCATACTGTTAGCCATTTGCATTTGTCACATCTTTCTGAGCCCACTACCATCCATGTAGAAAAAAATAGCAGTGATAACCATATCAAAAACATGTCTAAAAATGAACCATTATGTTTGACGGGCTTACACGACATTAACTTATCTTGAAGCAAAGTATGATTGAACTCACATCCTACAACCATCTCATGTTCATGCTTAAGATCAACTGCTTTACTTGGCACAATTATAGGTATGTTGCTTGGATATGCTATCTTTCTTAATTGTTCCATCCTTAGTAGAGTTTGATTTGATTTAATATGATGAGCATGTACAACATATTTAGTTCCCTTCTTAAACAAGTGATATTGATTTTGTTCCTTGAAGAAGATTTCTTTGCGATCATATAAATAAGGGCTTCCTAAGACCATTCCACATTCATTTAGTGGCACCACATCACATGTTACCTCATCCAAAAACTTTGATGAAATTGCAAACCTTCAAGTGCATTTCATTGTTATGGGCAATTTATGATTGTTGCTTATCCATTTAAGTGAGTAAGGTTTATGATCTAACTTAGTTGTCAATCCCAATTGTTTAACCACTTCCTCTGAAATTAAGTTAGATTGATATCCACAATCTAACAATTTATCGACTTTAGTATGTTTCATTATGACTCTTATATGAAACAATTTGCATCTATCCTCATAATCATCACTTGAGAAACCAACTGCTGTGATCTTAGTCTCATCACTTGAATCTGACCCCAAGTCTATTGGATGTGTTGTTGTTGCCACTTTTTTCCTCCCTTTCCTCCCTTTGAACCAATTTGGTCTCTTCTCTGGGTGCAATTTCCATCAATGTTCATCATTGTGCCCTTATTTTTTGCAATGCTTGCAAGATATCTTCTCTTCCTTCACTGTTGCTGAGTTTTCTTTCTTCCCATTCCCTTTTCCTTTGCCTTCTTTCTTTGAAGATGATTCACTTGATACACTAACTCTAGTTTTTCTTGTTTCAATATATGTTGCTTGAATAGAAACCTCATCAAGATTATTAGGTCCAAACATAAATACAATATTATAAATATAAGCATGAAAACCTCCGATATACTTCATAAGAGTTTCTTGTGTAGTCAATGGAACATCTAACATCAAATCCATCTTACAAAATTCATCTGTATATTCCTGCACCAATTGTCCTTTTCTTAGCTTAAGAATTTTCCATTCAATTAAATCCTTTTCCTTATATCCAAATGGATAGAACTGTTTTCTAAGTGTGGAAATAAAATCATACCATTATGGAAAAATCTTACCGACTTGCCGAATTCCATGTTGCATCTTACTTTTCCACCATATGAGAGTTGTGCCTTCAAGACAAAGTGATGCCAATCTGATTTTGGTTGCCTCATCTTTGATTTGCTGCACATTACAATATACCTCCATCTTTCTAACCCAATTATCAAGTTTTGATTTTGGTTGTCTCATCTTTGATTTGATGCACATTACAATATACCTCCATCTATCTAACCCAATTATCAAGTTTCTCAGCATTAAATTCACCATCATACATAGGAAAACCGAATTTTACATCAAGTTTAAGTAATGACATATCAAGCTTATGTTTATGAGAATGAGAATGCTTTCTTGTAGAAGTAGTGTTAGAAGTAGAACTTTAACTTGAAGAAGAAGAAGAAGATGGAGATGAAGGAGGTGAAAAGGATGTTTTGATTTGAATATTCCCCTTGAAAATGTCTTTTCCGTTCCAAGTAATCATTATACAACACTTTTACCATCTCCGTCATGGCAAATATTTTTTTTTGAAATTCTCTTTCGTTTTGAGAAAGTCCTTCTTCCGATGCCATCTTCTCACTTTTAGATTTCCTATTTGTTGATCCAATCTCAGGATATCCTTCTGCAATCTCTCCTTCACCATGACTTAACTTTTCCCTGGTAATCATGCATACTCAAAACAACCAAATGTCAACCTGCTCTGATACCACTTGATCTGAAAATGATCTTTTAAACGACTTGGTTAAGTATGTTGCATGAGTTGATTTACCATTTAGAAATTAAAGAGAAGAAGAAGAATACTGAAAGAATGTTTCAGCCATCATAAATAATGCAGAACATAAAATGAACATTAAGAACAACAAACCATAATGCCAAAACTTGTTAACGGAGTTCGACAAAGTTGCCTACATCTTCGAGCCTTTGTCTCACTGGGGGAGGCTTTCTTGTTAATATTCAATGCTTCAAAATTACATCAAAAGTACATCAATTGGATTAAAACTGGTCTAGTTGTGCTCTGCTCGATCTCAATAATCCAACACAACTGACGACATTGAAAATGCTGAGCGTAGCTCCCGGAAATGGCCTCTAAAGTTCCCTAGCTTGTTGGCTTCACCTGCATAATAATGGCTTATTCTCCATAACTTGGAATAATTATGCTAATCTGAACCTCTCATGGCTGTAAAAAGACCTAGTTTATACATAATTTTGGTTGGGGGTCACATCCCAACTTCCTCCAAAAATCTATCCTCAAATCGAGCTCCAGATCCTCCAATAATGGGAAAAATCCCATTAAAATCAGGCTAAATATCATAAAAATCCATTTTCTAATGTTTAAAACCCATTTTTGTGAAAAATTGGGTGCACACGCCCCTTTTCCTCCGACCCTTGGTCATGTGGAGGTCCATGTGGCCACGCGCTAGGCGCCTACCCCCTAGTCCTCTTCCCTTGGTCGTGTGCGAGTGCCATGTGGCCTCGGGCTCTGGCTTTGTCCTTCGGTCCTTTCTCCTTGTCGTATGGGAAGGTTAACCTCCCTCCCTGGTCAACGGGCTAGCCCCCTTCCGATCGAGGCTTATCCCCCAAAAATTTGTCATGATCACAACAAAACCCAAATTTGGTGTAGAGGTGTTAAGTAACACCTTGTAGCTCGGATGGTTGGCACGTTTGGTTGGGTCATTGGAATGATCAGAGGTTGGGGGTTCTAATCCATCGGAGATGGATTTTTTTTTTACTCGGCCCTTATTGGCCTAATGTAGGGTGCCACGTGGAATTACTGGATTGGGCCACGTGTCACCCTATCACTGGCTCGTACCCATCCAATCAACAGCCCAGTGGACTGCCACGTCACCTGCTATGTCAGCCTACACATTCAACACCGTACACCACGCCACTTTCACACGCCAACCTATCACTGGGCCACACCATCGTACAAACTGCCACGTCAGTGTCCGTACAGTCCATCCATCCGCAACATCAGCACCCGAAAATGCCAAAAATGCATGCCACGTGTGAGCCTCTGGCGTTGCCACATAATCATGCTAATGTCATCATGACATCATCTGCCACCTGTTATGCTTATGAACTACTGACGTCAATAATACAGACTATTGACTTTGACTTTGACTTTTTTTTTCCTATTTGGGAAAAGCTTCAGACTGCGATAACTTCACCATACGAAGTCCATTTTCGAAAAAGAATATACTATTTAAAGATTGTCATCGTGTCTAAACTGGTCGTCCAAAGAGATCATTGAATGGACGTGTGGTTTTCTTTGCTGGAAGCCAATTGTCGGTTGATGTCTTGGGTAGGGAGCCTTCTCGATCGGGCTACCCATCTTATCATGAGAGTGAGTGGGCACCTCATCTAGAGACTAGTTATATGATTGTTATTATGATGATGAAACATGAATTTTATTATATGATTGAGTAAATTTGATGATGATTGAATGGTTAAATTATAAATTTATATGATGCTTAGATAAATTAATTTTGCATTAAGTTGATGTAATGAATGATAATGATTTTTATTATTTGAATGATATATTAATTTTAAATTATTATTAATAGTTTTCCTAATTTGAGACGAAACTATAAGCGTGATTGACACAAAGGAATTTCTTAGACAAGTTTTTGGATTTTAGATTGAGTGAGGAATTAATAATTATTATTTCAATATGTTATGTTTTGATTTGAATTGTGATTTTTTTTTATGCTTTGATGTAGTGTGTGTAGACATAGAGAACATGCTTGTTGATAGATCCACGTATGGGTAATGGGGTTGTATAGAGGTATGATGGGTACCATCAAGAGAGGTGAAACAACATCTTTGTTTCCACTTACTAGCACTCCTTTCATGGTCTGAGTTGAAAATTTGAACAACACTTTTACTCTAAAGTTGCACATTTCCATGAGGGCAGGTCACATATTCGGTCACTCACAAGGATCAAATGAGGAGTGTGAAACAAGGTAAATTCCTTATTCCTCAGTAATTGTTAATCTCTCAATAAAGGGAAACAAAGATGAATTAACAATACCTCTAGTGTTGTAGCATTTCCCTATCAACAAAAGTCACACACTCGAAGGGCATGCAATCATGACAACCTTAGAAATAAGATAAAGTAAATCCTAAAGGGAATAATGTACATGACACCCTTGGTATCATTAGTAAAATTTTTCAATAATTAATAAATTAAAAGGTCAATTGAAAAATGTCCAAAGATATTTTTTTAGTATGTATTTCATCTTAGGACAAAATAATATTCTAGTATACTTCATATTAGAAAAGAGAAATTAAATTGTTACCCTAAAATAAATGTATTTAAATCTCTTAGTATTCATATTATGATAAATATCTAATTGAAATAAAAATATTAAGAAAGAGTCATAGGTTATAAGGATGTGCATGAAATTAATTAAAACTAATTACTAATAAAAAATAAATAAATTCAAGAACACCCATAAATCTTAGAATTCAAACTCAATTTAAATTGTGAGATAAAAAAAAGGTAGGCTAGAGTTAAAGTAAAGAGAGCCTGTAAATCCCAAGGGCCTGTAACTACTCATGCAACATTAAAATAGGAAACTTGAGAAGATCCATGGAACACCTATGAGTAAGGGTGAGTAAAATTATTTATTTATAATTTTAAAATGGGTAAATGCATGTACATTTTTGCATGTGAGTGACACATGTAAGGGTTAATATTAAGAATTTAGGTAATTAGTAAAATATAAATTATGCATGGGTTGAACATGTGACATGGGTCTCAAGTACTATAAAAAGAAGGCTTGGGATTGAGATAAAACACTTTTATGCACCTTATCGTTGGATGGTCATCGTAATGTCCTAATGATTTTTGCTTGATTTTGTTGGGACTTTGGTTTGTTGGAGATTGTAGAGAAGTGTGGACTCTTCTCAACCCTAATGGATTTAATATACAATCTTTGCTAGCTTATATATTCTTTATACAACCCCATTGTGACTGGGGATCCTTGGGGAAGAAGAGTACCCAAAGGAACTGATATGGAGGTTAAAAAGTCGATCATATGGAAATCACCAAGTTGATGTAAGGTTTCAACAAGTTGAAATAAGGATATCAGTATATTGACTGAAGATTGGGCTCATATTCAAGATTGATAACAACTCTATGGTAACAATAACATTTGATATATTATTGACATCATATTATATGTATGATTAAAATGCAAATTGTGGAATTATTAATGGTTATGCATATTGTATTATGGGTAAATAAATAATTCTTGAATTGATGAAATATATACTCATTATATAAATATAAATTTCATTCCAATGATTTTGTGATTGAAAGTTATATATATATATATATA
>JZKD02S1322976.1:0-11801 GCA_000966675.3 Picea glauca | reverse complement strand
TTTTTTTTTTTTTTTTAATTTCAGTTCTTTTATTTTTCGTAGTTTTTTTAGTTCTTAATTTATCAAAAAAAAATGAATTATATTATTTTGTTAAATATTAAAAAATAGTGTTATTTAACTACATTTGTTTTCCATGTATTGAAGTAAAGGTAAACAATGTGTTAAGAATGGTGTTTTCCATTATATTTTAAAAGTATGGAACAATAAATTAATTAGGGAGACACAATTATATGAAAAATTCTAGCTTCAAAAAAGTAAATGGTAAAAAATAATTTTAAGATTGAAAGAAGCATGGAAAAATGACTAAAAACACCCTTGAATAAAAAAAATTAAAAAAATTGAAAAAAATGAAAATAGATGAAAAATAATCATTTAAAACAAAATGTGGAAACATTGTGGATCGAAAAATTTTAAATATCCAAAAACCACCTAGAAAGGGAGAGGTGGTGCTACTAATAGCACCATTTTTAAAAATGAGGTAAAAAATTGGACCCCCCAAAAAACGAGAACGTTGTAGAGTTCTCATTAAGTTGGTAACTATGTTATAACAGTACAGGTGGTGGATACCCTGATAGGAAAGAGTGTGTAGGTGAAGACACAAGTCGATGAACTAACAAAGAAGTTCCACACATTGGATAAATTCATGAAGGAGGCACACACTGCCTAACTAGCTCGGGACGAGCCATAGGTAAGTGTTGGGGCCTTGTTGGAGAAAGCTATTTTGGGCAAGATACAATGCAACAAACAAGGTAGAATGGACCAAGGAAATAACATGCGATGGGAACAAAGGAATTTTAGTGCGACAAAATTGTGGATTAGCACACGAAGAAAGTTAGAATGTGGAAAAGTTGAGTCCACTTAGAATAAGGGTTTTTTATTATAATGTAAAGGTTTTTACCCACTTTTGAAGTATAAATAAAAGTTGTATAAGGATAGGAGGGTATGTTTTGAGAATGTTTAGAGTATATTTTGAGAACAATTATGAGTTTTGATGTAATCAATTTGGGCTATATGATCCGAGGAGATCTAGTGATGTTGAGTCAGATAAACTATAACTGATGGGTAGGTTGCAAGCTATGGAGCTTGGTGCGGCGTTGGTCGGCCTCATGGAGTATAACCATTTCTATACTTTTTATGTAATGTGTGCAACGTAGGAATTTTGATGAAGAATAATAAGTATGTAGAATATCTTTGTGGACTTAGCCTCGGGAGGGGGTGAACCACGGTAAACTATGGTGTCTCAATATGTGGTTCTCTTATCTATTGATTTCATATTATTTTATGTTGAATGAATACATGCATCTATTAATTTATATATTTCACTAGATTAAACATGTTATATTATGCATAATAACTATTAAATGATGAATACATGATAGATCTAGATGATGGTATGGTAGAAATCATGTTGAGTTAAAAGAAGTATAAATGTGCCTAACATTCCCACGAGTTCCATCCCTTCCAATATTTAGAGACACTTGGGTCATGTAGTCACCCATAAGTCATCTCAGGTGAGATTGCCCTATGCACTCTGTGTGCAGTATTTCCTTTTGATTTACTAGAGGGGTCGATGGTTTATAGGTTTTTGTTAGAGAACGGAGGTAGAACCCAGGTCAAACCATACATCCAACACTCTCCTTATGGCCTCTTCCAAATTTATATGGTTATCATATTGTATCTTGTCCCTATAGAAAGAGGGTAACCCACTTAGAAACCTTTGTATTTTGACCTTCTCATCCTTTATGAAATCCAAATACTTCAACAACTCAAAGAAACTCTTCTCATATTCATCCATTGTCATGCCTCCCAACTTGAGTTTAAAGAATTCTTTCATCTTCCTTTCATAGTAATGCTCAAACACATATTTCTTTTGGAAATATCCTTTGAACTTTCTCCATGAGACCTTCCTTTCATGAATGTATTTTTCTTTCATAATTTAATCCCACCACATGATTTCCTTTCCTTGCAAGTGGTAAGTTGCAATTCTTGTTTCTAACCTAGAGGGATAATCATGCATCTAGAAATATTCGTTCATTTCCAATATCCAAGCCCCAATATTTTCTCTCATCATGTGCTCACCATTGAAAGTTGGTGGCTTTATTTCCAAAGTTCACCTTGTAAGATGTCTCCCTCAAGCCTTCTCCTCTGTATCCTCATAGGGGACACACTTGGGTTGCTCCCTGGACCTAAACTTGCATGAGATATCCTAGTGGATTTCTCTAGGGAATGATGGTGCCTTCTCATTCTCCTTGACTTCTTGCCATTCCCATGCTCATCCATTCTACTATGGGATCTAGATGATGTTTCTTCTCTAGCACTAGTTTCTTACTTTGTGCTAGAGTCTTTCCTGGATTTATTTTATAGCATGTTCAATCTATGAAGTATCTCTTCCCGAGCCTTCATAGTATTCTCATTATATTCCCTATAAATTTGCACTTCTCTATGTAATATTATCATAGTTACAGGCTCCTACATCTATCTTCTTATATTAGATTATGTCTCAGCATTTCCCATGTTGAAATGTAGCCCTCTGAATTCTTCTCCATGACTGCAGGACCCTTGGGCATCTTCCATGGCTATGGTTCTCATATACGAACCAAATTTCTTTCATGTACCTATAAATTATGTAAGAAATTATGTACACAAATAAATTTCCATTAGACAAAAATATATACATACAGAATTATGGAAATCAATACACAAGTTTTTCTGCTCTTTAATTCCACCAATCATCTTCTTTTTCATTGACAAAAACTTATGTTTCCCAAATCAATTTTCTAGGTGGATAGATTTTCTCATCGAAGATATATCCAATGATTTTTTCTTGATCATTTCGAGTTTTGAGCATAAATTTATGGCCATCTAAATATTGCTAATTTATCCCCTTTTGAAACTTTTCATTTTGGTGCAAACAATCCCAAACACCAATTTTTGCCACTTGTAGAAGTAAATCTATCAAAAAATAGAGAAATGTTTGTATGAGAAACATATACTAATTATGACAAGGAACTCATAACAACTCTCATATTGTCATTCTGATGCTCTAGTAAAAAACTATAAAAATATGAAAATGACAACTTTGTGCTTTTTCACCCCTTTTTCCAAACTTAGAATTTTTAGCCAAAAAAGTTATCTCCCAAACTATGCACTTCTGGAAAAATTTCACGAAACCAAATTTGTTTGTCTTGGTGATTATACCAAAAATTGAGTGAATATTGTTTTTCCATATTTTCCATCTACGGACCCTTTTCCTCTAAAAAATCCCCAAAATCCCTAAAACATGACCCAGAATAATAGATTTTGGATTATTTCCCCATCCCCATTCCAAACCCATTTGGTTTTATTCAATTCTTTCCTGGGCTATTTCCATTCCTACTTTCGAGACTCCCTCCAAGAATTTCAGCTCAATCTACATCTATGCTAATGATATTGACCCAAAACTTTAAAACCCACTATTTTGTAATTTCCAACAAATCCAAGAAGAAATGGGCAATGGCCATCTTTGGAAATTATTTAGATCTCTTTACCATGGGAGAAAAAAACACAGTTTCATCTAAATATGACTTAATATGCTCTTGTTATAACCAAAATAAGATTTTCCCTCCAGACTTAGTTTTTTTTTAGACTAAAATATAATTATGCTTATGTGGCATCCTTGTTGACATGTCATGGGTCTACATGGAACCCCGAGGTGATGTCATATTACCCTCCTATCCCACTCGGCCTACCTCATCATCCTTATCTCTCTTATTTCTCCTATTTCTCTTATGCCAACCTTAAACATTAATAAAATATTAATATTTAATGGGTCCCACCTACCCAATTGACACATATATGACCTTGTATGGGACAAGGGTGCCACCTTGACTGTAAAATTCCACATGGAATCCATTCATTAGTCATGAGTATGGGAGGGTCCCATCGCACACATTTACGTTAGTGTGCACGAACTTGCACATCTCCCTGATACGATGGTTGAGATTTGGTGAGATCGATGACGGAGAGGCCATGTCGCATCCCAAACATGCACGAGCGTTAAAATAATTTTTGGGTGTGACAATGGATTTCCCATGATATGTGATATGATATTAATGGCATCGCATGCCTAAAATCCTTGGGCCAAGACCGCTTCTCTCACATGTGACAATGGTTTACAGTATTAACAATATCATTGTCTCATGCAGACCCCACATCACCTGCCACTATGCCACCAACTTCCACCATGGTCTTGCCACCATGCTAATCCATGTCATGTATTCCATGTCACTTCCATGTCATGCTAACATCACTACCATGTCATGTATGGAAAAGTGCCCAAACTTTCCCGAATTTCAAAATTTTTCCAAAATTGCATAATTTCAATTTTTTTTCCAGGGCCACCGTAGAACCAAAAATTAAGCTTTATAATGGCTAATTTAGGGCTAGTTAGTATCAACTTGACCTCTGCATGTAAACTTTGACACTCCCATATCAAATTTTCAACAAATTTCTCTACAAAAATTGGGGATTTCACCTAATTTCGCCCAATTCTTCATGGTTACACTGTAATTTCCAAAATTTGACTAATTACAAGCTCAACACATGCATATTTAGAGATCAAAATTGTGGATTTTAACCCCTGAACTCAAATTCACCAAAATTACAGGCAATCTCCTCACACTTTTTCCTAGAAAAATCTAATAACCACATTGTAAACATTCTTTGATATTTAACTCTACAATTTCTTTTTTAGCCTCTATGTGTGGAGTCTGGGCCATACAGGCCCAGTGTTTACATGTATAACTCTGGTACCATTTTTTAACGCCCTACATCTTATTTAGGGAACATTTCTTTTTGAAAAACACATAAATTCAAAAAAAAAAATTCCAATTAATTCTTGTAGCTTACTAGTTACGAATTCTAAACACATTCAACTAGATTTCAATGCCCATAATTTAAATACATCCACAACATTCTAAAGGAATGTAATGCATCCAAAATAATCATCTACATCAACACATAAAAACCATTCTCATGCATAGGGTAAAACACAACCTTTAAGTCATAAGAAACTCATAAATATATAAACGCTTACCTTTTAAAACGTCCTATGCATCCAGTTGATTGGGAAAGAAATTCCAACCAACCATGATTATTATAAAAACAGGATCATAGAGAAACAAAATAAAAATAAAAAGTGGAAATAAAACACAGAAGATACATAATACAATAGAGACACAAATATATGTGGTTCACCCAGTGTGGGCTACGTTCACCAGATAATATTCTAGGTCCTTCCTTTTTATTATCCAACAAAATGAAGGGATACAACCTACAATACATTTGGTGTAAAATTCTCTTCTATCTCTCACAATGTCCTCTCTCAGAATAAAATATTCTCCATAACACATAACTACAATATAATTCCCTCATAAAAAAGGGTTTTCTTCTAGGGAAAAAAACCCTAACATAACTTCTACCATTAGATTTGAGACCTTATAATGAACAATATGTATATGCTTAGGCATGATATCATGGATATTAAATATTTAGCTCTATAATTCTCAAAAAATTCTCCAGCATGCTCCATAATTTTCCCAGCCTCCTTGATCTAGTTCCAATGCTCATTTTCCTTTCTCTCCACTTATTGTTCATGCAAAAAATTGAATGTGTAAAAAATGCCTATTTTCCCCCATACAAATTTCCTCTATTTCCCAAGACATTTGACTTCTCCCTCTCCCCAATGTTGATTATAATACAACCCCATGCTTCCAATAACTATGGAAGTGACTTTTAGACCCACCCGCTGACATCTTTTCAATGATTGGGATCTTATAAACTCAACCATAAATAGAAGGTTTCCGCACATGATAATAAGTTTCAAAAATTTGGGTTTGGATTAATACCCACAATTAATTAACTCCTTGGGCTCCTCTTAGACACTCCTAGAAATTGTTCTCTCTTGTGGATTAATTATCCCCCCATCTCTGTTCATATTCCTAGTAGATGGTATCACATTTTATTTATTAAAATCATAAATACAATTTTCATATTACATCACTTGGCCATATCCATATTCATATCTACATTATGCATACATCAAATGGGGATTATAGTGGGGATGTTATATATATAGTATGATGATCCCAGGACAATGGAAGACACCATAAAGAGATATAAATTCTTATATGATCATCATAGAGGAATACCAACTTTGTAAAAGTCTTGGGAAGACAAGAAGAAAGGCAATATGGAGCAGAGTAAGAAGGGGACCAAGCCACCATTCTTTAGAAATAATTCTCAAGGACAACTATCTCTTAGTGAGCCTAGAGTGATAGAAATAATGGGTAAAATACCAAGGTAAAAACCCATTAAATGTTGGGAATGTGAGGGAGATCACATGTACATAGATTACCCTCACATAGTAGAAAAAATGAAGAATATTAACAATGTACAATAGGTTGATACAATGGAGGACATGGGCAGAAGCATGCCAGGGATCTATGCATCCCTAGAAAAAAACAAGATGATTTTTAATCCCACATGAATGAAGTGGAAGGTAAGATTAATGACCAACCTATTGTTATTTTAATTAATTTTGGAGATAGTCATATCTATATAGATCATAAGTTGGTGGAAAGCTTTCATTTTCCAAGAAGAAAACTTGGGAAACCTTGGCTTGTTCAATTATCTATAGGAGCTAAAAGAATAATTAATGAAATGATTAAAGAATGTCCAATGGATATGAATGGACCGATCACAAAGGAAGATTTGAATATCATACCTTTGGGCTCGTATGATTTCCTATTTAGTATGGATTGGTTGGAAAAGAATCATGTTGTCCTAGACTATTATAATAAGGAATTTACATGCTTGGATGAGGAAAGGAACTTGAGGACACTTCAAGGTATTCCTAGGGTAGTAACTATTAGAGAAGTTTCATCCTTGTAGATGAATATAAGCTTCAGGAAAGGATTCCAAATTTATGTATCTCATACGGAGGAGGAAACTAAGGATAAAGTGTAAAATATTGAAGGCTATGCTGTCCTAAAAGAGTTTGAAGTCACATTTAGAGAAATACTAGGGTTGCCACCCAAGAGAGATATTGATTTTTCTATCAATATGATTTCTGGAATAGCCCCAATGTCCAAGACTCCTTATAATATGAGCACACCATAATTGAAGAATTATAAATGGAACTTGAAGAGATTTTGAAGAAGGGGTGTATATTCCCAAGTGTGTCAAGTTGGGGTGCCCCAATGTTATTTGTGAAAAATAAGGATGGGACCTTGAGGCTTTGAATTGACTTCAGGTAGCTAAATAAGGTGACTGTGAAGAACAAGTACCCTTTCCAAGGATAGATGATATTTTTTATCAGCTAAAGGATGCAAAAATATTCTCCAAGATTCACCTCAGATCAGGTTATCGTTAGGTAAGATTTAAAGAGGAAGATATGATCAAGGCGACCTTTAGAATAAGGTATAGCCATTATGAGTTTATAGTGGTGTCGTTTGGGTTGTCAAACGCATTGGTTCTATTCATGTGTTTGATGAATGGTATTTTCCAAAGTTATTCAGATGAATTTGTCATTATCTTCTTGGATGACATACTTATATACTCTCATTCTGAAGAATAACATGGGAAGCACTTGAATATGGTGCTACAAGTATTGAGGGAGCATATTCTATATGAAAAGTTAAGCAAGTGCTCATTCTACCAGAGGAAGATACATTATTTTGTCGATATCGTTTTATAGGAAGGGAAAGAAGTGGAACCAGAAAAGATAAGAGATATTGAGGGATGGATAGTCCCAAATAATGTCTTAGAGGTGAGATTATTCATGGGGATTGCAGAGTATCATATAATATTTGTTCATGGATTTTCAAAGATTGCACACCCAATCACATATTTTCAAAAGAAGGGTGTGATATTTGAATGGACCCCTGATTGTGAAAGAAGATTTCAACACTTGAAGAGCTTGTTGAAAAGTATACCAATTTCGAGGATTGTTGATCCGAATCAAGATTTTGTTGTGTGCATTGATGCATGCAAGGAAGGAATTGGTGGAGTATTGGTCAGAATGGACATGTGATATGTTATGGGTCAAGGAAGTTAACATAGAATGAGAGGTATTATGCCACTCATGATTTAGAATTGGCAGCCATAGTGAATGCCTTGAATATTTGGTGGCACTACCTCATGGGAAGAATATTTGATCTCAGGATGAACCATAGTGGTCTCAAATATTTGTTTGGATAGCCAACCTTGAAGGCTAGAAAATGTAGATGGTTGGAATTTCTCAGTGATTATGACTTTGATATAATAAATATCAAAAGAAAGGAGAACAAGGTGGTTGATGGACTCAGTAGGAGGGTACATGAGATGCATGCTACATCCATTAGCATGCATAAATCAGATTTGAAGGACATAATTATGGACACTAAAAAATCAGATCAGCAGTACATGGAAACAAAGGAAAAATTACAACAAGGTAATTTGCAGAAAAAAATTGAAGATTATGAGTTGAGAGTGGATGAAATGCTCATGTATAGGGGCAGATTGTATGTGCCAATTTTTAGGATTTGAAAAATATGGCACTAAGAGAAATGCATAATGTGCCTTATGTTGGCTACCCAGGGTACCAAAAAAAAATTTTAGTTTTCAAGAGCCAATATTTTTTCCAGGTATGAAGACAGAGGTGGCTGATTATATAGCCATATGTTTATAATGTCAGAAGGTCAAGGTTAAGCATAGACATCCAACTAGTTTGCTACAACCATTTCTCATTCCTCATTGGAAATGGGAAGTGGTGACAATTGATTTCACCACCAAGATGCCCAGAATAGTGAAGCAACATGATACCATCATGGTGGTAGTGGATAAGCTCACTAAGGATTCTCATTTTATTCGAGTGAATCTAATTCATAAGGAAACCAACATTGAAAATATTTATATGAGGGA
The DNA here is from genome assembly GCA_000966675.3 of Picea glauca. Lineage (NCBI taxonomy): Eukaryota > Viridiplantae > Streptophyta > Pinopsida > Pinales > Pinaceae > Picea > Picea glauca. The sequence goes on along the minus strand of JZKD02S1322976.1, from coordinate 2,861 downwards.
AATTTCCAGGTGTGCCTAAGGAAATTTTGTATGATAGAGATCCCAAGTTCACATCAAATGTTTGGAAGGGATTATTCAAACGATTTGGTACAATTATGAACTTTATAAAACCATATCATGTAGAGTCAGATGAGAAAATAACAATGGCCAATTAGGTGATTGGGGATATGATGAGGATGTGTGTGATGTATAAACCATCAAAATGGGAAGATTGTTTGGATTTTTTTCTCTTATAATAATGGGTATCATGCATGTTTAAAGATGAGGACATTTGAGGAACTATATGGAAGAAGGTGAAACATGCTCGTGAGATGGGAAAACCCAACAGATGGAGCAGTGGTTGGGCCAGAGTTACTTAGGGAAATGGAAGAATATATGGTGAATATAAAGTAGAATTTAAAGGCTACCAAATATAGGAAGAAAATCTATGTATATATGGGAATAACTCATAGATATTTTAAAGTGGGTGACCATGTATTCCTAAAAGTGAAGGCCAAGAGAAGTTCCTTGAAGTTGGGGAACCGTGAAAAGTTGGAAGCGAGATATTGTAGACCCTTTGAAATCCTAGAGAGGATTGGTCATGTTTCATACATGCTTGCACTACCTGCATTCATGTGCATTCATAATGTATTCTATGTTTCTTTTCTTAAAAAGTATGTACATGATGTTAATAATGTAATTGATTGAAATCTGATTTAGGTGGAGAAAGAAAGAGACTTTCAAGTACATCTAGTTTCATAAGGTCAAGTTGCTCTTAAATAGAAAAATAGGGATGGTAAAGGTATGATGGACCTGTTATGGTCCTGAAGATGCAACCTGGGATCATGAAGATGCCATGCAGTAAAATTACCCACATCATTTTGAATATTTTTGAAGTTTTTGATTATACATGTGTATATAATGCACTAAGGATAATTCATAAACAAGTGGGAGGGGAATGTAGTACCCCTATGCCAAACCACAAATTGTAAATGTACATATAGGTTGGTGAGACATGATATTTTTCTCCACAATGCATGTGTATATATGTTTTGAGGCCAAAGTGCTTGTGTGGTTATTAGGATAGAGAGCCTGGATACTAAAAGGCCGATGATCTTATCATTGTAATATGTAATCACACTTGGATATTAATAAACTACATCAATATTGTAGACAAACCAAACAAAAGAGTATGGGGAGTTATAACTCCACTAGAAGGGAAAGGGGGATAAGGGAATAAGAAGAGGGGCTAAGCCAAGGAAATATAATAATAATATTTCCTAAAGTCTAAAATATATGAAATTTTTACCCTAAGTTCCTAATGATGAGGAATGTATCACCCAAGTGGGGGAAAGGTAGTTCCCAACATGACAAGTTTCAAGTTGGGAACAAGAAAATATAAAGTGGGAAATTAGTGTAATTCCCATAATTCTAATAATTCTTCTCACCGTTCTCACTATTCCTCTAGCCATTTGTGCTCTCCATTCCATCACCATCCATACCTATACTTGGAAGCATTTGGGAGTTATTGATATCTTGTAAATGTAGGTAGTTTGAGATGAAGAAGAAGGTTGTCAATCCTATGTTCATGTTGAAGAAGTGGGTTATCAGGCCCGTGAGAATTCTCTCTGGGTGACATAATTGTTGGGAATTTTCTTGTCTATGTGTTGGTAAATAACTATAGATCTATAAGAATTTATGTATGGCCTATTTTTGAATCCCCGGAAGAGAAGTGTGGAATCCAAAGCACCGTTGAGTAGAGAAGGGGCATACATCCTTGGGTGGGACAGACTATGGGAAATGAGACGCTATAGGATAGTTGCGGTAGTTGGTACCTTGAACTGATTTTCATTATGATTGTTAGACCTTTGTTTGGCTTAGGAATCCTTCCCCAGTCGATTTTCTAGCCTCAGCTCGGGGGTGGCCTGTTTTGAGAGTTTATGAGCTATAGAGCTTATAACTGAGATGAACGTCTGAGTTTTGCATGTAGTTGGTGAGTTATTCAAAATATAAGTGTCTATGTGTGTTTTTTATAATTACTATGTGAATATGTTATTTTTGTTATGGTTTTGTTGGTTTTTACTGTTATTAATTATGCATGAATAAAATACTATTTAGTACTGCATAGTTGTAATCATATGTAGGGAATACTATTAATTAAATTGTTATTAGAGGGAAAAACAATTGTGTCGCATGGCCCAAATTAGGGCTAGGATTCTAGACTATGTAGCTGATATATTGACCAAAGCATTGTCAAAGGAAACATTCTGCAAATTCAAAGATGATCTTGGAATATTTCCAAATGATCATTGGGGGGGGGGAAATGTTGTTATAATGAATCATTTTTTCTACATTAATTATTGTTAGTTGTTATATCTTGAAGGTTTAATTTGAGTTAGAGAAATATTCTTGAGATATTTGTGGAGAGATTGTTGAGTGATTGGAGGAGATGATAGTCTCTTGATACCTATCCTCTCATGTACAAATATTACTCTTATTAATGATAAATTTTGAGATGGGTGTGCATTTTTGAGAAATATATTTGCTCCATTGTTGTGTTGGTGTAATTCTTCATATATGAAAATCACATTTAGTAATTTTTGCAAATGTTCTTTTATAATCTCCTTCAAAATTGGATTCATACATCTTTGGGGTTGTATGTTTGTCCTAGAATTTTCCTAAATATAAATGTGATGAATACATGTATTAGGATGAATTCCACACATATCACTATACTCCATGTAAATGCACTAGAATGCTTTTGTAGTTTTTAAATTAATTGCACTTTTTTATATTCTTCAACTTTAGAGTTTCTATTTAAGGTTTTCCCTTACTGAATCTCAATAGAATTAATACATGATTATGATATTGAATTGATAAAA
>JZKD02S1322954.1:0-11801 GCA_000966675.3 Picea glauca | reverse complement strand
CAAGTAATCACTTACCCTTTTAAGGTTCGATAGACCAATTCGATCTTAGTGGTTCAAATCCAAAGGGGGGTAGGGTATGTATACCTTCGTAGACTTTACCAGTCAAATCGTTGGGCGGAGGCAAGTCCCTTGTCCCACAAACAAGACAGTCTCATACACCAATTTGGTGTGTTGGCTTGGTCGTGACCTTAAAAATAGATTATAAACAGCCTGAGTGGACCTAATGGTTAAGAACATGTGTTTCCTCTTAAGAGGTCACAGGTTCAAATCCATAGGGGGGTAGGGTATGTATACCTTTGTAGACTTTACCAGTCAAATCGTTGGGCGGAGGGGGGTCCCTTATCCCACAAACAAGGGGGTCTCATACACCAATTTAGTGTGTTGGCTTGGCCGTGACCTTAAAAATAGATAATGATGATTATTATTATTATTATTATTATTAATTATATAATACTTATAATATATATTATTATTATTTATTATATAATATTTATAATATATATTATTATTAATTAATAATATAATATAAATGTCTTTAGCAAAAATCTCTCCAAAAATTGTGTTCACTTATATTCTAGATCATATAATGAATATATAATCCTAACGTTAATTTATAAATTACATTGTTAAATATATATTATTAGTATATATTTATATTACATTTATATTACATTATATATTATTATTACCCTAATACTAATATATATTAGGTTATAAATTACATTATTTATAAAAAAAATTAGGAACTTGTTATTATATTAGGAAATAATATTAATATCAAGGTAAAATTTATCTTTTTTTTTTAAGATGGCTTCAAATCTCAATTTTAATCCCCAAATTTGGATCAGATTTCCTGGTTTATTTTATAAATAATTTTGATGGGCTATCTAAACAACTGCCCTTTTTTTAAAGATTTTAATCAATTTTACACTTCCCAATGGATGTGCAAAATTCAATTTTTAATTTTTTTTGTAGGGTAAATTTCTACACACTCTTCTCTGACGAGCTGGAAGCCTTTGGAAGGGTTGGGACCGGTTCAAATTTGATCATTGTATGGGACCCATGTTTTGCTATAGATCGGGATATAATCAAATAATATAGGCACAAAATTACGTAGGAAGGGCCAAAAAATCTTGTTCACAAGGCTCTCAAAGGTGGATGGAGCATTGCAAAGCCTAAATGGCATCACTAAAACTCATAATGGTTGTAATGTGTGTGGAATGTTTCCTTAGGGATGTTTGTTTCCTTCATCTGTATTTGGTGTTATCTCGAACAAAGATTCAATTTAGTGAAGAACTTGGCACCATGAAGTTAATCCGAGAGATCATTAATAACGGGAATAGGAAATTTGTCTTTGATGGTGAGATTATCAAGAGCACAAAAATCGAGATACATACACCAATTGCATTATTTCTTTAATACCATAACCATAGGCGAGGAGTAAGGGCTCGTACTTGGTCAAATGACTTCAACATCTAATAGTTCTTGAGTAATCTTTTTAATTTCATTCTTCTACTCAAAATGGCGTCTACATGGGTGCACATTAGGTAGTTGACTACCTCAAATCAACGGAATACCATGGTCATGTTCACCACGTGATATGCATAAGCCACACAAAGTTTTAAATACTTGTGTATGTTTAGTCAGGACCAACTATAAATCAGGGTGAACTTCCCATGGTGAGTTTTCTATCACTTGTATGATATTGAATTGGGAATTAATGTTGGAGTGACCTTTCTTCAATATGATGAGGGAAATGTTTTCCAAAGATGGAGTGTTGGGATCCTCCCTAGGGGTATTAAAGGTTGCGGGGGGAGGGTTGGGGGCAAAATGCCAACTAGAGTAATAATAACGTGGTTATGGTGGCCATTTGATGTAAAGTGGACTAGGTCCACTATGTTTGTTATAATTAAATAAGGCCCATTAGTTGGTTAGCATAGAATAAATGTCATGAGGCCTCATTAAAGAAAGTTCAATAGATAGTTAGGGAGGGGTTATGATTAGGATTTCATATATAGTTATAAATAAGGATGTAATCTTCCTCATGGGGCATGTGTTGGAATATTTTGTATTGGAGCTTGGCTCATTGAGAGGTCACCCTACCTTAAGAGGCATTTGAATAGGAGAATATTTCTTCCATAAAATTATCATTGTAAGGTTTTTCCCTACTTTAAAGGTATTTTGATATGCTCAATTAAAAGGGACTTTCTATCTTATTTTTGAATATCTTATGTAAGATAGCATTTTCAAATTTGAGGTACATAACAAGTGGTATCACAACTCTTTCTTGGGCCACAAAAGGAAGAAATTATATTTTATTTCTATTTTGTTGGTTTTTAAAAGGAAAAGGGGGTTGTAGATGGTGGCGATCCATTTGGTATTTTGATGCGCTCTGCAACTAGGGTTTAGCGCCTCCCCGTGGCCCTGTTCTGCGAAGCCATATTCTTCGCCCCACTGGGGCTCATGAATCGCATGGAGGGGGATCCGTCGGGCGCCTCCTACAGCCGAATCACTGCAAATGGTAGTCCTACAGAAGGCCCAAAGCGGTCGACCTTTGAGCCGCCTCCAAACCTACGCATGGAGCTCCTGGAGGAGGGAACCTTCAAAGACCGAGAAATGGACATAGATCCAGGGAAGGAGGTGGCACAAGCCCGCGCGTCAACCCCATGGGTGCCAGGTAAGTGCATCCCACAAGCTCCACAGGCCCCAAAATATGTCATCAGTTCACCACGAATAGAAGAGCAAAATCAATACATGAGGGACTACGCCTTGGTGGGTAAATTCCTAGGGCTATGACCTTCGGAGCGAGACCTGATCAAATGGATACAACACTGGTGGAAGCTGAAAGGGTATTATGAACTGCAACTGGGTTCCAAGGGCTTCTTCACCATTATCTTCCACAACTTGGAGGATCACAATCGCATCTTTGATGGCGGGTCGTATTTCTACAACTCGGCAGGACTTTTCTTAAGGTTCTGGACCGAGAAGTTCAGCCCTGAGAAGGAAGACTTTACCCACGCACCAGTCTGGCTCATATTATACTCCCTGCCCCAAGAGTTTTGGTCGGCATTGGGAACACTATAGGTATTTATGTCAAATCCTCAGAGGCCACTAAGCAACGGAGCTACACCTCTTATGCGAGAATCTGTGTGTATCTGAACATAGCCAAGCCGCTCCCGGGGTCCATCATGCTAGAGTATCATGACGAGGACTGGTCTCAAACCATTGACTATGAGCATATCCCATTCCTGTGCAGGATGCCACAAGCACGGTCACCTCTTTAGAGAATGCCCACTCAACACAGCTCAAAAAGAAGGGAACCTAGAAGGCGGCAAAGACAAGGACGGCTTCGTACAACCAGTGGGGAAAAGGCGTCAAGGAGGAAGGAAACCACCAACTCAGGTAAGCAAAGATCCCTCAACCAGTAATAAGTTTGTCGTATTGCAAGACCAAACAAAAAACCCCATAAATCCTGCAAACCCCATTGCATCCTCTCAGGGCAATGTACCTCAATCTATCAGTCAAGAAATAGAATGCCAGAGCCAGGGAAAGGAGCCTGACCTAACCCACCCTGACACGACTCTTGATTTGCAAGAGACAGAAGAAGGGGAGGCGGATATGGAGCTAGAAGAGCAAGACCTTGCTGGGGTGGATCTGGAGCACCTCGAGCATGCCTATAGGCAGCAAAAACTCTATACCATACCCAGAGATCAACTACGGAAGGTCCACAAAGTTTTCCTCAACTCCTCAGCTGGGTCCTCAGCTCGAGCCAGTAAAGGCCTAGGAATCCAAGGCAGTTAATCAAAAAACCTCACCAAGACCCAGAAGGACGAAAAGAAAAGAGGTTGTAAGTCCACCAACAAACTCATACAAGAAATAGGGAACTTTATGGTAAACTCAGGACAAATTAACCTGATTTCGGACAGCTTCCCTCCTCTCCCCACTCCCCTGTCATCATGAATATCATTACTTGGAACATCAGAGGCCTCAACAGACGTAGCAAACAAAAACTGCTACGGGATCTGATAATAGCAGAAAAACCAGAAATTTTACTCCTACAGGAAACAAAATGTACCTCATAAGACATTGACAAGCTTCTACCCTACTGCTGGAAACAAGCGACGGCAGTAGCTATAGATGCCACAGGAACAGCTGGAGGTCTGGCTATACTATGGAATACCAATGCAGTACTACTGGAAAATTTCATCACCACCAAATGGTCCATCACAGCTGATTACAGACTTATAGGCTCAAATAGGCCTGGACATCTAACCAATGTCTACGGCCCAGCCAGCCCAAGGGATAAGCAGGCCTTCCTTAGAAGCCTGCGTTATGTTGCTAGCCTAGCACGAAACAAAAGTTGGATAACTGGTGGTGACTTCAACATCATCCGCAGCCTGGCAGAAAAAAGAGGAGGCTCAAGGTGCCTGGACAAGGACTCCGGTGACTTCAATGCTCTCATAGATGAGCTTCGCTTAATTGATTTGGACACCAACAATGGTTTGCATACTTGGACAAATAGAAGAACAGGCATACACCAAATTTCCTGTAAGCTGGACAGATTCCTGATAACGAAATCTCTTATGATGGAAGGCACCACAATGGAATCGGATATCCTAAACTTCTCTGAGTCAAATCACTGGCTCTTACAATTGAGAATGGATATCCCAGCTACTCCCAGTAAGAAACCCTTTAGATTTGAGAAATTCTGGCTAGACCACCCAGGTTTCCAAGAAAACATCTAGGCTTGGTGGAGGGAGGCAGAGGTCCCTGACGGCTCCAAAATGTACAAATTCCAGTAAAAGTTAAAGAATCTCAAGCACACTCTTAAACTCTGGAACCAGAATACATTTGGAAACATTTTTGATGCCCAAAAACAGCTCTTGGCGCAATTGGAAGCGATTCAACATTAGATCGGAATACAAGGATTCACAAGTGAGCTTAAGGCCCAAGAAATAAAATTAAGTCAACAGCTTGAAGTCAGGAGGAAACAAGAAGAAATATTATGGAAACAGAAATCGTGGGTGCAATGGATAAAGGAAGGGGAGCGCAACACTAAATTCTTTCACAGGACTGTCATCCAAAGACGACACTCCAACAAGATCACACATCTTATCTCAGACGATGGGGAATTGGTACACTCCCATGGGGATATGGAAAAAACCTTGGTAGGCCATTTTCAAAACCTCCTCAAAGAACCCCGGGTAGACAGACATGAAGCAATCGCCAAAGTCACCCGGCATGTGCCCTCCCTCGTCACCCCAAAGCAAAATGCCTCCCTTCTCCGGTGAATAACAATAGAGGAAGTAGACCATGCACTTCAGGAGACCCCTAAGGATAAGGCTCCAGGCCCAGATGGATTCACAAGCGACTTCTTCCACCATTGTTGGCCGCTGATCAGAACAGAAGTATGGGAAATTATAGAAGATTCCTGAGCCTCCGGCCAGATCCTCCAGGCTCTCAATGCCACCTTCATAACCTTAATTCCCAAAGAGGGGCAGGCACACCACCCCAAGCAGTTCAGGTCGATAGCGCTATGCAATGTCATTTACAAGCTTCTGACAAAAGTGATAGCCAGAAGACTCAAGCCCATCTTACCTTCAATAATATCCCCAGAGCAATCGGGTTATGTTGAGGGCAGGCAAATCTTAGACAGCATAATCCTCACCCATGAGGTGATCCACTCTCTACAGAAGACCAAGACCCCAGGTATGCTCCTCAAATTAGACCTCTCTAAAGCATTCGACAAGATTAGCTGGGAATACATGCGAGCAATGCTTCTAGCTTTTGGCTTTGATCAATGCTGCGTAACCTGGATTGTGAATCTAACNGCCTATAGGTAGCAAAAACTCTATACCATACCCAGAGATCAACTACGAAAGGTCCACAAAGTTTTCCTCAACTCCTCAGCTGGGTCCTCAGCTCGAGCCAGTAAAGGCCTAGGAATCCAAGGCAGCCAATCAAAAAACCTCACCAAGACCCAGAAGGACGAAAAGAAAAGAGGTCGTAAGTCCACCAACAAACTCATACAAGAAATAGGGAACTTTATGGTAAACTCAGGACAAATTAACCTGATTTCGGACAGCTTCCCTCCTCTCCCCACTCCCCTGTCATCATGAAGATCATTACTTGGAACATCAGAGGCCTCAACAGACGTAGCAAACAAAAACAGTTACGGGATCTGATAATAGCAGAAAAACCAGAAATTTTACTCCTACAGGAAACAAAATTAACCTCAGAAGACATTGACAAGCTTCTACCCTACTGCTGGAAACAAGCGACGGCAGTAGCTATAGATGCCACAGGAACAGCTGGAGGTCTGGTTGTACTATGGAATACCAATGCAGTACTACTGGAAAATTTCATCACCACCAAATGGTCCATCACAGCTGATTACAGACTTATAGGCTCAAATAGGCCTGATCATCTAACCAATGTCTACGGCCCAGCCAGCCCAAGGGATAAGCAGGCCTTCCTTAGAAGCCTGCGTTATGTTGCTAGCCTAGCACGAAACAAAAGTTGGATAATTGGTGGTGACTTCAACATCATCCGCAGCCTGGCGGAAAAAAGAGGAGGCTCAAGGCGCCTGGACAAGGAATCCGGTGACTTCAATGCTATCATAGATGAGCTTCACTTAATTGATTTGGACACCAACAATGGTTTGCATACTTGGACAAATAGAAGAACAGGGATACACCAAATTGCCTGTAAGCTGGAAAGATTCCTGATAACGAAATCTCTTATGATGGAAGGCACCACAATGGAATCGGATATCCTAAACTTCTCTGAGTCAAATCACTGGCCCTTACAATTGAGAATGGATATCCCAGCTACTCCCAGTAAGAAACCCTTTAGATTTGAGATATTCTAGCTAGACCACCCAGGTTTCCAAGAAAACATCTAGGCTTGGTGGAGGGAGGCAGAGGTCCCTGACGGCTCCAAAATGTACAAATTCCAGCAAAAGTTAAAGAATCTCAAGCACACTCTTAAACTCTGGAACCAGAATACGTTTGGCAACATTTTTTATGCCCAAAAACAGCTCTTGGCACAATTGGAAGCGATTCAACATTAGATCGGAATACAAGGATTCACAAGTGAGCTTAAGGCCCAAGAAATAAAATTAAGTCAGCAGCTTGAAGTCAGGAGGAAACAAGAAGAAATATTATGGAAACAAAAATCGTGGGTGCAATGGATAAAGGAAGGGGAGCGCAACACTAAATTCTTTCACAGGACTGTCATCCAAAGACGGCACTCCAACGAGATTACACATCTTATCTCAGACGACGGGGAATTGGTACACTCCCATGGGGATATGGAAAAAACCTTGGTAGGCCATTTTCAAAACCTCCTCAAAGAACCTCGGGCAGACAGGCATGAAGCAATCGCCAAAGTCACCCGGCATGTGCCCTCCCTCATCACCCCAGAGCAAAATGCCTCCCTTCTCCGACGAATAACAATAGAGGAAGTAGACCAGGCACTTCAGGAGACCCCTAAGGATAAGGCTCCAGGCCCAGATGGATTCACAAGCGACTTCTTCCACCATTGTTGGCCGCTGATCAGAACAGAAGTATGGGAAATTATAGAAGATTCCTGAGCCTCCGGCCAGATCCTCCAGGCTCTCAATGCCACCTTCATAACCTTAATTCCCAAAGAGGGGCAGGCACACCACCCCAAGCAGTTCAGGTCGATAGCGCTATGCAATGTCATTTACAAGCTTCTGACAAAAGTGATAGCCAGAAGACTCAAGCCCATCTTACCTTCAATAATATCCCCAGAGCAATCGGGCTATGTTGAGGGCAGGCAAATCTTAGACAGCATAATCCTCACCCATGAGGTGATCCACTCTCTGCAGAAGACCAAGACCCCAGGTATGCTCCTCAAATTAGACCTCTCTAAAGCATTCGACAAGATTAGTTGGGAATACATGCAAGTAATGCTTCTAGCTTTTGGCTTTGATCAACGCTGCGTAACCTGGATTGTGAATCTAACCTCTTCGGCCTTCTTCTCTCTTCTCATCAATGGTGTCCCATCGAAGCCCTTCTCCCCCTCTAGAGGAATCAGGCAGGGAGATCCCCTCTCCCCTTTTCTGTTCATTATTATCGCTGAAGGCCTTAGTAGATCCATCCATGGAGCTATAGAAAGCAATCTTCTAACAGGTCTTCCCTTGCATGGCATTTCCCCTCCTATCTCGCACAGCCATTTTGTTCACGATACCCTATTGATGGGTAGCCCCACTGTTAGGGAAGCCAGCTCCATTTCAGATCTCCTTCAAACCTTTTCGGACACCTCGGGGTTGGATTGCAACAAGGATAAATCCCAAATCTTCTTCTTTAACACTCCCATTCCGATCCAGCGCCACATCTCTGGCCTCCTCGGTTTCAACAGAAGCTCCCTTCCATCCAAATACCTTGGCATCCCCCTGATCGACAATGTGCTCCAGAACTCCTCTTGGGAGCACCTCTTATCCTCCTTCTCCAAAAGGTTTTCCTCTTGAACCTATCGAGCTCTAAACCTGCCCAGTCGCCTCATTCTGCTCCAGGCCGTCCTCCAGGCCCTCCCGATCTATTCCTTCTCTTCTTTGGCTGCTCCGAAGTTTGTTCTCACCACTATTAAAAACCTGCAAAGAAACTTCATCTGGCAAGGCTTCAACACAGGAAAGAAAATAACATTGGTCAGTTGGGATAAACTCTGTCGACCCAAGGAGCAAGGCGGCTTGGGCTTGAGAGACCCCTTCATCATGAACAAAGTGCTAAGTGTCAAAATCTGGTGGCGCTGGCTAAAAAACCCTAAGGACCTTTAGGTCCGACTCTGGAGGAAGAAATATGCTCCAAATGTGGCAGAAAAGAACCTTATCCGTTGGAATGAGGATAACCCAAGCTCCTTAATATGGACAGCAGCCAGGCAGAATCGACAATTGGTAACTGAGCACGCTTTCTGGGAAATCAGGAATGGAAAAACGACCCTCTTCTGGCAAGACTCCTGGCAACAATGGCCAGTTCTGAGTAAGGAGGAATGGGCCCATGACATCTGTGCTCAAACCACATGGGCAGGCCTGACAAAAGTAGCTAACTATTGGCAGGACAACCCCCAGGAAGACACGTGGCACCGATGGCACCTGGACAGGGAAAGCATCGAGCTGGAGGTTGGCGTGGATCTAGCTCCCTGGCACGAAGAGATGAGGAAACGGAAAATTCCCAAAATAGCGGGAGAGGACATCCTAAGGTGGGGACATAGACCACGAAGAACCTTCAGCACTCGGGAAGCATACCAGCTCAAAGCACATGCAGACCCTATCCCTAACACAAAAGTGTGGCGCAAGCTCTGGAACCTTAAGCACTGGCCAAAAATCACCCTTTTCCTCTGGCTTGTCACTCACTCCAGCATCCTAACCTGGGATAACCTATCNACAGAAGCTCCCTTCCGTCCAAATACCTTGGCATCCCCCTGATCGACAATGCGCTCTGGAACTCCTCTTGGGAGCACCTCTTATCCTCCTTCTCCAAAAGGTTTTCCTCTTGGACCTATCGAGCTCTAAACCTGCCCAGTCGCCTCATTCTGCTCCAGGCCATCCTCCAGGCCCTCCCGATCTATTCCTTCTCTTCTTTGGCTGCTCCGAAGTTTGTTCTCGCCACTATTAAAACCCTGCAAAGAAACTTCATCTGGAAAGGCTTCAACACAGGAAAGAAAATAACATTGGTCAATTGGGACAAACTCTGTCGACCCAAGGAGCAAGGCGGCTTGGGCTTGAGAGACCCCTCATCATGAACAAAGTGCTAAGTGTCAAAATCTGGTGGCGCTGGCTAAAAATCCCTAAGGACCTTTGGGCCCGACTCTGGAGGAAGAAATATGCTCCAAATGTGGCAGCAAAGAACCTTATCCGTTGGAATGAGGATAACCCGAGCTCCTTAATATGGACAGCAGCCAGGCAGAATCGACAATTGGTAACTGAGCACGCTTTCTGGGAAATCAGGAATGGAAAAACGACCCTCTTCTGGCAAGACTCCTGGCAACAATGGCCAGTTCTGAGTAAGGAGGAATGGGCCCATGACATCTGTGCTCAAACCACACGGGCAGGCCTGACAAAAGTAGCTGACTATTGGCAGGACAACCCCCAGGAAGACACATGGCACCGATGGCACCTGGACAGGGAAAGCATCGAGCTGGAGGTTGGCGTGGATCTAGCTCCCTGGCACGAAGAGATGACGAAACGGAAAATTCCCAAAATAGCAGGAGAGGACATCCTAAGGTGGGGACATAGACCACGAAGAACCTTCAGCACTCGGGAAGCATACCAGCTCAAAGCACATGGACTCTATCCCTAACACAAAAGTGTGGCGCAAGCTCTGGAACCTTAAGCACTGGCCAAAAATCACCCTTTTCCTCTGGCTTGTCACTCACTCCAGCATCCTAACCTGGGATAACCTATCGAAAAGGGGATTCGTTGGACCCTCTATATGCTTACTCTGTGGAGAGGCAGAGGAAACAATGAACCATCTCCTCAACTCTTGCCATTATACTGCCCAAATCTGGGATCAAGCGGCACTTATTATGCGCACCTCAGACCGCAGCAGAGATAGCATTCTAGCGACCATTACTAACTGGAGGGACCAAGCCTTCCGCTCCCCCCTCCTCAATCGTGTTTGCCAACTTCTACCGGGCTTTATTTTATGGCAAACCTGGAAAGAAAGGAACAAAAGGACTTTCAGAGGTCTGTCCCTCCCCTGGCAACACTGTTGGCATCAGTGCTATCGTAATATCCTGGAGACTCTCCATCTTCAGCCACGACCTGGTGAGGACGATAACAACACTCCAGACGAACTTCCCATCATTCGGTTCTGGACTCTGCCCCCTCCCCTTCAGGTTCGACCTTCCCCTACCCCACCCCTTCTCCCCAGCAGCCCTTCCTTTTGGTCCCCTCCCCCAGAAGGTTTCCACAAGCTTAACTTTGATGGGGCCTCTAAGGGCAATCCAGGACCTGCTAGCTACGGAATTGTCCTCCGCGACACCCTTGGGCACATCCTTCTCATCAGTGCGAGTCCCATCGGCCACTCCACGAACAATGCAACAGAACTGAGGGATCTCACCAGGGGACTGCAAATAGCCATTAAAAACAACTTCACCAAGCTAGTCGTTGAGGGCGATTCTTTAATTATCATCAACCTGTTGTGGAAAATTATCAACGGGGCCAACCCGGATAAAATATCGCCCAGCTGGAGACTCCTGCATGGGCTGCAGACCATCGCTGATTCACTACGTCCAGGGCTGACCATCATCCCAGCCCACGTCCAAAGGCGGGCGAATCAGGTAGCGGATGGTCTGGCAAATATAGGCATCAACTGGAGCGACTCAGAATTCCTCTGTAATTCAGCCTTGGAACTGGATCATCCCATTCTTTAGCAATGCATTTGCCAATCTAGAACGACGGATGCTCCCCCGGATGGGGTGTTAATGGAGACCACCTAGCGCATAACCGGAGAGGGCACATGCCAATGGGGCACGAAGCCATGTGATGAGATCGTGTCGTCATCTGCCACCCCTCCGCAACATTAAAATTCCCTTATGGCGATGGGAAAGAACATTAATGCCCGCACTCGGCCTCTGCAGTGTATTAGGGCGATGTTATTCGTTTTGTTCATTGTTTCTGGGGATGGTTCGTTTGGCTCTCCCCTCCGCAGCCTTGGCCATCCTTTGATTGTGCTCATTGGTCCGCGGCGGCTCCTCTCTTCACTCAACCCGGCGACCACAGCAGCGTGCATCCCATGCCTAAACACAAAGAATGTTTGAGAGGGAGGCCACGGCGG
>JZKD02S1322943.1:0-11801 GCA_000966675.3 Picea glauca | reverse complement strand
ATGCCTCCTTTGTAGAACCATAAGTCTTCTTAATCATCGCGAAGAATCCTTTCACCACCTCTCTTTCTTGGGAAGGAGGCCCCTCCTATAATGCATAATCACACCATTTTGGATTAACTGCATAAGCTCACATATGAAGTGGGGTCTTCAATTTATTCCACTTCCCATGTACAAATGTTTTCAACACTTAGTATGAGGTGGGATATCTCACCCAAACATGGGTTATCATTATCTGCATAATGGAACATATCACATATAGGTTTTCGAGGCTGATAAAGGGGCCTAACAAGTGTGCATTAGGATTTTAGAGCTAGGAACCACTTGTTGAGTCCTTAACGTGCCCATCCATCCCCAAGGATGGATCCACCCTAAATTTTTTGACTCATAGTCCTTTAAGCTTAGCAAATTGAAAATTTTAGTAAGTCTTGTAATCACCCAGTCTAGCACTTGTGCAAAGCCTTCACAAGATGCTAAACTAGTGTAACATATAGAAGTAACTGCCATTGTCACCTAAGCAAGCACTTCCCTCGTTTTAGTGATGGACAAGAGTCCAACACAAGGAAGGCTTCCCTAGCAACCTCAAGGGATCCTATAGCAAGCTAGTCTCTAGAGGCAAGTCTACGCTCCTCTATCTTGGATGCTTGATTAGCTAGGTCTAGGTTAAGGGTAAAGTTAAGATGAGTTAGGGAAAGCAAGTTGATTGTGTGTTTGTGAAGAGTGATGCTAAGACAATCAATGATTCTTGCTAAGCTAGAAAATCAAACTAAATGCCCTGAAACAATAGCTAAAAGAAAGAGAAAAAGGCTGATACACTAGCTATCAAAGATAAAAAACTGATTGCTGCAATAAAACTTGGAACAAGAGATAGTATACTTGAGCAATAGCAAGTTTACAAAAGCAATAGTAATTAATCTTGTTGTCACAAGATTTGTACTTGTGCAAAGCCCCCACAAGATACCTATTTGTGTAACAACTAGAAGTTTCTACCACTGTCACCTAAGTAGAGACTTCCTTCTTTTAGTGATGGAAGAGGTCCAAGGGAGGCTTCCCTAGTGACCTCAAGGGATCAAGTAGCAAGATTAGCCAAGCCTACAACCCCCTATCTTAGTCACTTAGATGTTAGGTCTAGGTCTAGGAAATGTTAAAGGAAAACAAGGTAATTGATTCACCTATACGAGACAATAAACAATCAAAACCATAATATAGACAATTACCAAGTTATATAGTTCATTAATGACCTCTTAAGCACTAGATAATCAATAAAACCAATTGTTGTTGCAAAATTACAGCAGTAAGACAATGTATAACAACAATTAATCTTTTGTAACAACAACAAGAAAAAGTACCTAGAAATATAGCAATTGAGCATAAGAATTAAGCCTTCAACATGTGCAATAACATCCAATTGCTAGACTATGATTTTGAGTATCTTTAGCCACTATTTCAAGTAACTATGCAACAATTAAATCAAACCCTAGTGGCTGTACCAAACATTTATAACAACAACAACAAATATCATTTGTTTGCCGAAGTTAGAGTTAGTAGAGTTAGTCAAGTCGCTTGGAGAGAGAGTGCGCTAATTCTTAGAGTAATTTCACTACAAAGAAAACTCTAGACTAGTGCCGTTGACTTTTCTAGGGCTTATGGAGTCAAGCATACAACACTTTGATGAATGAATTAGATACTTCAAGAAGAATGAAGTTTTATCCCTAAGGTGCAACCTCTCTTGGGCCTTAGGACTAAAACTTGCAATAAAACAAACCCTAAGGTGCAACCTCTCTTGGGCCTTAGGACTAAAACTTGCAATAAAACAAACCCTAAGGTGCAACCTCTCTTGGGCCTTAGGTCTTTGAACCCTAGTAAGAGACTAGGTCTCTTGATGCTTCAATCAAAGCTTGGACAAAAACAAGTAGGGAAGGAAGAACCTCTTATGTTCCTTCCTAGGGTTTCAATGAAACAAAGAAACATGCAACAAGATAACAATTATCATTATTACCCCCCCAACCTAGGGGTAACTAAGGAGACATTGTCTTGAGGCCCGCAGGTAGCAGACATGGAGTGCCAAGAGATGGATGGACAACACAACCCATAGAGCTCCTCTTCTTCACCACGCTTCACCATCATCATTGATAATAGAGAAATGTCCACCACACTGACTTGATCCACAAAGGGCGACAAGTCTTGCTTCATGAGGTAACTAGTCAAGCTTCATGGTGAGTATTGTTTTAATACTTGGGGCATTTGGATAAGTTTCAGAGGGTTCTTTCTGATTATGAAACGTTTGCTCGAAAGTTGTGCTTTTTACCATTTTTCACCTTGGTGGTTATCTCAGGGTTTCTAGTAAGTTCGCCACCCTTGGGGAAAGATGTGCTATTGGGGGTCCTTCTTGATGGGCCATCGTGCCATTGCCGACCATCTTTTGTCACTTTACATCTTCATTCCTCTTCGTATCCTCATCTTTTGGGTTTTGGGGTTACATGTACCCCAAAAGGGCTTATGCCTCATTCTCTTATGGGAAGAAGGGGTTGAAGGCCTAGAGGTTGTTGCAACTAACGCCAATAAATAAATAAAAAGAAAAAGCAACCACGATTAAAATGCAGTGGCAGGGATCTAAAGGGACACAAAAGCCATAGTCCAAAACTTGAGCTCTACCTTTCTAGGCATCCACCCTAAGTTCTGAGTGCGAATGAACACCTCACCTATTTGAAAAGGACTTACAGGTATCCCACCTGAAAGGAAACACATTTAATACACAAAATCAAGAAACCTTGTAAAGGGGACTTGCAAACTATCTAAAGAAAATAAAGAAAATGGCAATTATAGGGCTTGGAAAAAGGTTGCGCCCCAAACGAAAGGTAACTCAAGGATGCAACACACCCTCTACAAAGGTACCCATGGAAATGAGACCATATGAGACCCTTGCATGTCAATATGACCCCATGCCCAAAAGTTTCTCTTGCATCCACCTCACATTCATCACATGGCCTAGATAGGGTTCACCTAGGAAACACTGCTTTACTTGGGAAATTGGCTTACCCAATAGGACCTTTTGATAACCCTCCCATATTTAAATTTGGTAAATTGCTTAAAGTCTTTGAGCATGTGTTTAATTTGAAAGGGGGGATCCAATGTATTTGTTTGGGTGGCTCTTGTATTAAGATTGATCTACTTGGCATGATTCATATGACTTGTGGACCCTTGTAGGGCGTACCTTGTTTGTCATTGCAAGATCTTGCTTGGTGACGTCATTCATGGAGGTACTAAGGAACTTTGGATCTCCATGGGGGGCATGAAAGCCCACAGGATGGATATTGTGCCCCACTTGTTGGAGGGCATCGATGATGAGTGTTCCACACCTGATGACGTCATTGGCCCATGAAAGAGGCCTAGGATGATGAGATTTGCATGACATCACCCTCCCATGCTAGAACATTGCACTTTTGGAGCATGATGTCAAGCCTAGAAGGCTTATTTTGACTTGGGTCTTGCACTTGGTGGAGTTGTGGGACATGTACCCTGCACTTTTGTGGACTAGTGGGATGATGTGGCACCTTGGGAGATGACGCCCTATCCTTTGGAGGCTAGCTCACCCAACAACCACCCTTGAAGAAGACTTTGGGGACTTAATTTCCTCTATTTTGTCATTTCTGGTCATTATTTAGCATATGTGGGCAAAAGTCAAATCGTTTTGGTTAAAGTCAATGTAAAAACATGAATTTGGACCTAAATTAGTGGATTTAATTGTAAATTTGGATAAAGTGAGCTTGGATTTCCTCTATAAATAGAGACAAGCCTCACTTCATTTTGGGTAATTCATCATTGAGACATTATTCTCTCTCTCGAAAAATTTCGGCCTGCTTATTTTCTTGTGCAAATGGGGTGATGCGATTTGCTTTGTGGAAGTCTTTCCCTTGCAAATAGTCTTGGAGGTGAAATCGCTGCACTTTGGAGGATTGGCTTGTGATCTAGGCTTGCTCTTGGTGAACGATCTTTGCAGGTTGGCTTTGGTTTGATGGTAAATTTCTGCAATTTGCTTTGATTATCTTGCTTGGAGAAACACTAGCAGGGTTAGGATTGTCTATCCCCTACTTCAAGCTAATTTTCTGATTTAAGTGAGGTCATTCAAGGGTATTTTCAAGGGTTAGGATTGGCTATCCCCTTGGAAATTTTCTTGGCTAGGGTTTCAAAACTAGGGGTTAGGATTGTTTATGCCCCTAGGGTTTGAAAATTAATTTTCCATTAATTAGCTAAGCTAGACGATTTGGAGAAAGGGGATGGCTTGAGCTCATAAAGGTTTAAGTCTCCCTCCCTTGTCTTCTAACTTACTAGTTAATGTTTTGAGTCTTGACTCCATTGCTCAATAGATAAGGCACTAATCATTGCATTGAAAAACCTGAATGTTGCTCTCTTAGAATCATTGGATTTGTGGACGAATTGCTCTCACTCTATAAGCTATCTCTTAATGCTGAAACATCCTCATTTCTTATAAATTTACTTGCTGCTGTAATAACAAATTAGCTACAGCCATTAGGGCTGCAGCAAAACTTCTCTTACTCTCGTTTGCTTATTTTTTTCACCGCAGAAAATTGTGTTTGAATATTGCAAATTAATTTACTTGTTAAGAGTTATAAATTGACATATTTACTTTCTAATTTCTGTGGTGAAAACGTGCTGCTGTAGCAAATGTTTGCTACAGCCATCTAGGGCTGTTATAAATTTGCTGATAACACTTACTTTACAACCTATTTAACCGTCAAGATTGTTATTCGAACGTTGGAGACCTATCTTCTAGTCAAGGGACTTCATTTCCAATAGTTATTTGCTGATTTTGACGGTGATTTCTTGCAACTGTTAATATTTTTTCTTGCTGGTATAATTTACAGTCTGCTGCAATTTTTGGGACAGCAAGGTTTCTGGCTGCATTCCCTAGTGTTTAGGGGTTTAATTTCATGATTTTTAGTCTTGGGATATTGGCTCTAACATTGGTTTTGCAGGTTATCGATCAACTTGCCTCTCTCCTCTACCAAAGTCATCATTCTCCAAACCCTAAGCACTCTCATCCAGTTACCAAGGAGGAATCCTTTACAAACCCTTGCCTTGCACTCTCCATTGCCCCAAGGTCACCCGGGAAGCCTCCCTTGTGGTGGAAGATTATCCATCACTAAAACGAGGGGAGTAATTGCTAAGGTGACAATGGTTCTTACTCCCAGTTGTGTCGTACTGGCGATGCTTGTGGTTGGCTTTGCCCAAGCGACAGTTTGTGCGATAACATTTTTGGCGCCATTGCCGGGGAGGATTTTGAATCCTTTCTGATCCCATAATGATAGTTGGCAAGTCTACCCCAAATCCTTTATCTCTAGCTTGCTTGGCGACTCTATTTAAGGGAAGTTCCCTATTGACTTTTGATGAGCTTTTCATAAAGTTCATATGACAACTCCACAACCTAAGAACCCGTCTTTTCAAAAGACACTTCCTAAGGGAAGGTTCAAACCTTTTCAAGTTTACTCGTAATTCACCTGTTGTCAAAACCTTATTTAAAGGGAGCCTTCCTTTTACTCCAATGGCTCACCCTTGGTCTGGCAACCTTTACAAGCTGTTGGATATGATCAACATCACTGGGTACCCCAATAAGATACCAATGGAATCTCATAAATGGTTACCAAAATTCACTGGAAACAATGTTGTTATGGCCGAAGAACATCTCGACGCTATTGGTGTATNATGCCTCCTTTGTAGAACCATAAGTCTTCTTAATCATCGCGAAGAATCCTTTCACCACCTCTCTTTCTTGGGAAGGAGGCCCCTCCTATAATGCATAATCACACCATTTTGGATTAACTGCATAAGCTCACATATGAAGTGGGGTCTTCAATTTATTCCACTTCCCATGTACAAATGTTTTCAACACTTAGTATGAGGTGGGATATCTCACCCAAACATGGGTTATCATTATCTGCATAATGGAACATATCACATATAGGTTTTCGAGGCTGATAAAGGGGCCTAACAAGTGTGCATTAGGATTTTAGAGCTAGGAACCACTTGTTGAGTCCTTAACGTGCCCATCCATCCCCAAGGATGGATCCACCCTAAATTTTTTGACTCATAGTCCTTTAAGCTTAGCAAATTGAAAATTTTAGTAAGTCTTGTAATCACCCAGTCTAGCACTTGTGCAAAGCCTTCACAAGATGCTAAACTAGTGTAACATATAGAAGTAACTGCCATTGTCACCTAAGCAAGCACTTCCCTCGTTTTAGTGATGGACAAGAGTCCAACACAAGGAAGGCTTCCCTAGCAACCTCAAGGGATCCTATAGCAAGCTAGTCTCTAGAGGCAAGTCTACGCTCCTCTATCTTGGATGCTTGATTAGCTAGGTCTAGGTTAAGGGTAAAGTTAAGATGAGTTAGGGAAAGCAAGTTGATTGTGTGTTTGTGAAGAGTGATGCTAAGACAATCAATGATTCTTGCTAAGCTAGAAAATCAAACTAAATGCCCTGAAACAATAGCTAAAAGAAAGAGAAAAAGGCTGATACACTAGCTATCAAAGATAAAAAACTGATTGCTGCAATAAAACTTGGAACAAGAGATAGTATACTTGAGCAATAGCAAGTTTACAAAAGCAATAGTAATTAATCTTGTTGTCACAAGATTTGTACTTGTGCAAAGCCCCCACAAGATACCTATTTGTGTAACAACTAGAAGTTTCTACCACTGTCACCTAAGTAGAGACTTCCTTCTTTTAGTGATGGAAGAGGTCCAAGGGAGGCTTCCCTAGTGACCTCAAGGGATCAAGTAGCAAGATTAGCCAAGCCTACAACCCCCTATCTTAGTCACTTAGATGTTAGGTCTAGGTCTAGGAAATGTTAAAGGAAAACAAGGTAATTGATTCACCTATACGAGACAATAAACAATCAAAACCATAATATAGACAATTACCAAGTTATATAGTTCATTAATGACCTCTTAAGCACTAGATAATCAATAAAACCAATTGTTGTTGCAAAATTACAGCAGTAAGACAATGTATAACAACAATTAATCTTTTGTAACAACAACAAGAAAAAGTACCTAGAAATATAGCAATTGAGCATAAGAATTAAGCCTTCAACATGTGCAATAACATCCAATTGCTAGACTATGATTTTGAGTATCTTTAGCCACTATTTCAAGTAACTATGCAACAATTAAATCAAACCCTAGTGGCTGTACCAAACATTTATAACAACAACAACAAATATCATTTGTTTGCCGAAGTTAGAGTTAGTAGAGTTAGTCAAGTCGCTTGGAGAGAGAGTGCGCTAATTCTCAGAGTAATTTCACTGCAAAGAAAACTCTAGACTAGTGCCGTTGACTTTTCTAGGGCTTATGGAGTCAAGCATACAACACTTTGAGGAATGAATTAGATACTTCAAGAAGAATGAAGTTTTATCCCTAAGGTGCAACCTCTCTTGGGCCTTAGGACTAAAACTTGCAATAAAACAAGCCCTAAGGTGCAACCTCTCTTGAGCCTTAGGTCTTTGAACCCTAGTAAGAGACTAGGTCTCTTGATGCTTCAATCAAAGCTTGGACAAAAACAAGTAGGGAAGGAAAAACCTCTTATGTTCCTTCCTAGGGTTTCAATGAAACAAAGAAACATGCAACAAGATAACAATTATCATTATTACCCCCCCAACCTAGGGGTAACTAAGGAGACATTGTCTTGAGGCCCGCAGGTAGCAGACATGGAGTGCCAAGAGATGGATGGACAACACAACCCATAGAGCTCCTCTTCTTCACCACGCTTCACCATCATCATTGATAATAGAGAAATGTCCACCACACTGACTTGATCCACAAAGGGCGACAAGTCTTGCTTCATGAGGTAACTAGTCAAGCTTCATGGTGAGTATTGTTTTAATACTTGGGGCATTTGGATAAGTTTCAGAGGGTTCTTTCTGATTATGAAACGTTTGCTCGAAAGTTGTGCTTTTTACCATTTTTCACCTTGGTGGTTATCTCAGGGTTTCTAGTAAGTTCGCCACCCTTGGGGAAAGATGTGCTATTGGGGGTCCTTCTTGATGGGCCATCGTGCCATTGCCGACCATCTTTTGTCACTTTACATCTTCATTCCTCTTCGTATCCTCATCTTTTGGGTTTTGGGGTTACATGTACCCCAAAAGGGCTTATGCCTCATTCTCTTATGGGAAGAAGGGGTTGAAGGCCTAGAGGTTGTTGCAACTAACGCCAATAAATAAATAAAAAGAAAAAGCAACCACGATTAAAATGCAGTGGCAGGGATCTAAAGGGACACAAAAGCCATAGTCCAAAACTTGAGCTCTACCTTTCTAGGCATCCACCCTAAGTTCTGAGTGCGAATGAACACCTCACCTATTTGAAAAGGACTTACAGGTATCCCACCTGAAAGGAAACACATTTAATACACAAAATCAAGAAACCTTGTAAAGGGGACTTGCAAACTATCTAAAGAAAATAAAGAAAATGGCAATTATAGGGCTTGGAAAAAGGTTGCGCCCCAAACGAAAGGTAACTCAAGGATGCAACACACCCTCTACAAAGGTACCCATGGAAATGAGACCATATGAGACCCTTGCATGTCAATATGACCCCATGCCCAAAAGTTTCTCTTGCATCCACCTCACATTCATCACATGGCCTAGATAGGGTTCACCTAGGAAACACTGCTTTACTTGGGAAATTGGCTTACCCAATAGGACCTTTTGATAACCCTCCCATATTTAAATTTGGTAAATTGCTTAAAGTCTTTGAGCATGTGTTTAATTTGAAAGGGGGGATCCAATGTATTTGTTTGGGTGGCTCTTGTATTAAGATTGATCTACTTGGCATGATTCATATGACTTGTGGACCCTTGTAGGGCGTACCTTGTTTGTCATTGCAAGATCTTGCTTGGTGACGTCATTCATGGAGGTACTAAGGAACTTTGGATCTCCATGGGGGGCATGAAAGCCCACAGGATGGATATTGTGCCCCACTTGTTGGAGGGCATCGATGATGAGTGTTCCACACCTGATGACGTCATTGGCCCATGAAAGAGGCCTAGGATGATGAGATTTGCATGACATCACCCTCCCATGCTAGAACATTGCACTTTTGGAGCATGATGTCAAGCCTAGAAGGCTTATTTTGACTTGGGTCTTGCACTTGGTGGAGTTGTGGGACATGTACCCTGCACTTTTGTGGACTAGTGGGATGATGTGGCACCTTGGGAGATGACGCCCTATCCTTTGGAGGCTAGCTCACCCAACAACCACCCTTGAAGAAGACTTTGGGGACTTAATTTCCTCTATTTTGTCATTTCTGGTCATTATTTAGCATATGTGGGCAAAAGTCAAATCGTTTTGGTTAAAGTCAATGTAAAAACATGAATTTGGACCTAAATTAGTGGATTTAATTGTAAATTTGGATAAAGTGAGCTTGGATTTCCTCTATAAATAGAGACAAGCCTCACTTCATTTTGGGTAATTCATCATTGAGACATTATTCTCTCTCTCGAAAAATTTCGGCCTGCTTATTTTCTTGTGCAAATGGGGTGATGCGATTTGCTTTGTGGAAGTCTTTCCCTTGCAAATAGTCTTGGAGGTGAAATCGCTGCACTTTGGAGGATTGGCTTGTGATCTAGGCTTGCTCTTGGTGAACGATCTTTGCAGGTTGGCTTTGGTTTGATGGTAAATTTCTGCAATTTGCTTTGATTATCTTGCTTGGAGAAACACTAGCAGGGTTAGGATTGTCTATCCCCTACTTCAAGCTAATTTTCTGATTTAAGTGAGGTCATTCAAGGGTATTTTCAAGGGTTAGGATTGGCTATCCCCTTGGAAATTTTCTTGGCTAGGGTTTCAAAACTAGGGGTTAGGATTGTTTATGCCCCTAGGGTTTGAAAATTAATTTTCCATTAATTAGCTAAGCTAGACGATTTGGAGAAAGGGGATGGCTTGAGCTCATAAAGGTTTAAGTCTCCCTCCCTTGTCTTCTAACTTACTAGTTAATGTTTTGAGTCTTGACTCCATTGCTCAATAGATAAGGCACTAATCATTGCATTGAAAAACCTGAATGTTGCTCTCTTAGAATCATTGGATTTGTGGACGAATTGCTCTCACTCTATAAGCTATCTCTTAATGCTGAAACATCCTCATTTCTTATAAATTTACTTGCTGCTGTAATAACAAATTAGCTACAGCCATTAGGGCTGCAGCAAAACTTCTCTTACTCTCGTTTGCTTATTTTTTTCACCGCAGAAAATTGTGTTTGAATATTGCAAATTAATTTACTTGTTAAGAGTTATAAATTGACATATTTACTTTCTAATTTCTGTGGTGAAAACGTGCTGCTGTAGCAAATGTTTGCTACAGCCATCTAGGGCTGTTATAAATTTGCTGATAACACTTACTTTACAACCTATTTAACCGTCAAGATTGTTATTCGAACGTTGGAGACCTATCTTCTAGTCAAGGGACTTCATTTCCAATAGTTATTTGCTGATTTTGACGGTGATTTCTTGCAACTGTTAATATTTTTTCTTGCTGGTATAATTTACAGTCTGCTGCAATTTTTGGGACAGCAAGGTTTCTGGCTGCATTCCCTAGTGTTTAGGGGTTTAATTTCATGATTTTTAGTCTTGGGATATTGGCTCTAACATTGGTTTTGCAGGTTATCGATCAACTTGCCTCTCTCCTCTACCAAAGTCATCATTCTCCAAACCCTAAGCACTCTCATCCAGTTACCAAGGAGGAATCCTTTACAAACCCTTGCCTTGCACTCTCCATTGCCCCAAGGTCACCCGGGAAGCCTCCCTTGTGGTGGAAGATTATCCATCACTAAAACGAGGGGAGTAATTGCTAAGGTGACAATGGTTCTTACTCCCAGTTGTGTCGTACTGGCGATGCTTGTGGTTGGCTTTGCCCAAGCGACAGTTTGTGCGATAACATTTTTGGCGCCATTGCCGGGGAGGATTTTGAATCCTTTCTGATCCCATAATGATAGTTGGCAAGTCTACCCCAAATCCTTTATCTCTAGCTTGCTTGGCGACTCTATTTAAGGGAAGTTCCCTATTGACTTTTGATGAGCTTTTCATAAAGTTCATATGACAACTCCACAACCTAAGAACCCGTCTTTTCAAAAGACACTTCCTAAGGGAAGGTTCAAACCTTTTCAAGTTTACTCGTAATTCACCTGTTGTCAAAACCTTATTTAAAGGGAGCCTTCCTTTTACTCCAATGGCTCACCCTTGGTCTGGCAACCTTTACAAGCTGTTGGATATGATCAACATCACTGGGTACCCCAATAAGATACCAATGGAATCTCATAAATGGTTACCAAAATTCACTGGAAACAATGTTGTTATGGCCGAAGAACATCTCGACGCTATTGGTGTATCTATGGAAGATAATTCTGTGGAACATGAAGATGTTGCAATGAAGTTACTAGATTTCTCTCTTGATGAAGATGCCGAGAAGTGGTTCAAAAGCTTGCCCAACAATCATTTTCAGTCATATCAAGCTTTCGCAGACTTGCTCAAAAAGAGATGGACAATGAAGAAAGATAGTGGAATGCTATTGATGCAATTCAACCAAATTAAGAAGAAAGAGAATGAAATGGTGAAGGAATTTGATGCCTGGTTTGACAGCTTGATCAGTCAGATCCCAAAAAACTTGTGCCCGTTGGAAGCAGTTGTTCTCCTTCTTTATTTGAATTCTTTTGGAGGGCAGTTTGGTTTTATCTTGAAGGAAAATATGCCTGATAGCTTAGCAAAGGCCAAAGAGTATACAATACAGATTGAAGAACATCTCA
>JZKD02S1322932.1:0-11801 GCA_000966675.3 Picea glauca | reverse complement strand
AAGGTGGTTAGGGCCTTAACATTATCAAACAAATTTTATTTAGATTATACATCTCAATTTGTTCTAGTGAGACATATAACTTATTTTAAAAATGCTTAAGGTGATAAATTGTTATAGCACAAATAAAAAAGGTATCTATTTTAGGATTCTAATATATTTCAATAAAAATATATATTAAAAATAGTAAACAATATGAATTTTAAAAGAAAATTGTATATTTGGAACCTGCACAATCGAGTCTATATGTGACTCTATATGTGTATGTAGTTTCATCGACGAGGGATTTGTGTAGCCTTTACAAAGTAATACAAAAAATAGAGTTATTGAGAGGTATTCACAAAAATGGAGGTTTTAATGTATTTGTAGCCCAAACCACTAGGTTTGTCATCTCGAGCCCTAAATATGAGACATTGGAATCAACAAACTTGTATGCTATAGTTGTCCCTCCCACCCAAAAAAATTGAAATGAAAAGAATGTGTGTGCTCTAGAAACACACATGTGCTCTAGGAACACATGCACATTCTTGAGTAGTGCACATCCTTAGGAGCATGCATGCGTTCATGAGTAGTGCACATCCTTAGGAGCATGCATGCGTTCATGAGTAGTGCACATCCTCAGGAATGTGCACACATTGTTAAGTAGCGCACATCCTCGGGAACGTGCATGCATTCATGAATAGAAAATCACACATACTTTAGAAAGTGTGTGCATTCCTAAGCAGGAGCATGCGCGCATTCCTGTGCCTAGATCCTTCAATCATTTTCCCTTTGTCTTCAGGTGAAAGGAAATGTCCAGGTTCATTCATACACACATCTACTATGAATAAATGAATCTGTAGGAGACCCTGGAGCAGGGATAATTTTAAGGATGAGAATTTGTCTTAAAATGTAGAAACTTTTGCTAAGTATTATTGGTCCATAATATGCATTTTGTAAAAAATTTGGCTATATTTTTGTAAAAATATTCAAATTTCTAAGAATTTTATATAGTTTCTATAAAATTTTGGTGATTTCAAAGGTAAAATACTTTTATTCTATAGAATCTGAGTGAATCGTTTTTAGAAAAAATGGAAATTGGTGAATCTGTATTTTTGGAGAATGCATGGAAAATTATCCCATGGGAGAAATTTAGCCCTTGATTTTCCCTACCCTAGAGTCAGGGTAAGCCCCACCGATGGTAGACATCTAGAGCACCTGGGCAATGATAAAGAATCACTCATTGTTGGTTTTCTTTCACTTATCATTCTTAACACTGGGGGGTTGATGACCCAGGGTTCGTTCATAGTTGACCAACAAAACCGTAAGGCGTCGACATATCATTCCTCAGTCGAAGACTGAAAAAGGTCTCACCTGAGACTCCATGAGAATCATAAAGACCATCTATTCTTGTGTTGATGATGAAGGTTTAAGCTACACAGGGAAACCACTTGGGTTGATATTCACACATTCCATTACAACACATTCAGAGATTAACAACATGTAACATTACCATATTCATTCATTAAACACATAATTAACACAGTAAATGACATGAATAACAACATCTTATATTATTTCCATCCAACCAGTGGTATACATGGACCAAGGGACTCATAATCCATCATAAATAACACCCTACACTCTCATACATTCTATCAGTTGTGCATTACAAGGAACCATGTGCTTTCTCTCAGAATCTGCATGTACTACTAAGATGAATCTATTATAGAATCCTTACAAGACTTGTTCCAGTCACATACAAAACCAAACTCACAAAACAGACTCATGCAAAAACTAGATAGACTCATTTTTCGATCGAGAGAACTCTTCTCTACGTCTTCATTGCTCCTTATTATTTCCTTCTCTTCTATGATGCTCTGTCACTTTCATCTTTGCTCCACTGGCCTTGCTTTCTATCAATATCACACGCTTCTTCCACCTGCATGCAACCCACATATCCTCTTTGGAGTCGTGTCCATATTAACTAACTTTCCATCTCATCCATTAACTTCTCCACGATCTCTTATGCTGCTTGAGTTAATCGTTTAGTAAGATTCCCTAAGATGTTCTTCTTGATTCTGACATGCATTTGGTATCTTCTTGATTCTTGGTGTGCAGTGTGGGAGTTTTGAATAACGCGCACTTCTTGTTTCATCTATCATGCAACTTCTAGTGTGCACACAACTGTCTTTGTGCACACGAGCAATATTTATCCCAAAACTTTGGGTGCCAACATGCCCCCAACACTATTACTTGGCTCGTCCTTGAGCCAATGGACTCATGGTGTGAATGATTCCAGAAAAGTAACCGTCTTCATGAGTTCCTGAAGGAACTCCTTGAACCAATTATCGAATTCATCAAGGGTGGGCCCATGGAGTTGCTGAGTGAGTTGAACTAATTCTTTTGTATTAGCTTTCATGACCTATGGATCTTTCAAGTCTATTTTCTCCATCTTTATTATTAGTGGCTTAAACGACAAGATTTATGTTGACATGTAAGGGTAGGAATCAGGGGGCCATAAATCTTGGGCCACCCACAATGGCATGATTGTAGCTTGGAGGGGGTCTCCAGAGATTCATGGAAAGAAGTAGCATGATCCAACTATAGTGGAATTCCTTCCTGAAGTTTTGAGCGTCCAAGCAAACATCGACGAAATCGTTGAGGATAAAACGTGCCCAGGCCAACTAAACACCTCCCATACAATTTTCTACGGCTATGGCGATGCCAAGAGGATGGTCACCTTTTCTACATTTTTGAAATATATTACAAGCGAGTAGTTGGGTGGAAAACCAAATTTGTTGATCATTGATTTCTAGAATTAGGACCTTGCAAGTTCCTCATCATGTGTTGTACTTTCCATACATGTCATCTTGTGCGACATCTTTGGCTTTCAATGGTTTTTTAGGCTCCTCGCAATGCATGGGAAGTCCTATAACTCGATGGATAGCTTTTGTGTCAACTAGGCATTTCTCTCCCAACCAAAGGTAGCCATTGTGTAGTTGAGTAAGTAGAAAGCGGATGTAGGCGGTAACCGATGCCCAATGGCCAAAGTGAGGATAGTTGACCAGGGTCAGTGTGCTAGCATGCCGAAGTGGCTTGGCTCATTCTTGTGTGAGCAAAATTTCTTGTTCATCTGCATTTCAAATAACTTTTGCATAGTTGGGAAAGAACAATGCTAGGAATTGGGCTGGGTCTCAGACGTCATAGTCGACAAAGTGGAAGTCATGAACCTTCCCACTACGGGCTCCTATAAAATGATTTTTTTTAGGTAGCACCAACTCTAGTATCTCTCTTTCCCTAAAAACCTTCAATTTGTTATAATCCCGCAACTTGCTCAACGAGGCCATTTGAAGCTATATTCACCGGGTGCTCTTTGTATCGTCAAGATCCTGGTGGATGGATTCAAGTACTAAGTCGTACTCATCAAATGTGCTCCTGCTCATTGTTGAGTACCCTTTCTTGTTTCTATGTGTCTATGAGGACCTGAACTTAAACTACAAAGAATAACCCATGAATTTGAATGGGGCCATATTAATTCTTGCAGGGGAAGGTTTCCATCTAAGTGCGGTGTGATGATCTGTTGGTAAATGTTGCAATTCGTTAATAAATCAGAGTGTAGTACTTCCCACCTTGAGTATCATGATGACATAATTTCCTGTGTCATCCCGTCACCCCTTGACCGTCAGTGAGTGTGGAAGGACCATTTATCCTTATGGACACCATTGACTGTACTGTGGCGCCAGTCCATGTCATCCTACTTCTATCCTTTCATATTCATGAGACATTTAAACTCTTGTTTATTTCCAAACGTGCAAAATCTCCAGATGAGATTTTGGCATTTACCACTAGGTGATGTCAAAACATATTAACTCCTTGGAAACATATGATGTATTTGTTGGTATTTTATTTCACATAAGGGTCTATGTCGCCTTACTTTTTGGGTGTGATGTTGAAATATCTATACATGCGTGAGGTCCTATTCTTTGGGGGTACTATGCATGACTCCTGCGCACCCATGCATTAGTTCATCAAGTCTTAATATTCCACGTCGAATCCTGGTGGATCGCGACACTTTTTCACATGGATCAAGATTCTTGGTCTTCACCATGGAGGATCTGCATTAATCACAACTAGACTTGGGGGCATATGTTGGCATCCCAACTCATCCTTAGGCCTATGCGTCTCATTTGTTTGTTCTATAGGAGCTAGAGGAACCAAACAAATGAAATTTCTTATCAACAGAGCGCGTTGGGTTTTCAGATATATTCATTGTGTACCTTGTTGTTGTTTTTCTACACAATTTATTTCACAAGAACACATGTATTGGTGGAAGTCTACCCCCTCTTAGAACCTTTCCCTTATAGAATCTTCCAGCACTTCCCATTCACAGAGACACTCTCAATGTGTTGCCCACCACTGCGTCGGTATACCTATTAACATTGTATCAAGGGAACATACTAGATGGAGTAAGGGAATATGTTTCATCTTGACAATGAAAGTATCCACTGAATCCAACATGTTGAATTGATAGGGCCCAAATTCATCTTTTCCCATCACAGTGGTAACTTGTTCACAACACCTGGTAGAAACTTCATACATCTTGTGCTTCCACCTCTCCATAACATCCTACAAATCAATAACAAATGACTTCACACTTCTCCAACTTAGCTCCCCATCTCTGTGGGATTGATATAATATTCCCTATGCCCCGTGATATGATAGATGTTTTCAATAATGGCGCTCTGCAGATCCTCATTCACGGGCTCATTATATATGTCACCTTCATTTGGATCCAATGGCGCAATTACATGCAAGGTGACCTGGAATTAGGGTTTTGGACTAATCCAGGTCATTGGGTTAGGGTTTTGGATGTCATTGGCTCCTATATGTATATTGTATTGTAAACAATGTAACACAATGAATGAATATAGTATATGTTGGTTTTCCCGGTTTGGGTTTCTAGGGGAAAAATCTCTGTGTAATGTTTGTATTTTCCATTGTATCTTTTTTGTTCTTTTCAGAATATCTATTTACAATAGACAGTGTACAAGGCTATAATTTACAGTAGTGGGGGATATATGCTACCAGACCATTTTGCAAGGTTACAACACCACTCTGGTCAAGGACAAGAAAAGGGTGTTCATACTTTATGGTTTCCATGTAGGCTTCTACATGGTGAAGGACACCACTCAGGCCAAACAAGAAGGATTGAGCCAATTGGAGTTCATATTCCAGACCAGTTTATTCCACAAACACGATGCAAAGGGTCTGGTCTTGAAACATGCCTCACAAGTGTCTTCATGCTGGCCATACACCCATGACAAATTTGAAGATGAAGTCTTCACAGAAAATGCCTAGGACTGGGATGAAGTGGTGGCGAGGATGGCTGATCCCAAAATGACCAGGTTCAAATCCATGAGCTTGGATGAATAGGAGATTCTAGAAAAATCATCTCAAGGGACCCTCAGGGACAAAGAAGAAATGATAACAACTGAAGCAGTAGAAGCCCCCCTAGAATCCCTAGTGCAAGATAGAGGTTTCCCCATGACTCAAGATGCACATGAGACAGGTTTACTCATGATACAACAAGCACAACAGATAATTGATCAGTTGTAAGATGACCCAGACCTCACAAGTATGATAAGGTTCCATGCTAACAACCCAAATGAAAGCCAGATAGGTCCAAGTGACCCTGAACTGATAGACATCGATGAAATTACCAGGTTAGATGACCCTGAAATCATAACGTCACAGGTCGGATCACCGGTGGGTGTTTCATCTTAGTTGGAGACAGTTGGGGTATCAGTGGGAACAAGTGCACCAGACCCCCTCCACGATTTAATAAAAATCTATGATGATGATGAGAGCCCGGAGGTATCCCTTGTGACCCTTGTACATATCATAGAGGAAAAGGAGCAAGAGAAGACATCTTCCCTAGCTCCCGACACTCGAATTCAGGGGGTTCCATAGAATGAACAAGAAGCCGATAGTGTCTTAGAAACTAGGTTTCCCAATGCACCGGAGACCCAAGCAGACAGTCCGAAGGACAAGCCAGGGTCAAACGAACAAGAGGAAGAAGCTCCACATCAGGAAATCGACATCTCAACAATCGATGATCAAGTAAGTACCGAGCCTACCCTCGAATCCTCAATTTCAATTGGTACTCAATTCCCCGATGAGCGACAAATAGAAGTCGGGCCTTCGGAACACGGGGAGGAAGTTCAAGAACCCATTATTGAACAAGTATATACCATCGGGAGTCTGGGGAATACACTCACCTTGAGAGATAAGAAAATCCCTGAACCCGTGGATGAAGTAGCTGACATGCATGCCATCGCTTATGACTGGAAAAGAAAATCTATCGTGCAAAGAACCACCAAGAAGAGGAGGATCAATCTAGATCGCTCCATCCTCACCACCACGGAGGAAAATTTGATAAATATAGAGCATGCCAAAACATATGAACTTATCGATGCAGGGATGGCAATCTTAGATGCCACCCCGGACAGAGAAAAAAGGGATGAAGAGGAATTGGTCGTTGCTCTGAAAGAGTTATAACATTCGCGCCATTTGGAAAATTATTACCAGGATACCACACAAGTTGCGATGTTCCTAAGGAACAAGTTCCAAGAAATCTATAATAAATTTGCAAACGAGCGGCATTTGTTCACTACAAGAATAGTCGAGTACGAAGAAGACACCCTCATGGTGCTGGAAAGGTGTAAATATGTGTATAGGTGGTATGAAAAATCGCACCAAGCCGTGGAAAGGATCGACTACATCAGTGTCGTTCAGCAGGGTCGAGATGCCGAAGAGCATGACATTCGGGTACTCAGAGATAGTAGCCTCGACCACATAAAGAAATCGGTCAAATACTGGGTGAGAATGGCCCAAGAGCCTCATCAGGAGATCCAAGAAAAGTGGGTTGAGTGCGAAAATAATTGGACCAAGGTCAACCGAGCGATGAGAGACATCGACCTTCCGAAATTCAACACACCCGATGATTTTGTTGACTTTTGCGACATCGTCAAATTACATACCGAACAAGACTCATCGTGGGTCGCGAAGATAACAAAGGTGGCGAACATGGTGCCATGACAAGTGCAACAGTTCATGGAGCACCCGATCAAGGCCCAGAGAGTGCTACAACAGTTAAGTGCCAAAATAATCAAATATCTGGCACATGCAATAGAGATCAAGGAGATCCTTTCAGCACCAATGGATCAACACAAGTTTCCATACGCTAACACGTGTGAGGATATTTTTATCTAGTGGTCGGAGTACGAGAAGAGTCATCTGCTCAAATGAAACCATTAGATGACTTTTGAAGATTGAAAGAAGAAAGCGCCATGTGGCGAGTTTTGTTTTACTTAGCTTCACTTTAATTGTTATTTTTAGTTAATTTTGTGTTATAAATAAGAGCATCGACCTGTTAGTTAGAGGTCGATGGTTGTTGCAAACACCCTCATTTTTTTTTTGTTAAGAACTATTTCAGAGCTTCCTTTAACTGTGAAGTCCTTTTGGGACCAGAGAAAAGTTTGTGTTTTTCATCAAATGCGTGTATGATAGTATGTGGAGAAGAATTATTTCTTATTTTATCTCATGAATGGATGTTGTAACAAGTAAGAGCTACTAAATCTGTTGATAAGTTATTTTATTCAATGTTTTATAGTTCTTGTCTTTAACAATGAAAATAAATTGTTGTGTTATTGTGTGATCGATGATTAGAGTTGAGTGAATTATTTTACTTTCCATCGTTTATCGCATGCATGTTTTCTTCTGATAAATTGTATCTCAGTCAGCAATTGGAATACCCGCACGATTAACATATTAGTACTAGGCCTGTGGTAGACGATCATTGTCTACATGCTAGAGTGAAAGGGTTATCCCAAGCTCACCCTCTTCTCGAGTAGTTAAGTTTTTTCCCACTTTGTCACTTAGTTGTTTTATACCGGCTTTATCTTATATCAGCCCCACCTAAGAGAAAACACAAAAAAGAGAACGTCTGAACTGAAGGAGAAAGCCTTCACAAGAAAATGTAAAGCCCATCGATTATTTTTGCCGGATCGCAAGATCTAGAGAACCATTCCACTATTAAACATTACAGAGTCTAATTGGTCCTCGGTGGTGGGTTTGGTTCATGTTGTTGAGTTAAAGGGATTTAGGACCCCTCAACACGACCCTCTCTATTTTTCCATTCTTTTCCTCTAATGATATCATTGCAAGTACTTCAAGGCTTCACCCCCATAATGCCATAGCATGGTAATCCCAATTAATGATTAATTACAAACTGGGGGAAACATGGGTATTACAGGAACCCGAGGAATCATTGAAGGCTTTTGAGTACCCTTCCTTCTTTGGATCTATATGTGCCTTTTCTTTTCCTTTCCTTTTGCATTTAGGATTTTGAGAGTTGTTTCCATCATGCACAACAAGTGCATGTGCCTTTGGGCCCTTGATTATGCCCATCTAAATGATCTTATCCTTCTCTTGTGTCAAAGCCTCAATAAACTGTGACAATGAGGGCATGGTCCAAGTTTCTCCTATGGTGAATATGGTAGAATGAAATGTGGAGACGAATACTCTAAATTCCAGTCCAAGTTTTTCCATGATAGCAAGAACTAGTTTTTTTTCCTGTTTGGATTTGTCGATACCAACGTCTTTCAATTCATGGAGGAGAGATTTAAATTTTGTGAAGAAATCTTGGAGATTTCCAAATCTCTTTGGATCTAAGTAGTTTAGTTCTACTTCAAGCAAATGGCCCCTCATTTCATCCTTCTTGCCAAAGATTCCTTCCAAGGTGGTCCATATCTCATTTGGTGTCTTTCATGCATCGATGTGAAACCATAGGTCGGGAGAAATAGTCATGCATAGGAGACTGTGAGCCTCATCCATACGATTTAGGTACTTGGATTTTTATAATGTTGAGGTGGGTTCTTCTTTTGTGGCCATGACTATCCGGTAAAAACCTTTACCCCTGAGATGGAGTATAATTATTTTCCTCCATTTGAAATTGTTATATGGCGTTAGAATGGAAGATGCGGGAAATTCCATCTTTCCTGTTGTTTTGTTTTGTCTTTGGTACCTGCAAAAGAGTGTCGGTGACAATCCTTACTAGCATCCTATGGGCTCTGACACCATGTAGATTTTCTGAGATACCTGCACAAAATATCTAGCTAACAATCAAACGTACACAACTTGAAAATGGTGTGAAGAGAAGACAAAAAAATGGAGGAAAGAATGAAAGAATTTATATTAATCGAATGAGAGAAAATGACACAATACAAGTGATATACTATGTATCATGCAACTAAATCATCATAGTGGTCAAATAATGCACATTAGGAGTTTTATAGAGAGATTTGACACACACTGGCAGTCACAAGAGGACTCAACTTCCACCTAGTTCTAGTTAACTGACCATGCGGTCGTCAGTTAACTAGTCAAACCAAAGTGAAATGAGGAGAATGTCACTAACACATGTGGAATGAACCTTACTGGTGATGGTCCCAATGCAAGTACACATTACTCGTGATGATCTCAAGGTTAGCATGAAACACTTGGTGATAAAACCAATGTTGACATGCAACACTTCATTGAACTAGTCTAACCGAATAGTAACTGAGAATTGAATGGAGGGTGCGTGGAACCCTTATCTAGGGGATAATATCCTCAATGAGGGGAGAATATCTCATACTAAGGGACCCTCAACATAGCCAAATAAACAAAGGAAAATAAAATGAAAGTAAAATCCTAGGTGTGTGTAATATCTCTAACATATTGGAGAGCTAGTGGATCGTACTATCTTTGTGATACATATATGGTGTGTACACAAAATTCATATTTATTCATAGTAATGAAGTTTTCAATTGTCCAATACTTGTGCAAATTGCATATTTGATTTTCAGCCATCTATATTCTTTGTGGTTTGTAATTTCCAACTCTTTATATCTTGTTGATTTGACATAAGTTAAGGGTGAATACATTAAGTGATTTAACATTATAATTGAATAATATAAGGGAATATTTACTACTATTTTATGGTTGTTATAAGTGGTCTTCAAATCTAGATCTACTATATGCAAGATAAGATTGCCCTGGAGGGTTGAAACTTATTGGAACACATTGGTATATTTTCTCTCAAATTGCCTAGGTGATTGGGGTTGTTAATAGTTGAAATATTATTCTATGTTGTTGTTGTTGTTATTTTTTTTTCATAATATCCCCAAGGATGAAAATTTATAGTGTTAATATTTGGGAAACCTCAAGGAAATAGGTGAAATATTTAAACTCAAATTGAACAAAATTTCCACATAAATACCTTCATCATTATGATCCTTCATACAGATAAGGAAATGACTACTTAACTAACCCAAACTTAAAACATGAAATATAAGCTCAAAACCGACGAAAAATGATTTTCATGGCAATAATTCACATGCGCCCTATTTATACACTCAATGAAAATAGATTGTTTTAAATCAATAGACAATAATTTCTCCTTAAATTGTTGTTGCTTTACTTGAAATATCAATCTAAAAGTCCTTATTTTCTTTGTTAATATCTCAATTGCAGCTCATTATGTCTGATTTTTCTTAACTCAAATGGTGATTTTAGTACCCTAGTTTTGATCCCTAGATTATTAATGTATATGTGTATGATGAAATGGCTATAAGACAGACATATGTGACTCATGTAAATTTTTTATTTTTTTATTTTTTTCAAGGAAACCCTCATGGAAAACCCTTAGAGAACTTCCACATGATCCATGGATGGTAAATGGTGTAAAACATTGACTATAACTATGGGGAATAATCCTGAGGGGATCAAGAGAGTCGTACTCATGACCAACAACAAGTAGAGAGATCTCACATCTGGCTCTAGACCAATTGAGCTAACCCTCAGGGATATGTGATTTGTAAATTATACATTGAACCATAATATAAATACATCATAGGCTGTAGAAGAAGAAGGAAAAAGGGGTCTATGAGCCCATGAGAGGGGAAATAAAAGGGGATCCAGGGCTAAGCTGAAGAACAATATTATTTTATTGCTATCCTAAGTTCTTTATCCTTAGCTTTATTAAACATTTTATTTATGATTATCTTAAGTTTGTTAACATTGGGAATAGGTTTGAAAAGAGAGATATGTGGTCTTATTGTGAAGGCATCTGTGAAGGGCGTGTGGTCTCTCATTTGCATGTAAATATATTCTATGATTTTGAGCATGCAACGGGAGGAATCTCGTTCATTATTCATTAAGTTTTGTTGTTGTGGAATTATGAAAAATTACTACTAAGAAATTATGAGGAAAATACAAAGCGGTTTATGGATGTTTATGAATATGAAAAGGATTTTAATTTAGAGTTGACAATTCATGGAATCCCAGTAATGGAGATTCTTTGGCTAGCCCATCCTAAAGCATTGTAGGGGAATGGAATATCCCAAGGCATTGTTTAGTAGAGAAGGGTATCTCAATTCTTGGTGTTGTGTAGGTTGAGTATAGAAGAGGGGATGGTTGATTGGAAATTATAATGTGAGAATTTGTTTTGGAAATTCTTGGAACTAGGCCATGTGAGAAATATTAGAGTCAATCCATACGAATTATCCCTTGTGGGTTCATAGCCCCATCTCAAAGGTGCTTTCTCTTACAAAGAGACTAATCATGACAAAGAACCTATGGTTGGGTGGAAAGTCCTTAGTAGTGAAGAATTTCCAGAAGATAATTGTTCCTGATTTGTTTGAATATGTGGAATTATTGTTGTTCATGTTATGGATTAATTTATTTTTCTAGTTTGTTCA
Organism: Picea glauca; assembly: GCA_000966675.3. Taxonomy (NCBI): domain Eukaryota; kingdom Viridiplantae; phylum Streptophyta; class Pinopsida; order Pinales; family Pinaceae; genus Picea; species Picea glauca. The sequence goes on along the minus strand of JZKD02S1322932.1, from coordinate 21 downwards.
ATTCATAATGCATGTATTAGT
>JZKD02S1322921.1:0-11801 GCA_000966675.3 Picea glauca | reverse complement strand
GAACTCATGCCAATGACATGTGTAGGATCACTAATATAATGTCTCAAAACAGATACATGAAAAACATCGTGCATACACCTCAAAGAATCAAGCAAGGCTAGTCGATAGGCCTCGGGCCCCTTTCTCTCCACAATCTCGAAAGGTCCCATGAACCTAGGAGAGAGTTTAGCTCCCTTTCCAAACTTGATCAAAATCTTATGCGGTTTAACCTACGGGAAGACTTGATCGCCGACCTCGTATCTACGGTCGACTTACTGTGCATTGACATAACTCTTTTGTCAATCCTCTACTTCTTTAATCCTTTATGTTATTGTTTTCATTTGATCTTCCATTTCTTTGATTGCTTCTGGTCCCACCAGGACCCTATCCTCAATTTGATCCCAACTCAAGGGCATCTGACACAGTCACCCATAGAGAAACTCGAAAGGCACCATCTTACTGGTGCTCTAGTAGCTGTTGTTGTAAGCGAACTCCACTAGTGCCAAGAATTCTTCCCAATGCTTTTGTTGGTCCATTATGTACATGCACAACATGTCCTCCAAGGTCTAGTTTGTTTGTTTGGTCTATCCATCAGTCTCTGGGTGATATGCAGTACTAAAGTTAAGTTGGGTTCCCAAGACCTCTTGGAAACTCATCCAAAATCATCCAGTAAACACTGATCCTAGATCGGATATAATCATCTTAGGCACGCCATGTAGCCTCACAATCTCACTGATGAAAAATCTAGCTACGTCAGGTGCCTCATACGTCATATGCACAGGAATAAAGTGAGCACTCTTCGTCAGAGTGTCTACTACTATGAAAATCGAGTCATCTCTCCTTGTTGTCAGTGGAAATCCCATAATAAAATACATCAAAATAACTTCCCATTTTGATTCTAGAATGGCATGTGGTTGTAGTAATCCTGTTGGGTGTCTATGTTCATCCTTTACCTGCTAACATTCTAGACATTTGGCCACATAGTTGACTATGTCGGCCTTCAATCCATTCCAGAAGAATAAGGGTTTAAGGTCTGCCCTCATCTTCGTGACTCCTGGGTGAGCCATGTAAACTTCTCTATGAGCCTCGCTCAGAATCAACTTCCTCAATTCGTCATTTGGTAGTACATAAATCTGACTTTTAAACCTCAATAAGCCATCACTATCAAATGAAAATCCCTCATATCATGGTACCATCATTGTGGTTTGTCCTATCAAACCCTCAACCTCTTTGTACCAGTTGTCGTCAAACTGTAAAGTTAGAATCTTTTCACGTAGATTCGTCTGAAGAGGCAACACTGAAAAGATGTGTGGCCTCAGAATCAAAGCATACACCACTCAGTTCACTGTTCCCTTTATGTAAGTAATCACAAAGTTGTACTCGCTAAGAAATTCTGACCAACACCATTGTCATGCGTTCAGGTCGCTTTGTGTAAAAATGTGTTGTAGTCCACAATGATCAGTCTTTAGTTCAAATTTTCATCCAACCAGGTAGTGTCTCTAAAACTTCAAGGCATATACGATGGCCAATAAATCCAAATCGTGCATCACATAGTTCTCCTCATGCCTTCTCAGTTTCCTTGAAATGTAAGCAATCACTCGTTCGTCTTGCATCAAGACTTTTCCTAAGCCTTCCTTGGATGCGTCTATGCATACCAAGAATTCTGTGTCCATGTCAGGGACCTTTAGTATCGGTGTTTTTGTCAACAACTCCTTAAGCCTTTGAAACACTTCTGCGCATTTCTCGGTCCAAACAAACTTCTTGTTCTTCTTCTGCAATTTCGTGATCAGATTTGTTATCTTTGAAAATCCCTCGACAAACCGTCGATAGTATCCTGCTAAACCCATAACACTACGTACTTCCAAGACATTCGTCAGTGCAAGACATTCCATAATAGCCTCAACCTTGGCTAGATCCATGGTGATACCTTCATCGGAGATGACACGCCCCAAGTAGTGAATATTTGATTGGTAAAAAGAGCATTTGGACAACTTCCCATACAATTTGTGCTCTCGCAGACACTGTAGTACCAAGCACAAGTGCTTGTCATGCTCCTCCATCATCCGAGAGTAAATCAAGAAATCATCAATGAATACTTGGACGAACTTGTCTAAGTATTCGTGGAACATCCCATTCATCAAACTCATAAATACCCCTGGGGAGTTTGTTAGTCCAAATGGTAAAATAGTAAACTCATAATGTCCAAATCTCATCTTAAACACGATCTTAGGGACATCATCCTCCTTGATCCATAACTAGTGATACCCTGATCACAAATCAATCTTGGAGAACAGCGTCGCACCCTTCATTTGATCGAACAGATCATCAATTCTCGGCAATGGATACTGATTCTTGATCGTAGCCTTGTTCATTTGACGGTAGTCAATGCAAAGCCTCCACGATCCGTCCTTCTTTTGTATGAAAATAATAGGTGCACCCCATCGTGACACACTAGGACGTATCATTCCTAGGTCCAACAACTCCTTCAATTGCATTTTCAACTCTTGTAACTTCGGAGTCGACATCTGATAAGGCGTTCTTTCTATCGGTTCAGTCCTCGGTTCTAGTTCTGTAGTAAATTCCAATTCCCTCTCTGGCGGAATCCCAGGTAACTCCTATGGAAACACGTCCGCAAACTCTCTCACCACTGGAAGGTGTTCTAGACCTTCCGCTACTCTCTTCTCATTTAACGCAAGGATCGCATAAATCTTGCACCCCTTGCACATACTCTTGTGTAGCTATAAGGAAGATATTAACCTTAGGGAACCTCCCTAGTTCCGACCTACAATCACACATCTCTCTCCCTTGTCATCGACCAAGCTCAATTGTTTTGTCTTACAGTTGAGTATCACCTCATGTGAATCCAACTAGACCATACCAATCACGACACCATAATATCTTAGGATGGTGAGGTACAGGTTGGCCCTTGTGACAAACTCTCCTAGGTTAAGGGCACAACTCGTAACCTTTCCTCCAACCTTTTGTTTGGCTCCCTAAGCCATCTCTACGAAGCTAAAATCGTCATGTTTGACTGCCTTTACCTTAATCCTTTTTAGCGCTACACTAGAAATGAAACTCTTGGTAGCACCAGGATCTATCAAAATACTAAGGGTCTAGTCAGCGACGATCCCTGTCATGTCGAGCACAGTCGAATGGCTCTCTTCCTGGCAGTTATTCATCGCTACATGAATCTAATGGACCTTGCCCATATCTCCCATGGTAGTGGGTCCAGCTGATCTGAACGTTATGGTCCCTTCCACAGGACAATCACGCTAGTAGTGTGGCTCCCCACAGATCTATCACCCCTTCTTCGGCCCAGTAGTCCTAGTACCTAAAGTAGAAGATGACAACCCATCGTCCTGGAACCCTAATCTATTCTACTGAACAGGCCTAAATTGTTGTTGCTGCGGGTGACACTGCTACTGACGATGTGGTCCCCGATAAGGTGTTCGCTGCTGAGGCAGCGGTTGTCGAGGTGTGGTGAAAGTTGATCCCCTCTAGAAGCCATGATATCCCGACGTATGTCTTGTTGGTGTTTGGTGCTGTTGTGTTCTAGATGAAACCTGCCCTTTTGGTCTCGCTGGAGTCCTGGTCTGACCTCCATTGATAAGTTCCTCCTCTATTATGAGGGTCTTCTAGATGACATCGTGCAAGGTTTGAGGCATCAAAATCCTAACCTTTTCATGCAGGCTGCCATTAAGGCCAAACACGAACCTGTTGACCTTAATTTTCTCCATGTTAAGGTGCAGAGCATACCGGAACAGCTCCATATAATGGGCCTTGTACTCTAGCACTATACGACCTCCCTGTCGTAAGGCGTTGAACTCATTGAGATGATTCTCAATGAATTCCTCTGAAAGGTACCTCTCTCATAACCATTCCTCGAACAGTTTCGATGACACGTCTTGGATGCCCATGTTCAGCTGTGGTAGGAGCGTCTTCCACCATAGAAGAGCGCTCCCCTTCAGTTGAAATACCACCATGCAGACCTTCATGTTGGAGGTATAATTGTGAAGTGCAAAGCACATCACCATGTTCTCCAACCATGCCTCAATGGCTACACCATCCAGGGCACCAAAAAACTTAGGAAATTTGACCTTCTCAAGTTCGCGGTAAATGCTACTAGTACTGAACGGAGCACGCATTGGAACCTCAGCGGGTGTCGATGCTCTGGCCTCATATCTATCCAAACAACTGATCAATACCTCGGACATGCACTGAAAATACCTCATCATTATGAATACATCACCAACTGCTATCTACTCTTGTCCGAGAACTTTCTTATCTTCTTAGGGGTTAGACCCCTCAGGTGTGGATGCTACTAGAGGTGTCAGGAATCCTCCCGTAGCACCCCTTCATCTGCCTCCACGACGTCCTCTAACCATGATTACCTGCATGCACACAATCAACTCGATTAGCAACAGTATAATCAAATCAGTTCAATGAAAGCCATTGCTATCCCAACTCACAGGTTGAACCCTCTCTAATACCATATGTAACGAACCACCTCATTACGACGACGAATCTAAAAAAACAAGTACAATATTTTTTTTTTTGTGTGTGTGTGCACGTGTGTACAAGGGTAATAATCAAATTCGACTTTGCATCGCCACTCGATGACAATCAAGATGCATACAACGATGAATCACAACATGACGACCTAAGATGCACATCAAGTATATGCATCCAATGAACGACAATCAATCAACAAATAAATAAGACTAACTACCCATCTGTCCTACCTTGCAATGGTTAGGACCTCCAAGACACATAAGCAATGCTCAAGCCCAGGTTCTCATCAATTTTAGCCATTTAAGGTCTCAGGGCTGGCGCCTAGTCTGAGGAACATGGAGGCATCTACATATCGCCTGACACAAGCAGACCAAGCCCTCTAAGCTAAATACAATAACATAACCATCAAGATTTCAAACAACCAGGTTATCTACATTAAGGCATTTGACGATAATTCATCATTATTAACTCATTGCGACTATTATAGTATCACATGGGAGGTGTATTTTTAATCAAATTCCAAGACAATGACAAATAATATAGCATGTAAGGTATTTAACACAGTCTATTCGAACCTCCATTATGAGCCCGACTTCGCAGTCTACAGAGCATGATGACATCAAGGTATAATCTAATTTAGTCTTAAAACAAGTTCATTTGCGAAATTCTAAAATATATAAGTCCTCAAAACTCCATCTGAATCAATTTGCCTTAAATTATTATTATTGTTATAGGTATTTTATTTTATGCTCATGATCAAATATCAGGTAGTTTTGTACATATAACAATACAAGAAGAAATAGATTATTCACCTCTTGACAATCCTTACACTAAAATCCTCATCTCACAAATAATATATAAGAATACCTGTAAATTATAATCATAGTATCAATTCGAAGAAAATCATGGTAAAAGCTTAAGGGATACTGAAAGGTCAAGGAATATGTAGTCTTGGCACAAGTTAAAAACATTAAAGCGATAAACTATTTTATATCAAAAGGAACCATTGCACAAGTTAAAATCATTAAAGTAAATAAACTAATTGATACCAAGATGAAACTATTGCACAAGTCAAAATCATTAAAGTAATTAAACTGTTTTATAACAAGATGAAACTATTGACCCATCAATAAAATCATATAGGGAATTACATAATGTCAATATTTTAAAAGAATAATAATTAAATATATGTATAGGTGATTACAAGACCCTGGTCCCTAATATTAAGAAGTTCTTAACATTCCTCAAATTAAATTTAAAATTGGTTTTCCGACCAATTCGTTAGAAGGAATAAATACAAGCTAAATACAGATTCCAAGTAGGTAACACTTCCTATTAATAACTAAAATACCTCAAGAGAGTCAAAGTTTTCAAGGAACTTACTAATCAGTAAACACTCATTGTTATCCCGAAATTAATAAATAAAATCATTCATTTTTCCAGTTGGACGTACTAGTTTTGCATCCTTCCTTTTATCACTAAATTAATAACAATAAAAACATTCTATTTATCAACTACTCTTCTATATTTAGTGATTGAAGATAGTATAGCTTAATGGTCCAGTAATAATTGATGGCAACAATGAAGTCGGTGAAAAAGTAATGGAAGGTAATTAGTAAATGGTAATGAAGGCAGTAAATGGGTAATTGAAGATTGTTGTCAAGGGAGAGTCGTTCAAGGCAGAATGAATGTCGTTATCGGGTTAGAGGAATCTACATTTTCTCTATTCAACGTACTTGAACGCTATTATCAATGCTTACAAGTCAATAAATAAAATTGCCAGAACAACGAAATCTGTCAGAATTTGGATTAATGCGTTGGTCAGGCCATTCATCAAATGAATGAGGTGGCTGTCACGTGACAAGGAGTGGTTGCGCAGAAAAATAAAATGAGTTTCCACTCTAAAAACTGAAGACCCCGAATGGCTTAAATATTTTTCCCTTAAACAGCAAAAGCGAATGATAAAACCGTGAGGTAACAGTGTGAACCATATTATTGTTGTGTGAACAACATCATTGTTGTGTGTAGACGGAGTGAATGGTGTTATCGCTGAGTGAACAACATTATTGCTATGTATTTGTTTTAGAGACAATACCAAACGATAATCTAAATTCACTATGCATACAATTAAGAAACAATCCAGAAAATAAGGATGAAACGTTGTCCCTATAATTAAGAGATAATCCAGAAATTAGATAAATCGTTGTGCATATGTTATGAGACAATCCAGAAATCAATCAAAGTTTAAGGAGGGAGAACATCGTTTTCCCGAGAAGAAGGTTGTCAGAGACGAATTTACAGAACAATACAAAACGAAAATGCCCGACACCCATTACAGAACGAATTCTCTAAACTAATTTTACAAAAACAAAAATGCCAATACACCCATCGCCAGAATGAATTCTTAGAACTAATTTTACAAAACGAAAATGCCAATACACCCATTGCAGAACGAATTCTCTGAACTAATTTTACAAAACGAAAATGCCAATACACCCATTGCAGAACGAATTCTCTAAACTAATTTTACCAAAAACAAAAATGCCAATACACCCATTTCCAGAATGAATTCTCAGAACTAATTTTACAAAAATGAAAATTCGGATACACCCATTGCGAGAAAGAATTCAAATTTATTATTTTTTAAACTATTTAATTAACAGTAGTAATATATATATATATATATATATATATATATATATATATATATATGTATGTATGTATGTATGTATGTATGTATGTATGTATCTGTGGCAGAATGAATTTTCCATTACAGAATGAATTCAATAATTTGATCTATTAAAAAACTGGCATAGGTATTATATATATATATATATCCTTTTTTTTCCAATGCACCTCAACAACACGAGCAAAAAAAACTAGTCCATCAACCACAACCACGTAGATTGCAACCAACCATTTTCACATCTCCAGATACCAATATAAAATGCTAACAACAATAAGAGAATGCCCGGGGCCATCAGGACAACTCGTCGAAGGGATTGCAGGGTATCTATCAGTCAAGTTGTAGAAATAAACCACAAGGAAGCAAGATAATCCAAACGTCGGGGCCGCACTGAAGGACACAAGTCATAAACCAGGCAAGTACATCAACAGAGGGTGATGGATAAAGGTTCTCCTTTGCATATGTAATGAACTGCCTCGTTACGACAACTATTCTAGTAACAGGGGAATTTTTTTTATTTTTTTTTTTTAGGTTTGTGCGCGCGTGTAGAAGTAACAACACACTTGAATCTACGTTGCCACTCGATGACTAACAAGACGCAACCACGACGAACCTAAGAAGATGACCAGGATGCATGATACATAACCACATGCATAAATGATGATCAACGACAAAGTAAAACTGACTGCTAAATACGATTGACCTCCCGCCCATCCTACCCTGCAAGGTTAGGACCTCCAAGACACATAATCAACGCTCAAGCCCAGGTTCCCATCGCTTTTAACCATTTAAGGTATCAGGGCTGACGACTGTTCTAAGGAACATGGAGGTGTCTACATCCCGCCCAACACAACAGACCAAGCAACTAACTGACCACAATCAAGTACGAATATAAGGAACAATTGCGCCCCTTACGGAAGGCGCGTGACAAGGACTCTGACAACGAACACCCAAGTTCACAAATCTAAAGAGAAACCACCCCGATATACTAACTTGGGTAAGTAGGTTACGTAAGTCCAGGACATGCCAGCATATTTATTACTCAAAACAAATGACATAAACAATATTCAAGATAACATTCACCATGGTTTATATTACATGACATACTTTTGAGGACAACACATTTGTAAACATGTATAACAAACACATTGTGTGAAATGCCTTCTTACAATAAATGCCCAACCAATAATGTAACAATCATGAATATTTGTAGATAATCTATATAAAGATGCAAGATATAAGTTGAATCAAGTGATTAAAAACAAAAGTAGATAATCTATATAAGAATGCAACCCATAAGTTGACTCAAGTAATTGAAAACAAAAATACGATAATATTCGTAAAGACTTTATAAATCTTTCCATAGTTTATACTCATCTTTTGTATTGTATTTTATGAAAGCATAATTAATACGAACTTAGTTAACTATTAAGATATACGACTATTCTATTCTTTCTCAAGTTTCCTTTAATCTCCTATAATATGGCCACTTGTATTTCATGAATTTTCCTTTTTTATCCTATGAAAGCATAATTAAAACAAACTTAGTTAACTATTAAGATATATGATTATTATGTTGTTTGTCAAATTTCTTTTGATCTCCTATAATATATCCACTTAAATTTCATGAATTTGGAATATAATATATCCACTTAAATTTCATGAATTTAGAATATAAAACATATAACTATATGAAATAGTTTTAATAGGAAAACTTAAAACAAAAAGATGGCATAGGGGTGAACTTTAAAATGAAATAGTTTTAACAAAGAAAACTGAAAAACAAGAAGATATAGTTTTAACAGAGATAACTGAAAATATAATTTCATGAATTTTYGGAATACATAGCATATAACTTTATGAAATAGTTTTAACAAGAAAACTGAAAAACAAGAAGAAATAGTTTTAACAGAGATAACTSAAAATATRAATTTCATRAATTTTCGGAATACATAGCATATAACTTTATGAAATAGTTTTAACAAGAAAACTGAAAAACAAGAAGATGGCATAGGGGTAAACTTTAAAATGAAATATGTGTAGTCATCGATGTGTTCCCATGTGACATGAAAAAGGATTTAGAGTAATATTTTCTCCTTCATGGCTAAAAACGCACTCATAGAAAGACCCCACAACATTTTGCATAAAAATTAAATTAAATCTATCTTGTATCCAACTGAGTCCAAACATGAATTAATTTGGAAATTTAGCTTGGTAATGTTAGTTCAATTTTCAAGCAATGTAATTAGAGAGATTAGAATTAAATCTCACCCARAACGAACGTAAGGAAACAAAATAGCTCKTAGCATCTTTKCTTGAAAACTGTATTCTCATAGTATCACGTTGACCAGAACAAACAAATGACATTACCTGTTATTAATGAATTCTGAAAAGAAGCATGAGTAGACTTCAACGAATTTTTGCGTTGCGTTTGGAAAAGGGCTAAAAAATATCATACATTTCTCCGGTTTCTTGGTACTGAATCAGTGGAGTAACTAAAAGAAAGAATATTGCCATTTTCGTGGATCTCCCAACTCTCCTATAAATACACAGAATCGTTACAACATTAACTCTCGCAAACGCTGTTGATATAATGGGCCGACGACAGGTGAATATGGGCAGGCTGCTCACATACATAGCGGAAAGAAAAAGAAAAATGCCCCAACGAAATGAAAACGCAGGTAAAAACGCAGAAGTTTAAGAAGGCCCAACATTAAGAAAGAAAACGCCCCTCTCCCGAAAAATGCAAAGGTGAGGATTGATTGCCACACAGATTTGCCAGATGATAAAGACAATGAAGGACGCAACTATGACAATCAATGCAATTGTAACGGCCAGTTCAAACGCATCACCCATTAATGGTCATTTAAACGCAACTGTATGCAGTTGTATCCATATGACAGAAATGCCCAATAAACCAGTTTACCACCATATCCCAACCAGAGCGCAACGCCCATTATTCATGATCAAATGACCCAAGCAAAATCGCCAAGGATGAAAGACTCACTGTAAAAATAAAATCAACCAAAGGGAATGCTCACTGTGTAATTTAGAATCGACCCATATCCCCACCAAAACGCACAACATCAGGTTGCAACCCGTGGAGATATCATTTTCCAAGAAAACATAAAAAGGGGCCCATAACAAGCGATCTGTGTATGTATATATATAACCCTTTTTTTTTAAAATGGAACAATACAGTTTGCGAGCTGGGTATGTACATGTATAAAAAAAAATTCAACTGAACGGAAAAATTTCACCTACCATTCTACCCAATGATGCGTGGAAAACACAGTTAACTTTAGTTTAATAAGAGGTGTAATCTTTCTTCAACGGGGAGCTCGTGGGTACAAATAAGTTTAAATGCATCAGTGGAGATCCGAGCAGTAACATGTCAAAACAAATCAAAGCATTGGTTACAAAAAACCCGAGGGCTGTCAAATCCGAGGGTCCCCAACGGATTCAACGCCACGAAACACATTCTGGATTTCCAAAGAATTCCAGGAAAGCACAGGGAGTCAAAAAAACCAAGGCAACCTCCAGGAAAGCGAAACGAAAACCATACAAGCTAGCACGAATTACATTTCCTGAGTGTCTCGAGTTGCCAGAACGAATTAGATTTGACAGAACTAGTGTTTTTTTTTTTTTTAAAGAAGATACGCCAGAACACATTAACACTAACCATTATAACACAAATTTCTAGGAGCAAGTTTTCAGCAAATATCAGAATCATTTGACACTAATCGTGCATGAAACCAATTGCCAGGAACAAGTCCCTTTTTTTTTAGCAAGACATCAAAAAAAATTTCACTAACCCTATTTAACCATTTTGTCAGAATTAAAATCATACCTTAGCCACTCACCCGCTTTGGAACATCCCGCACTCTGTGCCTTGTCCCGCGCTCCCGCTTGTCCTGCGCTCCTGCTTGCCGACCACAACAGGCTCACCAGTACCTCACAACCAAATGCTAGGGGTACTCTGCTTCCCCCTTAACCCCCCGAGCCGCAAAGGGGCCACACAAGAACCAGAGATAACTAGCTTCTCAGCTCGCCTCCATGGTTGAGCTACCACTCCAACACAGCTGAGATAAACCCAACTCCTCACAAGAAATTCGTCAAACCACAATTCGGCAGCGTAACGTTACGCTAACCGTTCATCCCCATTTTCCTTCCTTTCCCTTTCTTTTATAGGAAAATGAGACCCACCTACTTTCCTGATTATTAATTAATTAATTTTTAATGACAAATCCTCTAAACAATCTCCGTCGTCCAAGTGTCACTCATCCCTAGGGTTCTCCAATAATTAATTTATGTTTAATAATAAAAAATCTAAATTCCCTCACACCCCCAAAATCGCTCCTTAAATTTCTCCTAAGGTTCCTAGATACCCTCTCATGCTTTTATTCACTTTCCTAAAATGAAGTTTCTGAAATTTAGTAATTCCTTAAATGCTGATTCCCTTTTTGCTTTTTACCCTATGCCTCCTACTTTCCAATTTTTTTAAGTTTCCTAATTCCAAGTTTCCTTATTTTTATTTTTTATTTTATTTTTTTATTTTCTTTTTCTTTCTCTCCTTCCATTATTTATTATTATTATTTTTTTTTGTTAAAACCCCCAAATGATA
>JZKD02S1322910.1:0-11802 GCA_000966675.3 Picea glauca | reverse complement strand
AATAATGCAATCTTTAAACAATGAAGGCTAGAAGTAACCAAATCGTAAGATCTTTTGGGTAGTGGCATACCCATAAATATGACCACCACATGCTCCAGAATGATATCCATTTAAATATTTCTCGGTTTCCGCATAGGTTAGACATCATCGAAATATGAAATCAATACCACGAAGGTAAAGGGTATTACCAAGGATAATGTATTGACGAGATTGATACCGAATATGATGACGATCCACATAGAAAGATCAGGACGAAAAGTTTGGGTTTGGAGATAAATGATAATATATCCATACCATAAGTCGTCAAAACTGATCAGAAAGAGAGATTCATCAGGAAAGGAATCCTCTGCCACAATTTCTGTCTTAGTAGAGGGAAGGTCACATATAAACTTGACAAAAACCAAATATTTCTTTGATTGTCATGCTCAAATTCCAAATCAAACTCCTACAGAATCACCATCCATTTGGATTATTTTCCCTCCAACAATTTTCGAGTAAGGATGTGTTGCATAGGGTTGCAATAAAAAATGATTGTGGTTCTGCGCAATAAGAAATAATGATGAAAACTTTGAACAACTTGAATATCTTCCAAGGCCAATTTGTCCACATGCAAATATTTGGTTTCAGTGGCCGTGAGACTCTGACTCAAATAGTAGATGACATGTTCATCATGTGAGTCATCCTCTTGGACTAGAACTACAACAACTATAATCGAGTGGAAATAAGAGTCTGAAGCAACTAATTATAAGAAATAATATCAACTATAATCGAGTGGAAATAAGAGTGGTGTATGGGTTAAGTCAAGTTTCAAAGCTTCAAAGGATTTGTTGGTAGTGTCGTCCCATACAAAATCATGACCCTTCTTAAGAAGTCAAGTAAAACCTTTCATTAATTCAACATAGTTGGGGATGAATTGACGTAAAACATTCACCTTCCCTTGCAAACTTTGGATTTGGCGTAATGTAGAAGGAGGAGGAAAATTGATAATAGCTTCAACCTTCAGTGGGTCCACCCTAATCCCATGTGTAGAAACAATAAAACCAAGAAGTCGTCTGAAATCCACACAAAAAATGCATTTATGTGGATTCAATTGTATGCGATAATAGTGACAACGTAGGAAAATGGCCTGTAAATGTGTCGGGTTATCTTGATGATGCACAAAATGTGTCGGTAAATCATCTAGGTAAGGTTGTACAATATGATTAATATCATGAAAAGCATAAGGCATAGCACATTGAAAAGTTGCACCAACATTCTTGAGACCAAAAGGTAGTGTTCAGTATGCAAAGGCTCCCCAAGGGAAAATAAAAGAAGTCTTATGTTGATCCGTAGGGAAAATATTGATTTCATTATAGCCGAAGAATCCATCCATCAAAGAGAAGATTTCACTCATGACACAGTTGTCGACGATCTAGTCAATGAAAGGGGTTGGATAATTGTATTTGGGACAAGCCTTKTTGATATCCCTATAATATACACAAACACGGATCATGTCTTGTTTCTTTGTAACCAAAACAAGATTAGACACCCAATTAGTCAAAGCCACTGGATAGAAAAAACTGGCTTTAAAAAKTTTTTCAACTTCGAGTTTAATAACAACATATTTACGTGTATGTACTGGGCGAAGTCTCCATCGAATTTGTTTAGTGTCTAGGTAAGTATTAATCTCATGTACAACAATATATGGATCAATTCCAGGCAATTCTTCATAACTCCAGGAAAAAACGTCACAAAATTCTTGGAAAAGAGATTTATAAATTTGGACCTCATCCGCAGAACATGAGGCACCGATATGAACATTTTCCATGACTATAGGTTTAACATAAATATCTAAAGGGATGGTAGGTGAAATGTTACCAAATTTCCCTTCATACAAAACATCCTGTATAGGTTCAGGAACATGGGAAATAGTAATAGCAGTAGACATATTTGAAATCCGTTGGTAACTCTCTATGGTCTTGGGTTCCAGGAAGAGAATAAAATGATGATGCCCATCATCCCATGGGGTATCTTCTGTAGGCATGATTGTCATGATCATATCATTAGTGTGAAAAACCACGTGAAATGGATCCAGAGACATGTCTAAGAGAGAATAAGGATAAGGAGTTGTCGATTGAATAACTTGATAAGCTAATTCTACTAGACTTAAAGGCATTAAGTCACTGTAACGAAGAAAGCCGTCAGAGCTAGGTACTATCCTAGGGTCATAAGACTCAGGTATTTCACCAACAGTGGTTTATATCATGTTAATTGAGGCAATATCAGGTGGTGGAATGGGGAACATACCCATTAACGATGAATCTTTTAAGAGACCCACACCGACATTATCATAATCGGGAGGTGTTTTCGCAATGAAAGGTACATTACTAGTATGCGAATCAGAATTAAAGAAGGCAAGTTGATCGATAATAAGAAATTTTCCTTGGTGAGGGAAACATATCACACAAAAAAGAGTATAAACAACTGCACGCATGGACTCAACTCAACTACAACCAAGTAGAAGGTTGTAATCGAGATGAGCATCAAAGACCTCAACCTCAATGGTAACTGATTTTTCTTATGACGTAATATACAACAAAGGAAGAAAACCATAAGGTTTAAATCCTATCCCATTAAATTATTTTAGAGTATTATGTGACTCGGTAAGGGAAGGAGAGCCAATGGATTTCCAACAAGTGATAGACGTGATGCAAGTCGAGGCTCCTTCATCAATAATGGTTCAACAAATATTCTTATTTTCCACAATAACTTGTATTTGAAATTCTAATTGAGGAGGAAGCCTTGGAATATCATATTCCAAGTCAAATATTATCAAGTTCGTATCGGTAGGATCAATTCCACCAATAGCCTTTAAGAGTTCCTTTCATTGTGTAGGAAAACTTTGAAGGACTTTGAGAGTTGACATCGTAGAGGGTGCCTACGTAAGATATTCTATAATACTATAGTTTTGAGCAGCACGTGCCTGAGGATTAAACGCTAACTTACGAACAATTCCCTTAGGAGGAGGACAAACAACTGTATCTATACTCAATCGTTTGATATGAAGAGGACCATTGGGAGGTGAAGTCGATGGAGGAGGTTGAATCAATGGAGGTGGTGAATCATCAACTTTCTCTTTCAAAGGAGAATAATATTTGGCTCGAGTAGTGATTGCAACTTCGTTCTTCTTGGACTCACCAGTGCACATAAGTACATAGGATGTGGTAGAGGGAGAAGTTTGGTCATGAATGACCAATTGGGATTGCTTTTGAGAAGGAAAAGGTTGTGACAAAACAGTGGGTGTAGGAGGTGTCTTGGTCCCTTGCATGAACTTAGTAACCTCAACATGTCGTGGACAATCTTTCGTATAATGATCGTCACCACAGATAAGACAAGGATAGTGAGGTTTTTAATTTTCTTTTTCATTAGCATGCTGAGTCTTGGGTTTATTAGATTGTTGATTATTATTTTTGTCCTCCTTATTCTTACCCTTCTCTTTCTTTTTATTTTGATTTTTACCGGTAGGTGTAGATTGAACCGAATTAACCTCAGATGTTTTACTAGGAGAAGGAGTTGGAGGAAGAGTATTTTGTACATTAGAAGTTGTAGAATTGGGATTGGAATGATTTTCTTGTTTAGAGTGAGTCTCAGTGTGAAAAGTGCCAATCATGCCATCAACAACATGAGAAAATATTGGAGGTGTTGGGGTTGGATTTGTAGATGGGTGAGGGGCATCATGGATCAAGTCATATAGTGTACCTGTTTTTGAATAAACGAGATCCAAGTATTGAGCACGACTAATTGCCTGCTCTTCGATGACACCACCCATGGAAACATCACGAGCTATAGGACCAATGAGTGACTTGGTAAACCACTCGGCCAATAGTTGATTAGGAAGGGGAAATTTTGTTAAGCATCTTCTCCTCCTCCACTCATGAATATGATCGGAAATGTGAGTGGATGAGGATTTTTTAAATGAACTCAAAATGTAAATTCTTGTCTCTTATCATATTGATAAATGGTAATGCGTTAAAAAATCCATAGCTAAGGTGTTGAAGTCATTGAAGAATCCTTGTGGAAATTCAATATACCATTTGGCTTCCAAACCTGTTAAAGTTCGTTGGAAAAGACGTAATCTAATGGAGTTATCCATCAAGGAGTTGGATGAACACTAAAGATGGAAATTCATGACGTGATTATTTGGGTCCTCCCCTGATTGACCGTCAAACTTAGGAATGTCTGATGGTAACTTGGCAGGTATGAACGACCAATAAGGAGAATTCAACATAGGATAATTCAAAATCCTAGATAAATCCAGTAAATCCAAAGTATAAAGAATGAAAGTTGTCTATTCACTTGAGGAAACTGGTAATTTTGAGGAGGTAGTCCCATAGGTATACCAGTAGGACCATAATCAGTCTGTAGGTAGTTAGAGGTTCCTGTCAAATTCAATGGTGGAGTGTTTTGAGTCAAATATCCAACTTGTGTTGGTTGATTGGGTAATATTCCTTGGGAAGGAGAATTATAATGAAAACCTTGACCCTAGATATGATTCATAGAACCTTGATATGGTTTCCCTGGATTAGGGGGCACAAAATAATTAACTTGAGGAGGTTTCCCCCTAAGCGGTTGTTGATTGCCTTGGAAAGGAGAATTCCAAGGTTGAGACTGTAATCTAGGGGTATACTACCCATAGAATGGATTATGATCCCCAACTTGAGGTTTCCCCCCAACTTGATGTTGCCCCCCAACTTGATATGCCCCCCCAACTTGAGGTTGACCTCCAACAAGAACTTGAAAATGAGAAGCGACATAATGACTGGTGCCTCCAACTTGATTGGATCTACTGGGGCTAGGATGATTAGATCCTCCAGGTGAAGGTCGAAGATGAATGCTATACCCCCTGGAGAGAACCTATATAAGTGTAGGAACAAAACTACTAGTATCATTATACCTAAGAGGAACTGAAATATTAGCCCCTTTGGATGGATTCTAGGCAGGATTAGCAATAGAAGTATTCAAAGCGTGATACCTAGGTGGAAGTGACATAATTCTCTAAGTGGAAGTGGTGTTCTAATAGGATCTTGAGTGATTACCACACTTCTGGCAGACACAAGTGTAACTTGTGGGACCATGGTAGAGCTAGCGAGATGGAGAGGAAGAATTGTATGAGAACCAACCAACAATTGGTTTAAGATTGTGACAAAATTACTGGTCGTGCCAGTAAAATCATCCAAGGGTATTGTATAAGAAGTGGAAGTCATAGGTGTATGTGATGCCATAGGTTGATTAGAGGTCCTCTGGCATAAGTGACTCATTCCTAGTTTTTCAAAAATATCGTGTCCCGAAGGGGTCCTCCAAAGAGAATGAACAGGGATAGAAGAGATAGGATTAAAATTTCTAGCAGTATGAACCTAAGTTCTAAATGATTCACTTTGAAAGGGTGGATCGTCTACTCTAGACTCTATGTGATGTCCATTAGGTATTCTAGTATAATCTTCAACAACAATGTCTCCTGATGAATTTATCCGGAGCAGAAGTGGATCTCGTACAACACTCAATAACGAATTTACAGGAAGTATGGATTCCTCCAATGGAATATAACTTCCAATATCAGAGGCTACATCATTATTGAATACTCTTTCAAGAGAAGCCACTGGTGATTTAGGAAGTAAAGGAGTATATTCTTTCATATCTTCCGGAGGTAACCCTTGCATCCTACATGAATGACGAGGAACGATACTGGCCGCACCAAATAAAGAATGAAAGAAAGCTATGGAAAAATAGAGAAACAAACAATGCTCACTAACAAAATCTAGATATCAAACACACAAACAAACCTTCTTATTTCGAAGTCACTAGTTGGTGATGAAATCCAACGTCGTGAAATCAAGACAAGAAGGGGTTGGGATAAAGCGGGTAGACAAGTTACGTTTACGACCTGCTTAATGGACTTACAACCTGGTGCAAGCTCCCACACATAATCATGGGTATACCCTCCAAAGAGCCCGAGTGAGTTTGGCCAACATTGATTCTAGGTACCGTGAAGACTTGCCCCTCCACATTCACCTCGTGTAAAGAATTTAAAGAGATAGGCCACTGAGGTTACCAATTACGACAATTATTCTTGGGGAAGCAATCAACAGTCTGATTCATGTGCAAGGGAAGGATATCTAATCCCAAAATCAACTTGAGAAGGTCCCCACAAGATTTCTTCTCAAGTGACCCCCAATAATACGCGCAATATCTACACTAAGAACAATAAAGCAGAGTGAGTAACTCTGCTGGACCTAATGCGACCTCGTTATTGACCCTTGTGTTAAAAGGGATTCCCAGAACAAAATGTAGCAAGTGGATTTGTACTCTCCCTATCACAAGATACTATTGTTTGTTTTGATGCTTTGGAGAGTGTGCCTTACAACCTATTCCAAAGTTCTATCCTAGCTAATGTTTGTGTATAAAAGTTGCTAATAGATTTTAAAATTATGTTATATTTTAAAGGTTGTTGTTTACTCAAAAAGGGAAACAGAAGTGAAACTGATGATGTATTTGACCTTGACCCAATAATATGCAAGAAGAGATGAAATGAAATCATTTCATTAGATGAACTCTAATTACAATAGGGATAAGGTTTCTCTTTGTAGAATACAAAATCTACAGAGAACAATTTCTCAATATTTGAATGATATAGATTCCAAACAATCAAAGTGTACTAAATATTCCAATTTTCTCTTTTCAACAAATATTTGAATGCAAAACTTTTCTTACAAATACTACTAAAAACAAGAATAAACTTCATTCCTTTCCTTTTCAAATCAGAATAGAGACATAATCCAAAAAAAAAAGAATGGTCTAAGAAGACTAATGCACTCTCAACACTATTTCCCAAATCAAACTCACAATGCAAGCAAAAAATGAAAAGATAAGAAAACCTTTTGTAAAATGCAAACAAAAATTGTTTCTTAATCAACAACAATACAAAACTTAAAATCAATCCAAAAATCAAAATAAATCAAGAACTACTTATCAAACAAGCACCCAGGAACAAAACCTTGATATTATTCCCTTGCGATAAGAAGTAAAAGATGAAATTTACAAAGCTTATAAAGAAGACTCTCAATCCTTGAAAATGAATCAAATCTAGGCTTAAAATATGTAAACCAATAATTCACCAATGCTAAAAGTGCATCCCAGGCATTAAAGAAAAATATGGGAAAAGAAAAGAAAAATGATTGTCACTCAACAATTCCTACAAGAATCATCGCAGGATGTAGAATGGTAGAGTGCGACGATCTAGGATCATCGTAGGATGAAATCTAGGTACAGTGCGATGTCATCACCCTGGTCTACACAAGTAGAGTGTGATGACAAAGAATTGTTTCAGGATGAAAATAGGACACAATGCAACAATCTTTGAATATAAAGAAAATTTGGAAGAATGACAAAATTTTTCAATGAACCTTCAGGACCAGGGAGTCAAGATGGATCACCCACAGACTCAGAGAATGAAATTGGTCAAAATAAGGTAGGCTAAAATCAAATAATAATAAAAAAACCAAAATAGGTTGTATCCCCAGTATGGTCACCAATTTTGTTATCAGACAAATCGGTAAGTGCAGACACGAACTAATCTCCCTAACTTCCAGAGGAAGCTAGAAAAAAGCAAGACAAAATACAAACTTCACCTTAGACTTCATTGTCATATAAACTAGTTCAGTGAGGGACAAATGACATACCATTAAAATCATGCTTGATCCTCACTAGTGTCATCCTTATTTCTCCCTCTTTGGATTTTTGGGATGGTGAGCCTGTTTAAGAATCACAAACCAATAAGGAGAGAGAGAACAAAGATACATATATTCCAATGAATTCATTTATAAGATCAAGGAGTTATACAATAAAAGCCAAGACACCTTTATAGGGAAGAAATTTATTACTGCATCATATTAAAATGGAAAGTGGAGAATACAATCCATGCCTTGATGTTTCATGTTAGCACTATGTAAATTTGTTTGGCTGATAAACAAATGACAGAGGTAACCGTTTCAACCAACTTTACGTTGGATTATGAATTTCCAATCAGAGAGGGCTCTCTCAAATGTGTAAATATTGAAAATTCTCACAAATATTTGGCAATGCGCACATAGAGGTCAGATTCCGTAATAGGATAAATTTTAAAAGTGGTTGGAAAAAACTAGAGGGTAGGGCCATTGGGAAATGGGGTCAATTTATGAAATCATACGGAGATTTATAGGCGATGTATTCCAAAGGGAACAAAGGAAAAATAGGTATGATGTTCAACCAAATAAGTAATATGGGATGTTAGTGGAAGAGAAGGAAAAAAAATAAAAAAACCACTATGACGAGAGGCGTCTAACTGGGGACAAATATATTGATATAGATTTAGAAGAAGAAACTTAAAGGTTGGTTATTGAAAACAGAGCACCAATCCAGGGTGAATTCTGAACCAGGAACCAATAAACACATAACAAGTATAATCAATATGAGAAAAATCACCAGCAAGGTGATTTTTTTCTTTTTCTTAAAGATTATCACTTAGCAATAAAACACATTCATGAATATGAAATACAAGAAGACATATTGAACATCAACACCATGATGAATATCGACTATCTAAGAAAACCTTCTCTGCTTATATTAAAATTCATAAGAAATCACAAAGTTTTCCTGCTTCAAGGGTAGGCCCTTCTCCGACCAATCGAACCCTTCATTTATCTTTTTAACAATATATATATATATATATATATATATATATATATATATATATAAATTACATATGAGACCCAAAATGGATCATCTTCTCYAAGATTCCAAAAATAGACATCGGTTACAAAGGSAGTAACGTACCAAAACACAACTCCTACTTTCTAGGGAAYGATACAAACAAAAAACCAAAATATTGAGATCTTTACCCTGAATGCCACCTGTCTACAAGATTCCCTGAAATGTATTTTTCATTTTATCTTTTCAATCTCTTCCTTTAATGTGTCAAGCCAACTAGGTTGGTCTTCTTCAGTACCTTTAACTGTCCCAACTTTAACTTCCTCCTTCCGTCACTTTTTCCTTTTTCTCTCGCTAGTTTGCGTGCAGTGTCCATCTGCATATCCATTAATGATCAAATCTTTCATAATAGGATTCAACCTTATTTAATCACTCGGTCCCGGTTCATTCACAATTTTTTCATGAAATTTTGTTGTCAAGAGTCATACAACATGCCTTTCTCTCTTTTTACTTGATAGCCCTATCATATTATTTGAATTTCCTGGTGTGCTGAAAACCATAGGATCTTTATCCTCAGCCCCCTTTGGTTTTCTAAGGACCACAAGCCTATTTCCCTCAACTGTACATGAATTGGAAGAGTGATTCAATTTGCAGTTATCCTGCTTTGGAATAAACCATCAATTACCCAAAATAGAGTAATTTCACCTGTGTTTTGAGTAGTAGTCACCATCAAGTAATAATCATGGGCTACTGATGAAATTCCTTACATGGATAAA
This sequence comes from Picea glauca, assembly GCA_000966675.3. NCBI lineage: Eukaryota > Viridiplantae > Streptophyta > Pinopsida > Pinales > Pinaceae > Picea > Picea glauca. The sequence continues at coordinate 2,305 of JZKD02S1322910.1, read as the reverse complement.
AACTTATCACGTTCGACCATCGATTTCCAATGATGAGTGTTAAATCGATTATTTGGTGGCTCTTTGTTGTAGGTGAATCCCCCTGCGGACAAGTGGATTCCCTCTTGGTCCCTAGACTCCTAAGACCAAGACAAAAAGTGATTAACATGGACACTGACTTCCTTTTAGATATAATCAAGCTAATGAATGAAAGAGAAGTAGAAATATATGTACCTTATGAACAACGTTTGTCCTTGCAAATTCTTGGCTGAGCTTCGATATTGAGCTCCCTGATAGGTCCTACAAAACAAACAAGGATACAATGGAATTCCTACTCTACTAAGATTATCTCAATCATAGATCCATATACTATAGACAAACTCATATGGAACAAGCACAATTTTGAAAGAAACAAGCCAAGCATTGATTATATTAATGAGAACAAGTAAAATTACTTACAATCCTTTGAATGAAGGTGCAACAGCTTCTTGCAGTTCTCGTTGTCCAACCCCTTTTCTAAAGTAATCTCCACTTATTTCTTTGATGGCATCTCACTCATGAGATCATAAGTTTGATGTAATTCTCAATTGTCATTTTCTGTCAATACCACTTATAGGATCATAAGTTTGGTATCAAACTCTAGTCTCTATTATGCCAATACCTTCTTATGAGATCATAAGTTACGTATAATTCTCAATCTTCCTTGTGTCTTTCACCATGAGAAGGCCTCCTTATATAAAATTGGAGGGGTCCAACCACTTGAGAGATATCTGGGATGAGTTGAGGATTCCTCTCCTTCAGTTGAGGATCTCCCCTAAAATCATGCCTTGACCATCTATTGGAATCCAACCACCTTCAGGAATTGAGGGATTCTTCCCTGATTTGCCTCAACAAACCCAAAATTTTCTCTAAAAAGGGTAGCACTCCCCCATAAGGGTGCATAGGGTGCTCAAGCACTCCCCCAAAGAGGCTCAGGGAGCACTATCACTCCCTGACAGTGGGTAGGGGAGCGCACCTCTCCAAAATTCATTTTTTAGTGGTTTTTCCAATGGAAGAAGGCTTGTACTTCTTGTCAAGTGATTTAAGTGTCCTTATGATGTCATTAGAGGCATGACATATGCAATATGGCCGTATGATTTTTTTGACACTTGCAACACTTATAGTCAAGATGCGACACTTGTGGACAAGATGCAACACTTACAACACTCGTAATGACAACACTTGCGACATTATCGAAGTGAGTAATTTTGAGGTGTAACAGATTTCCCCCCAAATTATGAAGTTAGAAGACGATGATGACTAGAGTACTTTGTAGAATTTTTCAAGCAAGGGTATGGATGCAGAGAAACTGGAAAAATCTACACACAACCATCAAACAAATATTATGACATGTTTCAAAACCCAAGGTAGGCATACCTATTCTTGAGTGATAAAGACTTTTTAGGTATGGCCGCCATAAAATACACTGTGGATCCATAATTATATTGACAAAAAGGTATAGCCACTGAAGATTCAATGTGGATCTATACTCTTATGTAATGATCCCAAGACATTATGCAAGGATCATCACTTGTTTTGGTGTCTTTTTAAAAACTTTTTCCTGGTTGTGGCATTTCGTCAAACACTTTGCTGATCTACTTTTTAGATGTGTTTATATGTGTGTATGCAGAAAATAACGGAAAGAGATAACCATGGAACATACCTCAACCATATGCAATAAGATAGACAAGCCAAAACATCTCAATTCTTCTTTATTCATAAAATAGAGTAACCTGCTACAATGAAGATGCCGATCTGGAATGCTCAACAGATGGCCAAGAAGATAGACAATAGATAAGAGCTACTAAAAAATGATCCTGCTAATATAAAATATGCCTCCAAAGGTTGAATAAGAAATGAATATCAATACAAGAAGATCTGAATGCCAAACTCTCCAGCTAAAGAATGCCACGCTCCAATAGAAGGCTAAAACCCTCAATAACTCGGCCCTGCTTCCAAAAGTGTCCAATCACCCTAAGAAATATTCCAACTGATATATTGGGTGATGGTAAGAACAACCCAGGTGCCCGAATCTCCAAGATCCCTCTCAATCTCTGTAGATCTGAAATCCCCCACTGAATGGTATGCCCCACTAGATGACTAAAGCCCTAGATAATTCGGCCCTGCTGAAGGAGGCCTCCAAATGCTCTGAAACTCTCTAGAAATATAGACCGAGACACTGCAAGTCACTAGGTGAAGTCTCAGGGTCAGATCTGAAGTGTAACCCCTCCAAACGGACTAGATCTGGATCTCAAAAATGCCCTCCTTCTCTTCAATTCGCCCCACT
>JZKD02S1322899.1:0-11802 GCA_000966675.3 Picea glauca | reverse complement strand
ATAGACTTGGAAACTCTGAGTGATAATATTGTAATACTTTGACATTCTCTCTCTCTCTCTCTCTCTCTCTCTCTCTCTCTCTCTCTATATATATATATATATATGATCATCTTTCATTACTTTACTTTTTATGATGGTGTTGAATTAATCTTTTACCTTTTATTTTATGTTTTAATTTAAGATTAATATAATATGTTTATTTTTGCATTACACAATTTATGTTATTAAATAAATTATTCATATCATATAAATAAACATTTACTTCTAAAGTATAAATCAATGAGTACAAATGACTAATTTATTACTTGTTGACAACAATAAATGACTACCATGACTAAATAAATGACCAACTAATGACAACAAATGACTAAAAAAATGACTAAATATACTACTAGTTGACATAAAATGATAATTAAAATGACTAAATATATGACTAATGGACAACAATCAGTGAAACAAATGACTAAATATATGACTAATGTATGCAAATTAGTGACAAAAATGATGAAATATATTACTAATGGATGGAAATTAGTGACACAAATGACTAAATATATTATTAATGGACGAAAATCAGTGACACAAATGACTAAATATATTACTAATGGACAGAAGTCAATGACACAAATGACTAAATAAATGACGAGTTGACAACGTAGATGACTAAATAAATGACTAGTTGACAACACATATGACTAAATAAATGACATGTTTTCAACAATACATGACTAAAGAAATGCCTAAATGTATGACCAAAGTGACCAACCAAAACAACCAATAAATGAGTAAAATGTTGTGGTCATTTATTTGGTGGCGTTATATATGGCTGTAAATAAATGACTATTAGTCATGTGACTAAACTTAGTCATTTATATGCAATTTTTAGTCATTTTTTTAGTCATAAATTTCTCTTTTTCTACTAGTGTTGATCTTATGTAGGGAAAAATAGAACTTCAATAACTCAATCATGAATGAGATTTTTGATGAAGTGCATGTGTATCTCGATGTGGTTTTTGTGTTGATGTTTAAATGGATCTTTGGCAAGCTTGATGGCACTGCGATTGTCACACTAGAGGGTAGTCAAATGTTGCTATTTGAATCCAACCTATAAAAGGATATGTTGAAGCTACAATGCTTCTCGACTTGCATTAATTGTTGCTTTGTACTCTGCTTTTGCTGAATAAAGAGTAATATCATGTTGTTTCTTATAGGCCCAAGTGATAGATCATGAACCAAGGATGAAAACATAGCCTATAGTATACTTTTGATCATCAAGGTTTATGATCCAATCTCAATCACTAAAACCAACCAATAAAGGAGTCCCTCTGAACTATAATGTATCCTGAACTGAATTGTACCCCTGTCATATTGAAGTATTCGTTTATATGATTTCCAATGGATTTATGGGGTGTTTTCATATATTGGGAAACAAGACCAATGACAAAGGAAATATCAGGACGGGTATGAGTCAAGTATAAGAGGATACCAACCAATTGACAGTGCAAAGTGGGATCAACCTTGGGAGAAGTACATGTGGCGATAAGTTTGGATCCAAACTGGCAGGTATAAGGGGCTGGTTTTGAATATTCCATGTGAAAGTGATGAAGGAGGTCACAAGAATACTTAGACTAGGAATGAAAAATTCCTTCCTCAGTTTGCAAAACTTGGAGGCCAAGGAAATAGTGCAAATAGCCTAAGTCAGTCATTTCAAATTTCTTCTTAAGAATTATCTTCACATGGTTTAAAAGTTTAGGGTCACTACGAATGAGGATAATATCATCAACATAAAGAACAAGGATTATGAGATGGATTTATGCTTTCTTGGTATATACATTGAGGTCAGAATAACATCTATAAAATCTGATATCAAGAAGAAAGTTGCCCATTTTGGCATACCAGGATTGAGGATCTTGATTAAGACCATAAAGAGATTTCTTATGGTGGAAAACATGGCTAGAGTCATTCTAGATATCTCTAGGAGGTTTCTCCATGTATATTTATTCTTGCAAATACCCATGCAATAAGGCACACTGAATATCCATGTGATGGAGCTCCCATTCATGTGAGGCAGCAAGGGCTAGAACAAGGTGGATGAAATTAATTTTGGTTTTAGGGAAAATGTTTCGTTATAGTTTATACCTTCAAATTGAGAGACCTCGTTTTCTATTAATTGAGCCTTGTGTCTTTCAACACTTCCATCTGATTCATAATTCGTTCTATACACCCATTTACATCTGACAATTTTTCTTCCTTTCATAAGAGGTACAAGATCCCAAGTATCGTTTTCCATTAAAGAATGATACTCTTAATTCATTGTTGTATCCCAATTTGGATGACCTGAAGCTTCTGCAAATGTCCCTAGATCACGAGTCTTTGAAACTTGAGCCAAAAGAGAAGAAGCTCACTATAACTATGAACGTATTCGATGTTGATATGAAGAATCACCGACAAGATCACCAGTTGCTTCTTGTGTTGAACGAACCCATATAGGATGCAATGGTGAACTGGTGAAAGTTTAGGTTCAATGGACTCATTTGGAGGAAGGTGATAAATTGGAGGTGGATTTTCATCCTTACTATCATCATTTTAAGAATAAGAAACCATAGTAGGAATAGAATAAGACATGAACACCGAAGATGGATCGTAGGATGAAGAAGGAACAAACATCAAATTTGTCTTGTAGGCCAAGAGATTTTCATAAAATTTAACATCTCTTATAATAATAATTTCATTACAATGTGGTTAAAGAAGTCTGTAACCTTTGACATATTTAGAATAACCAAAAAATATACATTTCTAACTTTTAGGCTGCAACGCTTTCCTTTTCTCATCATGAATGTGAACCCATGCTACACTGCCAAATACATAGAAGTGGCTTACATATTGATTAATGTTATTCATTTCTTATTCAGGTGTTATATTTTTAAGAGCCTTTATGGGAGTGTGATTTACTATGTAATTTACACAATTAATGGTTTTCATCCAATTCTTTAGACTTAATCCCTTAGATTGGATCATACAATTAGCCATTTATTTTAATGTGCACTTCTTTCTTTTAGCAACACCATTTTTTTGTGGTGTATATGGAACATTGTGTTGCATTTGGATGCCCTATGCAGTGTATTAACCTTTGAATTGATTGTTCACATATTCACCTCCATTATCTATTCTTAACCTATGAAGTTGTTATCCATATTTATTTTCTACAAGGGCCTTGTAGGCCAAAAAATTATCAAAAACTTCACTCTTAAGCTTTAAGAATTAAACCCAAGCATGTATAGAAAAGTAATCAATGAAAAATAAGAAATTATTTCACCCAAAAAAATAAGGATAAGGAAGTGGACCATGCAAGTCACTGTGAACAAGATGAAAAGGGGATCTGACATGTTTTTCAAAATTGTCCCAATGATGTTTTTTGAGAATACAATCGACACAAACACCATCTCTGCAGGAAACAAGAGGAAGACTAGTCACCATCCATTGATTCCATAGTTGTTGCAATGAGTGATAATTTAGATGACCAAAACACTCATGAAAAACATTTCTCAAGTCATATCTATGAGGTAAAAAAACTGATAGAAAATATGATGACCCAAAGTTTTCAAACTTGTACAACCTAGTAATATCATCAACAATTCCATTTGTGAGAACATGCTTAGGATATTTTAGATCCTTTATTACAACTTGGTGAGGTGAAAATCCTATTGTTTTACCTTCATCTGAATGAGTGATTTGTGTACTTATATAAGGTTGAAAGAAATACTTGGAACACATAATACATGATTGAACTGACCATTATCTACTTGAATTGTTCCAATACCTTACAACATTAAGAGATTTATAATCACCAACACATATTTTCTTGGTGTTACATTCATTAAGAGAATAAAATATGGCTTTATCCTTAGCCATATGATAAGATGATCCAGAATCAATAAGGCACTCATAAGAATAAGAAGTAGAAGTTGCATTGAAGGAGAAACTATAAGCAGAAAGTGCATGTCCATGAGAAGAAGAAAAAGAAGAAGAAGAAAAAAAAGTAGAATCATTGTTGATGTTGTGCTTCTTCATCGTTGCTTCTAAAGTCACCATCTCCTTAAAACATTTGGACTCATCATGGCCATATTTTCCACAAAAGTTGCAATGTCTGTCAGTCTTCTTACTTTTATATTTTTTTTGTTTTCACCATTAGGAGAGGATGTTGTATGAGAGGGTTTGGGACCCTTGTTTTTCTTGTTTTTGTTGCGAGGATGTTTCTTCTTGGGATTCTTGGATTTATCTTTCAGCTATATCTCTAAGGCTTTGTTGGGTGTACCTATAGTTCTAATCAATCCAAGTTGCACAATATTATATTTATCTTGAATTACAGAATCACAAAAGGACTCAAGAGAGGGTTCTTTATAAGCACTCCCTAGAGCTTATCTAGTGGCATAAAAGGTAGATACAAAAAATGAATATGCACTACCAAGATTAGAAATAATAGCATATATGCATCGATCTTACTTCAGATCTAGTTCACTTTATATACACAAAATTACAAGTGTTTTGAACTTATATAAGTAGTCTTTAGTGCAAGGAAAATCATTTGTACTTAAATTCATTAATTGTTTTTCCAACTAGTGAGCTTGAATAATATCGTGTTTACCAAACATAGCTTTAAGATTTTCCCAAGATTTATCTAGGCTCTCAATTGTTTGAAGGTGAAACCTTAAATTAGGAGAGATGGAAATTCTAATTAGTCCATGGGATTCATCATTCCTATTAATCCTTTTGGCACACTTTTCATCATCAGTGGGTTCTTGTTCTTTTCCCAAGGCAATCCAATATAGTCCTTTACTTCTTAATAAATCCTCCATATGGGATTTAAATTGGAAGTACTTGGTACTGGAAATAAAAATATCACTGGGAGAAGACATATTAAATATGTATAAAACCATGAAATTGATGATCTGGATGGAAGGATCTCGAAAAAATAAGTTGTTTCAGAAAAAATGACACTAAAAATGGACTTCGAATGTGAAAGTTATGGCCTTTTGAAAAAAAGAATAAATGGTAACCAAAGAGCCACATGGCAGGTAGAATTTAGTCCACATGGTTATACCCCTTCCAATAAACTGACTTTTACAAATAAGTTGTTCATGAATTGAACCACTTTTATAGAATAAGTGGCGATCACTTTTACAATGAAGTTACTTTATAAAAGAAAGTTGCATGCAAAACAAATAACTTTAAAGTAAAATATTAAAGCTACTTATAGTGATTCACTTTTTTAATTTAAGTGAAATACACTTTACAATGAAAGCATGAACTTTTTCAAAAAAAAGTAAGAGAAGAGACTTGAACTCAAGACCTCTTACTTAATAAAGAAACTTTTAACCAAGTGAGATAGTGAAAAACATATTGTATTGTTTAGAATGAGGATTGTTGATGTTGTTGTTGTTGTGGAAGATGGCCTTGGATAGTGTGCTCATAAAAAACTCTTCTTACAAAAAAAAAAAAAAAATTACTTCTTGACGACAACAAGGGTTAGATATTGGTTGGTTTACTTGGAAAATGAAAGTTTTCCCTCTATTTATGGTTTATCAAGATCACACAGAGCGTATGAAAAAGTGCATATGTAGATAGGAAAACCATTTCCGTTTTGTTTTTGATTTTCCAGAGATTGCATGGGACACAAGGCAAAGAGCATACATAGGTCGAAAAGAGTAGAAACCCATAAATAAAGAAACATAAAACTGAAATATTATCTCTGCAAAAATTTAAAAGGGCCTATTTGGGCTTTAGACCTTCGGATCTGACTTAAATGGCCAAATATATTAGAGACCTAACCTCCCTAACCCCTCACGTAGTTAGAATAATATATTTTCCATGTAATAAAGGCCGACATTAGTTAATAAGGCCTATTTAATAAATGTGAACAAGTTAATGTAAGAAGACCTAATAGAAGCTTATGCTTCTAGAAAGATCTTCCTCTAGAATGTTCTTTAGAAGATAGAATTAGTATAAATAAGAGTCAGAGGCATGAGAAAAGCCTTGTCTTGAGAATTATTATAATAGAGAGTTTCTTTGCTGAAGGTTTCCCCTTCAAAGAAGAAAGTGAACATTGCTTTATATCAATAAAGGTATCATTTTTTGGTTGTGGTTCTCTACATTTGTTGTTTTGTTGGTATGTTCTGCAGTATNCAACCAATAAAGGAGTCCCTCTGAACTATAATGTATCCTGAACTGAATTGTACCCCTGTCATATTGAAGTATTCGTTTATATGATTTCCAATGGATTTATGGGGTGTTTTCATATATTGGGAAACAAGACCAATGACAAAGGAAATATCAGGACGGGTATGAGTCAAGTATAAGAGGATACCAACCAATTGACAGTGCAAAGTGGGATCAACCTTGGGAGAAGTACATGTGGCGATAAGTTTGGATCCAAACTGGCAGGTATAAGGGGCTGGTTTTGAATATTCCATGTGAAAGTGATGAAGGAGGTCACAAGAATACTTAGACTAGGAATGAAAAATTCCTTCCTCAGTTTGCAAAACTTGGAGGCCAAGGAAATAGTGCAAATAGCCTAAGTCAGTCATTTCAAATTTCTTCTTAAGAATTATCTTCACATGGTTTAAAAGTTTAGGGTCACTACGAATGAGGATAATATCATCAACATAAAGAACAAGGATTATGAGATGGATTTATGCTTTCTTGGTATATACATTGAGGTCAGAATAACATCTATAAAATCTGATATCAAGAAGAAAGTTGCCCATTTTGGCATACCAGGATTGAGGATCTTGATTAAGACCATAAAGAGATTTCTTATGGTGGAAAACATGGCTAGAGTCATTCTAGATATCTCTAGGAGGTTTCTCCATGTATATTTATTCTTGCAAATACCCATGCAATAAGGCACACTGAATATCCATGTGATGGAGCTCCCATTCATGTGAGGCAGCAAGGGCTAGAACAAGGTGGATGAAATTAATTTTGGTTTTAGGGAAAATGTTTCGTTATAGTTTATACCTTCAAATTGAGAGACCTCGTTTTCTATTAATTGAGCCTTGTGTCTTTCAACACTTCCATCTGATTCATAATTCGTTCTATACACCCATTTACATCTGACAATTTTTCTTCCTTTCGTAAGAGGTACAAGATCCCAAGTATCATTTTCCATTAAAGAATGATACTCTTAATTCATTGTTGTATCCCAATTTGGATGACCTGAAGCTTCTGCAAATGTCCCTAGATCATGAGTCTTTGAAACTTGAGCCAAAAGAGAAGAGGCTCACTATAACTATGAACGTATTCAATGTTGATATGAAGAATCACCGACAAGATCACCAGTTGCTTCTCGTGTTGAACGAACCCATATAGGATGCGATGGTGTTGGTGAAAGTTTAGGTTCAATGGACTCATTTGGAGGAAGGTGAGAAATTGGAGGTGGATTTTCATCCTTACTATCATCATTTTAAGAATAAGAAAGCATAGTAGGAATAGAATAAGACATGAACACCGAAGATGGATCGTAGGATGAAGAAGGAACAAATATCAAATTTGTCTTGTAGGCCAAGAGATTTTCATAAAATTTAACATCTCTTATAATAATAATTTCATTACAATGTGGTTAAAGAATTCTGTAACCTTTGACATATTTAGAATAACCAAAAAATATACATTTCTAACTTTTAGGCTGCAACGCTTTCCTTTTCTCATCATGAATGTGAACCCATGCTACACTGCCAAATACACAGAAGTGGCTTACATATTGATTAATGTTATTCATTTCTTATTCAGGTATTATATTTTTAAGAGCCTTTATGGGAGTGTGATTTACTATGTAATTTACACAATTAATGGTTTTCATCCAATTCTTTAGACTTAATCCCTTAGATTGGATCATACAATTAGCCATTTATTTTAATGTGCACTTCTTTCTTTTAGCAACACCATTTTTTTGTGGTGTATATGGAACATTGTGTTGCATTTGGATGCCCTATGCAGTGTATTAACCTTTGAATTGATTGTTCACATATTCACCTCCATTATCTATTCTTAACCTATGAAGTTGTTATCCATATTTATTTTCTACAAGGGCCTTGTAGGCCAAAAAATTATCAAAAACTTCACTCTTAAGCTTTAAGAATTAAACCCAAGCATGTATAGAAAAGTAATCAATGAAAAATAAGAAATTATTTCACCCAAAAAAATAAGGATAAGGAAGTGGACCATGCAAGTCACTGTGAACAAGATGAAAAGGGGATCTGACATGTTTTTCAAAATTGTCCCAATGATGTTTTTTGAGAATACAATCGACACAAACACCATCTCTGCAGGAAACAAGAGGAAGACTAGTCACCATCCATTGATTCCATAGTTGTTGCAATGAGTGATAATTTAGATGACCAAAACACTCATGAAAAACATTTCTCAAGTCATATCTATGAGGTAAAAAAACTGATAGAAAATATGATGACCCAAAGTTTTCAAACTTGTACAACCTAGTAATATCATCAACAATTCCATTTGTGAGAACATGCTTAGGATATTTTAGATCCTTTATTACAACTTGGTGAGGTGAAAATCCTATTGTTTTACCTTCATCTGAATGAGTGATTTGTGTACTTATATAAGGTTGAAAGAAATACTTGGAACACATAATACATGATTGAACTGACCATTATCTACTTGAATTGTTCCAATACCTTACAACATTAAGAGATTTATAATCACCAACACATATTTTCTTGGTGTTACATTCATTAAGAGAATAAAATATGGCTTTATCCTTAGCCATATGATAAGATGATCCAGAATCAATAAGGCACTCATAAGAATAAGAAGTAGAAGTTGCATTGAAGGAGAAACTATAAGCAGAAAGTGCATGTCCATGAGAAGAAGAAAAAGAAGAAGAAGAAAAAAAAGTAGAATCATTGTTGATGTTGTGCTTCTTCATCGTTGCTTCTAAAGTCACCATCTCCTTAAAACATTTGGACTCATCATGGCCATATTTTCCACAAAAGTTGCAATGTCTGTCAGTCTTCTTACTTTTATATTTTTTTTGTTTTCACCATTAGGAGAGGATGTTGTATGAGAGGGTTTGGGACCCTTGTTTTTCTTGTTTTTGTTGCGAGGATGTTTCTTCTTGGGATTCTTGGATTTATCTTTCAGCTATATCTCTAAGGCTTTGTTGGGTGTACCTATAGTTCTAATCAATCCAAGTTGCACAATATTATATTTATCTTGAATTACAGAATCACAAAAGGACTCAAGAGAGGGTTCTTTATAAGCACTCCCTAGAGCTTATCTAGTGGCATAAAAGGTAGATACAAAAAATGAATATGCACTACCAAGATTAGAAATAATAGCATATATGCATCGATCTTACTTCAGATCTAGTTCACTTTATATACACAAAATTACAAGTGTTTTGAACTTATATAAGTAGTCTTTAGTGCAAGGAAAATCATTTGTACTTAAATTCATTAATTGTTTTTCCAACTAGTGAGCTTGAATAATATCGTGTTTACCAAACATAGCTTTAAGATTTTCCCAAGATTTATCTAGGCTCTCAATTGTTTGAAGGTGAAACCTTAAATTAGGAGAGATGGAAATTCTAATTAGTCCATGGGATTCATCATTCCTATTAATCCTTTTGGCACACTTTTCATCATCAGTGGGTTCTTGTTCTTTTCCCAAGGCAATCCAATATAGTCCTTTACTTCTTAATAAATCCTCCATATGGGATTTAAATTGGAAGTACTTGGTACTGGAAATAAAAATATCACTGGGAGAAGACATATTAAATATGTATAAAACCATGAAATTGATGATCTGGATGGAAGGATCTCGAAAAAATAAGTTGTTTCAGAAAAAATGACACTAAAAATGGACTTCGAATGTGAAAGTTATGGCCTTTTGAAAAAAAGAATAAATGGTAACCAAAGAGCCACATGGCAGGTAGAATTTAGTCCACATGGTTATACCCCTTCCAATAAACTGACTTTTACAAATAAGTTGTTCATGAATTGAACCACTTTTATAGAATAAGTGGCGATCACTTTTACAATGAAGTTACTTTATAAAAGAAAGTTGCATGCAAAACAAATAACTTTAAAGTAAAATATTAAAGCTACTTATAGTGATTCACTTTTTTAATTTAAGTGAAATACACTTTACAATGAAAGCATGAACTTTTTCAAAAAAAAGTAAGAGAAGAGACTTGAACTCAAGACCTCTTACTTAATAAAGAAACTTTTAACCAAGTGAGATAGTGAAAAACATATTGTATTGTTTAGAATGAGGATTGTTGATGTTGTTGTTGTTGTGGAAGATGGCCTTGGATAGTGTGCTCATAAAAAACTCTTCTTACAAAAAAAAAAAAAAAATTACTTCTTGACGACAACAAGGGTTAGATATTGGTTGGTTTACTTGGAAAATGAAAGTTTTCCCTCTATTTATGGTTTATCAAGATCACACAGAGCGTATGAAAAAGTGCATATGTAGATAGGAAAACCATTTCCGTTTTGTTTTTGATTTTCCAGAGATTGCATGGGACACAAGGCAAAGAGCATACATAGGTCGAAAAGAGTAGAAACCCATAAATAAAGAAACATAAAACTGAAATATTATCTCTGCAAAAATTTAAAAGGGCCTATTTGGGCTTTAGACCTTCGGATCTGACTTAAATGGCCAAATATATTAGAGACCTAACCTCCCTAACCCCTCACGTAGTTAGAATAATATATTTTCCATGTAATAAAGGCCGACATTAGTTAATAAGGCCTATTTAATAAATGTGAACAAGTTAATGTAAGAAGACCTAATAGAAGCTTATGCTTCTAGAAAGATCTTCCTCTAGAATGTTCTTTAGAAGATAGAATTAGTATAAATAAGAGTCAGAGGCATGAGAAAAGCCTTGTCTTGAGAATTATTATAATAGAGAGTTTCTTTGCTGAAGGTTTCCCCTTCAAAGAAGAAAGTGAACATTGCTTTATATCAATAAAGGTATCATTTTTTGGTTGTGGTTCTCTACATTTGTTGTTTTGTTGGTATGTTCTGCAGTATTTCTATTTGCTGCTTAATATAATAGATTTGGTACCTAACAAGTGGTATCAGAGAAATTTCCTCTGCGAAAACAATGGGAATTTTTTTTTATGGTAGAGACGTGTACTAATGATGTCTTTAAATCATAAATATGTGTTTCTCAGTGGGTAAAAATGTGGTAGGGAAGACTGCACATAGGAAATATAGACGGTTTCAACTTATAAGGGCCATAGTACTTTGGTGATAATTTATTATTATTCTTGGCTTGCTTGAGGGACATCTGTTTGTATGGTTGTAGTCTTAAAAACACCCAATCCCCTACTTCAAAACTTATTTCACTACGATGTTGATCTGCTTGTTGTTTCATGCCATTTTGTGCCATGGTCAGGTTGTCCTTTAAGATTTGGAGAACTTGTTGTGATGTTCGATGTGATATTCCACTGCTTGAACCTTAGATTTTTCTTTTAGAGAAGAAGTGATAGAAGGAGGGTGGTATCCATAGAGTGCCATAAAGTGTGTCATTTTTGTTGCAGTATGAAAGGAAGTGTTATACCACCATTCTGCCAATTGTAACCATTTGAACCATTGTGTTTGTTTATCAGAGACAAAGCAACGAAGGTAGCCTTCCAGACATTTGTTCACTATCTTGTTTTGTCCATCAGATTGAGGATGATAGGATGAGCTATGAGCCAATTGAGTACTCAAACAAGAAAATAATTCTATCCAAAAATGTCCAGTGAAGATGGGATCTCTGTCACTTACAAT
>JZKD02S1322888.1:0-11802 GCA_000966675.3 Picea glauca | reverse complement strand
AGGAAAAATATGGGGAAAAGGAACATCCTCCTAAAATCGAACAAATATGTCACCTTTGTGAAAAAATGACTATAATGTCGGAGGAAAAAACCACCTCTTATGATCAACATTGCACTTCAAAACAAACTTCATTTCATTTTGTTGTAGAGCATAAGGAGGAATATCTCAAAGTTACACTTTTCAATCAATTTAATGATTGTCTCATTGATAAGATTCCTAAACCTTCTTACATTGATAATTTTGATGATATGGTTCTTTTTTTATACTTCTTGCAAACTTAAATTGGATATAGATAATATTTTAAGTTCCAATGTATTAAACGGAGAAGGAGGTAAGTACTTTTTCAGTCAACAAAATAAGTTATTGTAGATATGCATGGTATTATATACATTGACATATTGAATATATTGAGTTAAATATGAACCTTCATCTCGATACATTTGGGGAATAGTATCCTTATCTTTCATCCCTCTTAGTTATTAATTGTCTTGATCATAATCACATTTGTAAATATTTATTTCCAGTCCTATCCTAGACTTCTAGTTATTAGATGACAATAATAAGGATTTGGTTTTGAAATGTTCAGTGTGATTTGTCTTGTGCAAAGATTGGTAAATATAAATTATTCACGAGAACAAAATGAAATTGATGTAAACCGATCGATAAGGTTCTTACAAGATTGAGGTCATAATTGCAAGCTAATCCTAGGTTTCGTTCCTCCTTTTCAAGATTATTTTCAACTTTCTAGTTTTTTTTGTATCTCAATAAAAGGTTTGATTAACTGAACATATCATATTCTAGTGTATGCATTTTTCTTTGATATCTTCATTGATATGTCAATATTCTTAGGGCCTAATTTTCATTTAGATTTTATCTTGTTTTCTTTTTTCATTGTTTGATTTTACATTCTATTAGTTTAAATAGTTTGTCCATTGCTTATTTAAATTTGAGTTATTTTATTTTCAAGTTTTAATAAGGGGAAATATTTTGAGGTTACACAAGTAAGATCTTTACTTTTTTATTATTACAAATGAGTATGTTTTATCTGAAAACATCTACATCAAGATTCATATCTTTGACATTGCTTAGTGACTATGGAGGAACACAAAGACTAATTTTAAAATTGTGATGATATTCTTTAAGTAGAGGAATATTTCTATTTTTATCTTTTCTTTGAATCTCTCCCCCCATCCCACCACATTAAAGAAATCCTCTATATTTATACTTTGAGGGAAACTTTTGGGGTCAAAATTTTAAGAGTATGACACCTGTTATTTGAAATAAACAAATATCTTGTACCACCCCACTTCCTTCACCCAATTGCATATGAAATTCTTTTCAAATCAAATCTAAAGGGTGAAATTAATAAACATAAGAAAGTTGAAAGAACTGTAAAGTGAAGGAAGTATAAGTAAACTCGTCGGAGCTATGGATACTCACTTGTAGCAGGGCCATGTTTGTATGGTACCGAGACACCTCCATTGAGGCTATGGGTGCTCATGGGAAGCGAAGAAATGTTAGGAAAAATAGGTAGATTTTACACTTATATAATGTTTTCTTATCATTGATTAAAGGTGGAGTAGATATTAAGTACTCAATTTTTTTGATCTTATACGATTAAGTTCATCTTATATGAGACCTTTAAGATCTTGTACAATGTCTAAGAATCTTGCAAAAATTATCATATGTTTTTTAATAAACTTAAGCCCCATCACATTAATAACATAGATATCTGCTTCATCTAGTGCATCACCATTGCTGATCCCTCATCAACCCCCCCTTTAATTTTGACAAAAGTAAACGGTCGCCCACTGAATTTTGTAAAATGCTTCCTTCATTTGCATTTTTTTTTTCTTGATTGATTTGAATGGATGATTTATGGTTATCCTCTTTCTCAATTATTCGATCTTGATATTTTCTTATCATTGATTATTTTGGGTTTATATTCATTTATGATGATTTGGTGATGTAATGAAAAAATCATTAGTATCTACCTTAATTATTATGATTTTGGTGATGGGATTGTTACATCATGTAAATTTGTTTTTTCACCACATTTTCCTCGCATAAGTAATGGTCGTGACATTTAAGTCTATTCTCTTTCTGATTGTTTCCACACTCACCTAGACTTAAGCCTATGTTTTCTTAAACTTGGATTATTATGATGTTTCAACATTTTCTCCATGTTTTGCTTGTCAGTTCATAAGTAAGTTAATTGGGCATCTTGGTGGATTAAAATAATTCAACTAAAAATTAGATCTTTAAAAATTTAATCTGCGTCTTCAAAAAATACATGATATTGAACGAAAAGATTCTTTAGAATGATGGTGTTTGTGTTCCCTAAAAATTCAATTATGTCTTAATAGCAAGGTTAAATAAAGAATAAAGTGTAAAATACTTATACCCTAGAAGTCATTTTATCATTTTATCACATTATGAATAACTTTCATATATTAGTTATATTCTCATGAAAATTAAAAACAATTTTTTACCAATTACATTTCATACCTAAAAAAATGTCAAAATTTATATTTTTCTATAAGATTATGTGCATTATTAAAAAAAATAATCTACTTTCAAAAGTATATCATACATAAAGTAAAAAACAAACCCAACCACTTCTCAATAGTCTCAAAAGGAAACATTAACATATTATAATTTAAAAAAAAAATAAAAATCTATATAATAGCCTTTGTCAAAAAAAAACTCAACAAGACAATCATGTTGATAATTTAATTGTTCCAAGACTTAAATAAAAACCAATCACATTTCATACTTAAAAAAGGTCAAAATTTATATTTTTCTATGGGATTATGTGCATTATTAAAAAAAATAATCTACTTTCAAAAGTATATCATACATAAAGTGAAAAACAAACCCAACCACTTCTCAATAGTCTCAAAAGGAAGCATTAACATATTATAATTATTTATCAATTGTTTTGGAAAAAGAAAGTGTCATTTTTCATCAACGAAATATTCTATGTTTTTGAAAAAAACTTATAGTGCTTCTATAAATGCCACGAATAGTTCATTTCCCATATGACCGATAAGAAAACACAGATAATTGAGGAAGCTAGGTTGATTTACAGATGAGATGTTGTTGAGGAAACAAGAATAATAGAGGTAATGGAACAATAGAGGTATGGTGGTTATGGTGTACCAGATTACAGTAACACATGCCCAAGATCATGGAGGTAATATTATAACGTATAAATTAAATTAAAATAATTTTTTCATGTATGATTTTTTTTAATGGTTGGAGAATTAAGATAGGCAAACCAGATCATGAAGTAAGTGGAGGTTATTGCTTGGAGAAAAGAGGGTAACTCAACTCATATAGTGTTAAACATAATGTAACCTCAACAGTCTGACTGTACACTGCCAGCTGTACTGGACAGTTGTACTTTCTATTTTTGTCTTGCTTGAGCATATTTAGCTCAACTATCTCCCATTGCATTGTATCATCTTCTCATAACTTCTTTAGTACTTCTTCATACATTCAATATACTGTTCTATTCTCTTCTCTCTGCATTTCTCTTTGCCTCACAATTTATCATGGTATCAGAGCTTCAGCAGTAAGCCTCTTCACACAGTCTAGGGAGCAACACGATCCTCATAGCGTAGAGTTTCACGGATCTTGAGAGCACGCGAAACAATCTCTTTCACAAGGTTTGGAGAGCCGTCTGTACCTACTCTCGAAAGATCCTTGTAGGAAACTTCCATGAGAAAGCAGTCTGTCTTATGTTCAAAGAGATCAACGTAGGAAGCTTGCAGAGGAAGCAGAGCGTACATCGCTCGAAAGATTCAGGACGAAGAGAACGCAAGAGAAGAAACTTTAAAATTTTCTTGAACAATTTTTCAAGAATCGTCAAAGATTGACGAAGAAGAGCTGCAGAATGGAAAATCGTTTAAAGAACTTGAAGAAAACGCTCAAAATCATTAAAGATTGTTGTAGAAGGCAGCATCATTTAAATTTTTTTGAAATTCGCTCAAATCTGTCAAAGATTGTAGCAGAGAACAAAGAATTCGTGTATTTCTTTCAAATCTTTGAAAGATTCACGAATCTTTCTTCCACAGGAGTAAAGAACGCGTCTCAGGTGCAAGAATAGCCATTGAGGCCATAAGATTCATCCTGCGAATGAATCCAGAGTGGGAAACCAGTCCAGAAGGGACGAGGAGAGTGCGGAAAAGGCGAAAGAATTTCAGCTGTCAGATCTTGCGCAAAGGATTGACAGTCGTTGGATCAACGAGAAAGTGCACAATGTTTAATCCTCTAGAGCGCACAGGAGGACTTATGACTTGATAAGTCTCGACATCATCTGGACCATCCATCAGGAGACACATGGCGAGATCCTATTCCATCGCAAAATCAGTAATCGAGAGTTGGACGTGCAAAGGCAATTGCACTCCAAAAACTCCGATACGCAATATCACGAAATCCCGAAAAGATTACAGCCGTCCATCTCAGAGGACAGGTGGCAGCAGATCAACGCATCGTCACATCGTCATATCGGAGTTCGCGGTTTTGAAAGACTGGTTCAATAAGACTTTGAAACTCGCAAAATCACGATATGCAAAATAGCGATAAAGTCTCAACCATCCATTTGACCGGACATGTGGCGGACATCGAGGAAACCGTCGGTGTTTCGACATTCAGGGTTTCAAGTTGATAGAGAAATTGTGTAAATGGAGCATCGCAAGTCACGATATCCCGAGTTTGAATCAGGACCGTCCATCTTTCTAGGAAGCGTGGTGTAAATCCAAGGACTCTGAAAAAGTCCCGAAAAGGAAAGAGCCCATCGGCACATCGGGATTCGGTGTTTTGCGAATCCTGAGGACAAAAAACACAAGCACTTCAGAACTCCGAAGTCCGACATCCTGACAGGAGGTAAACTTCATTGTGGGGCCCAGCTAATGTCATCTCATCAAATCGTGGGATCGGGAATCTCCACAGTGAAATCCCCGACGCAGATTTGAGTCATCCATCTGTTGAGGATGCGTGGCAGAGATCGAGGCTTTCGGAAAATTTCCAAAAAACAGATTCCATCGGCATTACGGGATTCAAAAAATTGTGGATCCTAACGACAAGATGTCCGGTTCATTTGAAGTCTCGATATCGTGAGAAGGGATCAGGACCATCCATCATAGGAGGACGCGTGGCACAGATCAAATCAATCGGGAAAAGTCCCGAAAGGAATGCGCCATCGGTAAATAGGAGATCGGGGAATCGAGGAGTCAAGAGAACTCGTCATCAGAACTTGTGAAATCCCAATTCGCAATATCCCAATAAGATCTAGGCCGTCAGATCACAAGAAGATCTGGACCGTTGAATTGTCCAAAGGTAAATTTTTCGCATTTCGACGATTTGAAAGTCAAGGAGCCGGAAAATCCCGTAGCGCTTTAATAGCAAGGCGTGTGGTCACATAGAAAGGAGACTAAATGCCAATTCAAGCTCGATAAGCTCCCTTTGGCCATCGACAAATTGACACTTCGGCGATCGGAGGTAAAATACAAAATTTCCCTTTGTTTTCACTGCAATTTTTTTTTTAAATCATGGCATCGTCTAGCAATTTAGGACCAACTCAGGGTCCGATTCTTCTGGGAAATAATTATGAGTTTTGGTCTCTACGAATGAGATCATTATTACAAGCACAAGAATGTTGGGAACCAGTGGATCTTGGATATGTGGAACCAGATCCATCCACCCTCGCTGCCATGAAAAATGCGCAGAGAATTGCTCAGGCAACTCTGAGGACCAAAGAAAATAAAGCGAAATTCTGGATTCAGAATTCTGTGGATGATTTGATTTTCTCGAAAATCACAGGCACTGGTACTTCAAAACATGCCTGGGACATCCTTAAATCTTCCTACCAAGGAAATGATAGGGTCAAAATAGTTAAATTGCAGACCTTGTGGACGCAATTCGAGACTCTAAGGATGACCAAGTCCGAAACTGTAGATCAGATCATGACCAGAGTCATGGGAATTGTGAACCAGATCAGACTGATTGGTGAAACCATCACTGATCAACGAATTGTTGAGAAAATTCTCAGAAGTCTACCCACGAAATTTGAAATGGTTGTAACAACAATCCTTGAATCCANTTACATCATGTAAATTTGTTTTTTCACCACATTTTCCTCGCATAAGTAATGGTCGTGACATTTAAGTCTATTCTCTTTCTGATTGTTTCCACACTCACCTAGACTTAAGCCTATGTTTTCTTAAACTTGGATTATTATGATGTTTCAACATTTTCTCCATGTTTTGCTTGTCAGTTCATAAGTAAGTTAATTGGGCATCTTGGTGGATTAAAATAATTCAACTAAAAATTAGATCTTTAAAAATTTAATCTGCGTCTTCAAAAAATACATGATATTGAACGAAAAGATTCTTTAGAATGATGGTGTTTGTGTTCCCTAAAAATTCAATTATGTCTTAATAGCAAGGTTAAATAAAGAATAAAGTGTAAAATACTTATACCCTAGAAGTCATTTTATCATTTTATCACATTATGAATAACTTTCATATATTAGTTATATTCTCATGAAAATTAAAAACAATTTTTTACCAATTACATTTCATACCTAAAAAAATGTCAAAATTTATATTTTTCTATAAGATTATGTGCATTATTAAAAAAAATAATCTACTTTCAAAAGTATATCATACATAAAGTAAAAAACAAACCCAACCACTTCTCAATAGTCTCAAAAGGAAACATTAACATATTATAATTTAAAAAAAAAATAAAAATCTATATAATAGCCTTTGTCAAAAAAAAACTCAACAAGACAATCATGTTGATAATTTAATTGTTCCAAGACTTAAATAAAAACCAATCACATTTCATACTTAAAAAAGGTCAAAATTTATATTTTTCTATGGGATTATGTGCATTATTAAAAAAAATAATCTACTTTCAAAAGTATATCATACATAAAGTGAAAAACAAACCCAACCACTTCTCAATAGTCTCAAAAGGAAGCATTAACATATTATAATTATTTATCAATTGTTTTGGAAAAAGAAAGTGTCATTTTTCATCAACGAAATATTCTATGTTTTTGAAAAAAACTTATAGTGCTTCTATAAATGCCACGAATAGTTCATTTCCCATATGACCGATAAGAAAACACAGATAATTGAGGAAGCTAGGTTGATTTACAGATGAGATGTTGTTGAGGAAACAAGAATAATAGAGGTAATGGAACAATAGAGGTATGGTGGTTATGGTGTACCAGATTACAGTAACACATGCCCAAGATCATGGAGGTAATATTATAACGTATAAATTAAATTAAAATAATTTTTTCATGTATGATTTTTTTTAATGGTTGGAGAATTAAGATAGGCAAACCAGATCATGAAGTAAGTGGAGGTTATTGCTTGGAGAAAAGAGGGTAACTCAACTCATATAGTGTTAAACATAATGTAACCTCAACAGTCTGACTGTACACTGCCAGCTGTACTGGACAGTTGTACTTTCTATTTTTGTCTTGCTTGAGCATATTTAGCTCAACTATCTCCCATTGCATTGTATCATCTTCTCATAACTTCTTTAGTACTTCTTCATACATTCAATATACTGTTCTATTCTCTTCTCTCTGCATTTCTCTTTGCCTCACAATTTATCATGGTATCAGAGCTTCAGCAGTAAGCCTCTTCACACAGTCTAGGGAGCAACACGATCCTCATAGCGTAGAGTTTCACGGATCTTGAGAGCACGCGAAACAATCTCTTTCACAAGGTTTGGAGAGCCGTCTGTACCTACTCTCGAAAGATCCTTGTAGGAAACTTCCATGAGAAAGCAGTCTGTCTTATGTTCAAAGAGATCAACGTAGGAAGCTTGCAGAGGAAGCAGAGCGTACATCGCTCGAAAGATTCAGGACGAAGAGAACGCAAGAGAAGAAACTTTAAAATTTTCTTGAACAATTTTTCAAGAATCGTCAAAGATTGACGAAGAAGAGCTGCAGAATGGAAAATCGTTTAAAGAACTTGAAGAAAACGCTCAAAATCATTAAAGATTGTTGTAGAAGGCAGCATCATTTAAATTTTTTTGAAATTCGCTCAAATCTGTCAAAGATTGTAGCAGAGAACAAAGAATTCGTGTATTTCTTTCAAATCTTTGAAAGATTCACGAATCTTTCTTCCACAGGAGTAAAGAACGCGTCTCAGGTGCAAGAATAGCCATTGAGGCCGTAAGATTCATCCTGCGAACGAATCCAGAGTGGGAAACCAGTCCAGAAGGGACGAGGAGAGTGCGGAAAAGGCGAAAGAATTTCAGCTGTCAGATCTTGCGTAAAGGATTGACAGTCGTTGGATCAACGAGAAAGTGCACAATGTTTAATCCTTTAGAGCGCACAGGAGGACTTATGACTTGAGAAGTCTCGACATCATCTGGACCATCCATCAAGAGACACGTGGCGAGATCCTATTCCATCGCAAAATCAGTAATCGAGAGTTGGATGTGCAAAGGCAATTGCACTCCAAAAACTCCAATACGCGATATCACGAAATCCCGAAAAGATTACAGCCGTCCATCTCAGAGGACAGGTGGCAGCAGATCAACGCATCGTCACATCGTCATATCGGAGTTCGCGGTTTTGAAAGACTGGTTCAATAAGACTTTGAAACTCGCAAAATCACGATATGCAAAATAGCGATAAAGTCTCAACCATCCATTTGACCGGACATGTGGCGGACATCGAGGAAACCGTCGGTGTTTCGACATTCAGGGTTTCAAGTTGATAGAGAAATTGTGTAAATGGAGCATCGCAAGTCACGATATCCCGAGTTTGAATCAGGACCGTCCATCTTTCTAGGAAGCGTGGTGTAAATCCAAGGACTCTGAAAAAGTCCCGAAAAGGAAAGAGCCCATCGGCACATCGGGATTCGGTGTTTTGCGAATCCTGAGGACAAAAAACACAAGCACTTCAGAACTCCGAAGTCCGACATCCTGACAGGAGGTAAACTTCATTGTGGGGCCCAGCTAATGTCATCTCATCAAATCGTGGGATCGGGAATCTCCACAGTGAAATCCCCGACGCAGATTTGAGTCATCCATCTGTTGAGGATGCGTGGCAGAGATCGAGGCTTTCGGAAAATTTCCAAAAAACAGATTCCATCGGCATTACGGGATTCAAAAAATTGTGGATCCTAACGACAAGATGTCCGGTTCATTTGAAGTCTCGATATCGTGAGAAGGGATCAGGACCATCCATCATAGGAGGACGCGTGGCACAGATCAAATCAATCGGGAAAAGTCCCGAAAGGAATGCGCCATCGGTAAATAGGAGATCGGGGAATCGAGGAGTCAAGAGAACTCGTCATCAGAACTTGTGAAATCCCAATTCGCAATATCCCAATAAGATCTAGGCCGTCAGATCACAAGAAGATCTGGACCGTTGAATTGTCCAAAGGTAAATTTTTCGCATTTCGACGATTTGAAAGTCAAGGAGCCGGAAAATCCCGTAGCGCTTTAATAGCAAGGCGTGTGGTCACATAGAAAGGAGACTAAATGCCAATTCAAGCTCGATAAGCTCCCTTTGGCCATCGACAAATTGACACTTCGGCGATCGGAGGTAAAATACAAAATTTCCCTTTGTTTTCACTGCAATTTTTTTTTTAAATCATGGCATCGTCTAGCAATTTAGGACCAACTCAGGGTCCGATTCTTCTGGGAAATAATTATGAGTTTTGGTCTCTACGAATGAGATCATTATTACAAGCACAAGAATGTTGGGAACCAGTGGATCTTGGATATGTGGAACCAGATCCATCCACCCTCGCTGCCATGAAAAATGCGCAGAGAATTGCTCAGGCAACTCTGAGGACCAAAGAAAATAAAGCGAAATTCTGGATTCAGAATTCTGTGGATGATTTGATTTTCTCGAAAATCACAGGCACTGGTACTTCAAAACATGCCTGGGACATCCTTAAATCTTCCTACCAAGGAAATGATAGGGTCAAAATAGTTAAATTGCAGACCTTGTGGACGCAATTCGAGACTCTAAGGATGACCAAGTCCGAAACTGTAGATCAGATCATGACCAGAGTCATGGGAATTGTGAACCAGATCAGACTGATTGGTGAAACCATCACTGATCAACGAATTGTTGAGAAAATTCTCAGAAGTCTACCCACGAAATTTGAAATGGTTGTAACAACAATCCTTGAATCCAAGGATCTGTCAAGATTTTCAACAGATGAATTAATTGGTTCTCTAGTGACACATGAGACCAGACTACATCTTACAGATGAGTCAATCTCCAATTCTTTCAAAACTCATTTCTCCTTCAGCAGAGGGAGAGGCAGAGGAAAAAGCAGAGGTCACCAAGGAAGAGGGAGCAATCCAAGAAACTCTCACTCCAGTGGAGGCAATAGACAACAGTATTCGAATCAAAATTTCCAAGGTCAAAGGAAACAACTACATAATCAACATCAGAATTTCCAGCCTCAAAAAGGCGGAGGGAGAAGATCAAATGAGAAATCAAGCATACAATTCTATTACTGCAAAAAGTATGGGCACTATGAATCTGAATGCAAGAAGAAGCAAGTAGATCAACTCTCAGGCAGAGCACATGTGTCAAATCACACGCGAGAAAACTCAGGAGGTATGTTTCTCTCATGCCACAAGACTGAACAACAACCTAAAGATCTTTGGTTGCTGGACAGTGGATGCAGCAATCACATGACAGGTAACAAAGAATTACTTTTATGCATTGATTCTTCAATCTCATCTGATATTACACTTGGAAATGATTATTTAGTCAAAGTTCAAGGAAAAGGAACTGTTCCTATTCTTACTAAACAGAATGTAAAAAAAGACATAAACAATGTCTATCATGTTCCAGATTTAAAACATAATTTGCTAAGTGTAGGACAGCTTATTGAACATTGCTATAAGTTACTTTTTGAGGGAACATCTTGTAAGATATATGACAAAATCCCAAGCAGAAAATTAATTTCTGAAATCCATATGACTGCCAATAAGATGTTTCCCCTTACCCTCAGAACTGCAAATCTGAGTCAACCATATGCACAAAGTGCATCAACCCTGAATGAAACAATGGTTTGGCCTACAAGATTTGGACATATACCATTTCAGAGTCTAAGTCTTCTTCAGAAAAACTCCATGGTCAAAGGTCTACCTATCTTTAAATAGCAAATTCCCCCATGTGAGTCTTGCATACTTGGAAAACATAAGAGAACTAGTTTTCCACAGTCTTCCAATCAAGCCAAACAACATCTTGAACTTGTTCACACTGACCTATGTGGACCAATGCAAACAKAGTCAATAGGTGGTAGTTTTTACTTTTTAACGTTTATTGATGATTTCAGCAGAAAAATATGAATCTATTTTCTCAGACACAAGTCTGAAACATTTACAAAGTTCAAATAATTCAAGGCCGAAGCTGAAAAACAGAGTGGAAAATATATCAAAGCAGTTAGGTCAAATGGAGGAGGAGAATACAACTCTAGAGAATTTGCAAATTTCTGCAAAATCTCAAGGCATTATCATGAAAACAACAACGAGGTATACTCCACGGCAGAATGGAGTGGCTGAAAGGAAAAATCAAACAATAATGAATATGGAAAGAACACTTATTAAAGAGAAACACTTGTCAAATACTTTTTGGGCTGAAGCAGTAGCATGCTCAGTTTATCTCCTGAATAGATCTCCAACCACCAGTCTAAAGATGAAAGTTCCCCAAGAATCATGGAGTGGGACAAAGCTCAATGTAGCTCATCTAAGGACATTTGGATGCATAGCATATGCTCACATACCTTCCGAATT
>JZKD02S1322877.1:0-11802 GCA_000966675.3 Picea glauca | reverse complement strand
AACAAATTCAAATTAGGATAACGAGGAAAATTCTAACTCAAAAACAATGACCAGAAAATCGTATAAACATCATCATTAACCAACTATTCCAGCATTGTTTTAAAAGATGAAAACCGATAATAGTCGTAAGACCAGCGAGTCAGAATATTAAATATAAAATCTCCAATACTGTTGACAGAGCCACTGTTGCCAGCAGGCATCCATAGCCTCGACAGGGTTTCCATTTAACCCACTCTGACATCTGTATCCTGCCAAGAAGTTCTAGATCAGAATAAAGGACGTTTTATGGTTAAGAGGTTTCTTTTTTGCAAATTTTCATATACCCAACATTGCTTCGCTGCTAGCAGGCCCATTCAGTACCCTAGCGAAGTTGTCTTGGCGTCATGTATACATTTACCCGCTGCTAGCAGACCTGTTCAGCATCCCCATGGGTTTACAAAAACTTCCCACAGCTCTATTAATGATTTTTGTGTTTTGTTTTTCAAATATATATAGTTGAGCGGGGTGACACTGACAATCATGATATTTTAACATATTTTTTTCAGACCTCATCATAATTTTTTTTTAAACTGTTCTTTATTAAGATCCAGAGATGTTTTATTTACAAAAACAACTTCCTAAGGCAGGGAGACATCTTCTGAGTCATTCCCTTAAGGAAAATTGACAGTGTAAAAAGATAATATATGATCATGATAGGATTTACTCAAAGATCAAAATCAGTCAAATTCTTTCAAACAACAAACGTTTTACCAAAACAGATATAAATTTCAGAAACATACAATTGATGTTTGTACAATTTTCTCAGCAGTTATTTCAGCGAAGGAATTTTTTGTTTTCCTTGTCTAAATAGTTCAGTATACAGGTATGTGTATTCAAAAAAATCCAAACTGATAAACTCAAAGGGGAAATAAAAAACAAACAGCAAAAGAAAAAGCAAACAAAAGAAAAATATGTACATAATATACAAGGGTTGTTGTCAAGCAAAGTATCTTTTCAGGGCTTGGCCCTTCACCGGATAGGTGTCAGTCTGTCCTTCTAGATTTTGCAATCGAAAGGAGTTGGGACATAATTTCTCGGCAATTAAAAACGGTCCAAGCCATAAGTTTTGAAATTTCGTGTGCTCTCCCTTTCCCTCATGCGACTTGTCCCATTTCAAGACGAGATCACCTACTTCGAAATTCCTATCAGAAGCAGAGTTAGAATCGAACTAGCTTTTAACCAATAGTTTATGTTGATCTAACTTATGTTTAGCTTGGGATCTTACCTCTTCTAGCTTCATCAAAGCGTTAATTCTGTTTTCCAAAGGGGGACAGTCTTCTTCTTGAATTTTCTGCAATAGCTAAAGTGAAGGAAGAAGAATGTGTGGTGAAAGAATTTCTTCTCTACCATAAACGAGAAAACAGGGGGAGTTACCTACAACAACTTTTGGAATTACCCTATCAACCCACAACGCGTTTAATAATGCATTGTGCCAATTTTTGTGATTTTCAACCACCGTTCTCTTGATGATTTTAATCAAGTTCTTGTTTGTTGATTCTGCCAATCTGTTGCCCTAAGGGTAATAGCTAGCAGAATACTTCAACTTAATTCATTTTTCCAAAGAGAAATCACTCATCTCAAGAGAGGAAAAGTAATAAGCGTTATCGAATACTAAACAATCAGGGATACCAAAACGAGTGATAATATTCGAATTTAGAAAGGCAATTACTTGACTAGTGTTGACAGTTCTTAACGCGGTAGCTTTAGACCATCTGGTAAAGTAATATGTGGCTATCAAAATAAATTTGTGTTGTTGTGAGGATGGGGGGTTGATTGGACCTATGATATCAAGGCCCCACTGCTGAAAAGGAGAGTCTACTGAAACAGGCTGCAAAGGAAAGGCTAGTTTTTGTAGCTGCCCTGATGCTTTTTGACAAATGGTACATTTATGACACAAAACATGGGCATCTCTAAAAAGCGTGGGCCAGTAATAACCAGCTCTTAAAACATTATGGGCAGTGGTGTCACCACCAAAATGACCACCAGCTTCTCCTGCATGCAACTCTAGCAAGACTATTTCTGCTTCGTCTTTTTCAAGACAGTGCATCAGTACGCCGTCAAAAATTTGATGAAACAAGATACCATTAACCAGATGAAAGGAGGAAGACTTTAATCTCAACGCTCTTCTTTTAGCAGGATTCAGGTGACAGGGTGATGACCCATGTTCAATACAGAATCTTATATAGTCATACCAAGGACTGACAAGGTTTTGTGTGCAGCAGATTAGATTTTGACCGTGTTGTCCTAGGTTAGACGTATCGCTTTCTTCTTGTTGTCTTGCTACTGAATCAACAACTAACTTTCATAACCCTTAGCCTCTCACTATCTGAGCTGGGGTGATTTCTAAGTCATACTCCTGCAAGGATGTGACCTAGTTAGCCCTCTTTTCACCTAGTTCCTTCTGCACTAACAGGTTCCTGACGACTGGGTAGGGGATAATGACTTTCATCCTTGACTTCAAAAAATAGGACTGGAAGTGCTTGACTGCTTTGAAAACAGCATAGGCTTGCCGATATACCACTAGGTAATTAAGATCAGTGCCTTTGAAAGAAGAGCTCATAAAGGCAATGGGTACTTCATTGTTCTCGACATTCTTTTGGGTTAGGACGTTGGCATAGGAATGGTCAGAAGCAAAAGTGTAGAGTGTAAAGTCTTGAGAAAAATCGGGGTTCATGAGAGAGAGAGAGTCTATTATGGCCTTCTTTATTGCATTAAAAGCTTGATTTTTTAGGGGTCCCCAGTGATATTGGGTGTATTTCTTAATTAGGTTCTACAAAGGTCTGACCATTTCGGAGAAACTGGGGACAAATATTCTCACAAAGTTAATCTGGCCTAAGAAAGACTGCATAGATTTTTTGGATGTATGAGGGGGAAGTTTTGCGATGACTTGGGTCCTTTCAGGATCGATAATCATCCCTTCGCCTGACACAATAAATCCCAAGAGTTTACCCTGTTCTACTGCAAAGATGGATTTTTTAGAATTCAAGGAGATGTCGTATTTATGATATCATTGTAGAACGGCTCGTAAGTGATCTAGATGATCGGTTTTGTTTTTATAAAATACAGTCACATCATCTAAGTAAACTACCATGGACTGATTGATTAAGCCTCAGAAAGTGATGTCCATTGCTCTCTGAAAAGTGGTACCAACATGAATCAATCCAAAGGACATTTTTCGATAAGCATAAGTGCCCCACGGGGTACGGAAGGTAGTTTTAAGTTGGTCTGGTGGAGACATCAAGACTTGGTTATACCCCGAGAAACCATCTAGTAAGGATAACCTCTCAGAACTAGATACCTGTTGAAGGATATGTTCCATGGGTGGGACAGGATAGTTGTCTTTATCAGACGCTCTATTAAGGTTTCGGAAATCGACGTAGAGTTGGATTTCCCCACTTTTCTTCTAGACATGGACAAGGTTAGAAACCCATTGAGTGTGCCTAACAAGGAAAATTATCTTATCATTTAAGAGTTTATTCAATTCTTTTTGAATGGTCGGTTGGAGTTTAGGGTGCATTTTTCTCAATTTTTGTTGAAAGGGTAAGGTTTGGGGCTTCATAGGAATGACTTGTTGTATGATGTTAGGGTCAAAATTTTTAAGGTCATCATATGTCCATGCGAAGACATCTTTAAATTCTTTGAACAATTTAATAAAGGCAACATTTTCTTGTTCAGAACATCCTACCCCTAGATTAATGCACTGCGGATTGTCCTTAGTTCCTAAGTTTACCTTTTCATAAGATAACGAGGAACTATTGGTTTTACAGTTGACCGACTTTTTAAATTTATCTTGAAGATCATAAAACTTCTCTAATCTAACTACAGATTTAGGGATCGAGTTTACCATATTCGATGAATATTAAGGAGTTCTCGGATCCGGTATTACCATGAAATTGCACAAATTATCATCGTGTCTTGAAAAGTTTCTTCCATGTGCAGAAAGTTAATAATTTGTTGATCATCGTCAAAGACTCTCCAGTTCATGATGTTGTCGGGAACAGATGGCCAGAACAACAGTTCGACAGAGAATGCATCTGGGGACAAGCCTTCTGTAGGAAGAAGTTTAGAAGTTATGTTAGCTAATAGATCTACTTCAGAGTTATTCAATCTAGGAATACAATTTATATTGAAAGCAACAAACTTATTCATTAAATTCCATACCTCGGATTGGTAGNGCTTCTCCTGCATGCAACTCTAGCAAGATTGTTTCTGCTTCGTCTTTTTCAAGACAGTGCATCAGTACGCCGTCAAAAATTTGACGAAACAAGATACCATTAACCAGATGAAAGGAGGAAGACTTTAATCTCAACGCTCTTCTTTTAGCAGGATCCAGGTGACAAGGTCATGACCCATGTTCAATACAGAATCTTATATCGTCATACCAAGGAATGACAGGGTTTTGTGTGCAGCAGATTAGATTTTGACCGTGTTGTCCTAGGTTAGACGTATCGCTTTCTTCTTGCTGTCCTGCTGCTGAATCAACAACTAACTTGTATAACCCTTGGCCTCTCACAATCTGAGATGGGGTTATTTCTAAGTCATACTCCTACAAGGAGGTGACCCAGTTAGCCCTCTTTTCACCTAGTTCCTTCTGCACTAACAAGTTCCCGAGGGTTGGGTAGGGGATAATGACTTTCGTCATTGACTTCAAAAAATAGGACTGGAAGTGCTTGACTTCTTTGAAAAAATCATAGGCTTGCCGATATACCACTGGGTAATTAATTTCAGTGCCTTTGAAAGAAGAGCTCATAAAGGCAATGGGTACTTCATTGTTCTCGACATTCTTTTGGGTTAGGACGTTGGCATAGGAATGGTCAGAAGCAAAAGTGTAGAGTGTAAAGTCTTGAGAAAAATCGGGGTTCATGAGAGAGAGAGAGTCTATTATGGCCTTCTTTATTGCATTAAAAGCTTGATTTTTTAGGGGTCCCCAGTGATATTGGGTGTATTTCTTAATTAGGTTCTACAAAGGTCTGACCATTTCGGAGAAACTGGGGACATATCTTCTCACAAAGTTAATATGGCCTAAGAAACACTGCATAGATTTTTTGGATGTATGAGGGGGAAGTTTCGCAATGACTTGGGTCCTTTCAGGATCGATAATCATCCCTTCGCCTGCCACAATAAATCCCAAGAGTTTACCATGTTCTACTGCAAAGATGTATTTTTTAGAATTCAAGGAGATGTCATATTTACGATATCATTGTAGAACGGCTCGTAAGTGATCTAGATGATCGGTTTTGTTTTTATAAAATACAGTCACATCATCTAAGTAAACTACCATGGACTGATTGATTAAGCCTCATAAAGTGATGTCCATTGCTCTCTGAAAAGTGGTACCAACATTAATCAATCCAAAGGACATTTTTCGATAAGCATAAGTGCCCCATGTTGGTCACTGTAATTGCTTAATTAATTTTAAACAACTAAGTGAAACATAAATTATCAACCCAGGGAAGTCTTTTATTTCAAAGATAACCACACACTATATATGCTCAATTCCAAAAGAAGCTTAGTGTTGTAGTAAAGAAACTTGTACTAATCTTACTTGCCCAAATAAACTGAAGTTCTATATTAAATCACAGGAAAGTAACTTCCCTATTGCAACCCCTTAAAGATCAATTTAAGAATCCTGGATTACATTTAAAATAATACTTGCAATGGGAAAGAACAACTATTCTGCAATCAGAGAACAGGACCCTTACTCTCAACAGAGACTTCAGCATTAACACTCTTTCATGAAAGTAACAATGCATAAAACAATTAACTCTATTTGACAGAAAACAAAGCCACCTAGTTCCTTTCTTTCTAAGCAGGAGCCTTGAGCTTTACTTCTGTTTATCACACTTGTGAATTTGAGTTTTACAGAGAACAGAGAAGTCTGATCCCTTCCGTTCTGAGCAGGGATTACTAACCCGGTTTCTGGCTAGCATTAATGAAGATCTGCAAAAAAACAGGGTGTTTTGGTTCTTTCCGTTATGAGTAAGAACCCTTAACCCTATCCCTGGCTAACATACTTGCAGAGGGAAAAAAAATCTACAGAGGACAAGGTGTTGTGATTCCTTCCTGTCTGAGTAGGAACCCTTTAACCAAACCTCTGACTAGCACACTTGCAGCAGTAAACAAATCCTATAGAGGGTATGATGTGCCAATTCCTTTCTGTCTGAGCAGGAACCTTTAATCAAATCTCTGCTAGCATGAAAACATCACACAAGATTGCTGATAAAAGAATCACAAATTCCATTCAATAAACTAAGACAGAGTCAGTAGTATTTCAGCAAAGCGAAATTCATAAAATAGTGTTTCAACACACGACAATAAACAGAGCATGGACAAAAATTATATTAACACACTTCTAACTAATGGGTGAATCTTGTGATGAAGGTGGGCCCTCCCTTCTCACAATATTCCCTGGAACGCGAAATCTTAGAGACGAATAATCAAAGCAGTCTTATATTCATCTGTCAAAATATCACATTACAAATTGAAAGAATAAAATATGTCCCGCTTCTCTGGAGTTTCTTCAATACCAAAAACTTGCCTCCCTTCGAAGGGTGATTTCTCCTGAATTTAAAGGGGAAACCCCTTCGATACAATCATTACAATGCATCTCAATCAAATCCTAGATCGGATATTCTTTCTAAATTAGCATAGGATATCCTGATTTCACGCAACCGAATGTTGAATGAGGTATTGCTGTTATGGCTGGTGTAACAACTTCTTCTCATCGTTGTTGATGTTGTTTCAGCCATGTGATTACGCTCTGACTATTGACTGCTGAATGTGACGGCTTCCTTGTGTTTCGGCAACGTCAGTTCTGGCAGTTTCTTCTGTGTTTCAGCATCTGCAACTCTGGACTATGTGATAGCTCGTGTTTCAGCATCTTGCGACCTCAGACTGTGTAGCAGCTCCGTGTCTCAGCATCTGCGGCCTCGGACTGTGTAGCAGCTCCGTGTTTCAGCATCTGCGACCTCGGACTGTGTAGCAGCTTCGTGTTTCAGCATTGGTTCTGTGTTTCAGCAATAGGCCTTGAATGCTAATCTGCAGTTTTGGACACTTGTGCATTTCTAATCAATGGTTAAGTACATAAGTAATGTAAAATATTATGCAAAACAGATTAAGCATATAGTAATGAGAAAGGACGTTGTATACCTTTGAGATGGTCAGACAAAGTGATAGTATAGGTTCAAATGTGGGTAATAAAGGGTATAATAATGGCAAAAAGTATAGGCAAAAAGGTGCATAGTGTGGTCCTAACATCCCCCCCAGATCAAGGTGTTGCATGTCCTCAGGCAACTCACTCTGAATCAGTGTCTTGATACCGACTCTAACCGTGTAAATTGCTCAAGCTGTAACTCCGGGCGGTACTGTCTATTGGCGTTTTGAACCCTTGCACTTCCTGCAATTTTTGCCACGCTGCTATTTCTGCCTTTGTAGGCAGCTTATAACTGACTTGATATGTTTTTGTTAGCAGCCAGAGGAGGGGAAAGTAAAATTTGTAACCTATCTAGTTTTCGGCACAATGTCAAACACACTGGATGTAGCTGGGTACTCTTGAAATTGCTGCTTCTAAGTTGGCCGGACCAAAGGGATTGTGCTGCTGTCTCTTTTTTGTGGATTGCTTCCAAAACAGGTTGTTGGCCTGGAGGGCAGGAATCTCTATGGCACTGATGCTGTATTGACATTCTTGGAGCACTACTGACTGTAGCTGTTGGACATGCTCAGTCACCCCTGGTTTCTTTAAGACCTCATAATATTTTGAAAGGAATTTGGCTGTGTTTTCTGGTTCGGGTCTAATCCAGAGGAGTTTATTGTCCTCATTGTGCTTGGCGGCCAAAAAGTCGCTCTGCCATGAAATTTGATTATGAAGAAAAGAATTTAATGCTCGAAGTTGAACATCTCCAACAAGAGGATTAATATTGAGTAGCCTATTTTCAGGAATAGCCTCATTATGGAAGTATGCTTCACATAAGAGGTGTTGATCCTTGATGGAGGTAGCTAGGAAAGTCTTGACAAAATCTATTGGTTGAATTACTTCATGGGATTTTCCTTCTATGATTGCTTTAATTTGGAACCATGTGAGTCTCTCCAAGAGAAATAAAGAATAGTTACAAGATGATTTCCTTGTGGCCATTAATGTTTGCATTAGATCAAAGATCAGGACCAGTCTACCTATTAAATTTATGTTCTTCTTATTGAGGTCTCGAACTTCCTGCCGTGTCAGGTCCAATGCTTCCCAATTCGAGAAGGTATGATTCATCCAGGTTTTCCTGTGTACTTGCAGGTGTTGGGCCTGTGTCTCAGCATACTCCTTCTTTCATTTCTGTATCTCTGCCTGCTCATCCCATAACTGGAAAGTCTGAGTTTCAGCGTGGGCAGTAGTGAGATTAGGCATGGTTTGGGTAGATTGTTCCTTGGAAGTGGAGAGATTGTCCTTGATGGGCACTGTTTGCACAGCCTTGTTGACAGCAGTAGGGACTTTTCTTGTAGTCTTGACTTCAAAAGGGGAAGGGGGAGGGGCTGCTCCTGGTACTGAAACTTGAACCATCTTATACCCTGCCTGAAAGTAAACGTCGCCACATTGGAAACACATGTATTCTTTACACACGCTCTCAGTGGTTGTTTTTGACAAGGTTGATGTTCGTTCTAAGGTGAGCCGATTTAATTATTCTTCATATGCCTCCTTTTCCCTGGCTAATTCTTGCCGATATGCTTCCAACTGAGACTTTAAAAACTCATTTTCTTCCAAGACATCGGCCATTGTTGGTTTGGATTTAGAGATGACTGGTTCTTGTGTTGCAGTCATCGTTTCATGAACTGGTTCTTGTGGAGAAGCTACGGGAATGGCAACTGATGCCTGTGTTTCAGCCTCTTGGTGGAAGGAGAGTAATGTTTCAGCACGTTCAACTTCTGATTCCTGCATCTCAATGTCAGTGTCAACGGCTGGTTCTTGTGTTTCAGCCGGTGCACTTGGGGTCTCAAATTCCTGTATATCAATTTGTGTGTCAGTGGCTGGTTCTTGTGTTTCAGCCACTTCATATGATATAGATGGTGTTTCAATCTCCTGGGCCTATGATTCTTGTAATTCAATTTCAATATCAGTGATTGGTTCCTGTGTTTCATCCACTGAATGGGTAGTTGGTTGTGTTTCAGCTACTTTATTGGAAACAAATGAAGTCTGGGCATCTGATTTCTGTAACTCAATTTCAATGTCAGCGGCTGGTTCTTGTGTTTCAGCCGTGGCTGGTTCTTGTGTTTCAGCCATGGCTGGTTCTTGTGTTTCATCCACTGAGTGGGTAGCTGGTTCTTGTGTTTCAACTACTTTTTGTGAGACAGAGGGCGTTACAGTATCCGGGGCGTCTGGTTCTTGTGTTACAGCGCTCGTGGTTGGAAGAGGCAAAGATCCCGGGGTTTGGGAAGTTAAAGATGTACAACATATTAATCGAATAGGTGGGGTGTCTAGGGTGGTGGGTATAAAAGGTGGCCTCATTGAGGCTCTTGTCCGCTTTTTGCGCAAGAAAGGTGAAAAGGGGGCAGTCTATTTTCGTTTCTGTGGAGGTCTCCTCTGACTGATAGGGCAGGGGGAAGTTTCTTGTTCAGAGTCATCACTGAGAATATGAAGGGCGGGAGTGGATGAATCTGGTAGGGTATGTGGGGGATTAGGTGGGATAGGGGAATTGACTGGACTGGTCAGTTCTGTGGGCGGGGTCTGGGCCATTTCAGGAGCGTCTGGGGAGTTTTTCTCTTCAGCAGCTGGTTGAGGGTTCATGGGTGGGTTATTTACTGGGGGGTTTTATTGGGAAAAACCCCTTTGAATGAGTAATTGGACAAGGCGATGGTGGGTAAGCGACAGGGTTGGATCTTTTGCCTTTTGACAGTATGGTACCATATTTTTCAAACAACCCAGTAAATAATAAGGGATGTTGATCCGTCTGTTGTGCCTTAAATGAGATAGCAGAAGGAGTTCGTGCTGATACACTACCTGATATCGTCCTTCACAGGTCAAGTAACGCTCGATGAATCGAGCAACCTCCGGCCACGGGGGTGGTAGTGAACTAAGCTGAACACCCCTGCCCTTGAATATAATTCTTTCCTCAGGCAGGAAGAAGTTCTATTAGGCGCCCCTGATAATGTTCTTTCGACTGAATATTCGAGCGTCGTCGGTTGGGAGGCCTGAGACCTCTGCTATATCCTCCTCTGTTACTGATACTCGAACCCCGTTAATGACAGAATCGTCCTCCTGCAGATTCAGGGCAAATTGTAGGACCTGTTGTTCATTATACCACTGGAGTCTGCGGAAGTAATTGAGCCACCCTACCTGTTCGAAGATTTGATATGCTGTTGGATAGCATTCGAGCAGCGTTGTGGTGGCGGGCTCATTCCTTATGGTGGATCCTCCCATGGCTACTAGCTTAGTAAAATATAGTTTCGAGAGTTTGTGTATCAGCTCTGGTACAAAGTGAGTTTTTCCGAGCGACATTATGGAGGAATGGAGGTAAGAATGTGCGAAAGGGTGGTGAACTGGGATGGCGGTGGTGAGATCGGGTGGAATGATGGTATCGCGGATTTGACATGTACTTCCCCTCCCGTCAAGTGTGGTTAGTACTGAATGTACTTAAATGGTCATAATGACGTCGAATCTTTCCCATTAATTATAGCCTAACTGAATTACATAAACTTTACATACCTCGCCTTACCATTTGGTTCGTTCGGCCAACCAGATATCGTGCTTGTTCGTGATGATGTTGTTATTTGTGTCGAGGGTCTGCTGTTTAAACTGACATTTAAGAGCGTAGAATCTTGCTGACGGGAGATGGTGGAAGGCAGGTGTTTCAGCAACAGAGAAGATCGAAGCTATTGTTGTAGATGAAGAACTGCTGATGACTGATGTCTCACTATCAGAAGAAAATCAAAAAGTGCTGAATGGTGGTGTTTCAGCATCGTGAATGAATGATGAAGGGTTGCTGGCAAATGGTGTTTCAGCAACGAAAAGAGGCGAAACAATTGCTGGACGGAATTGTTTCGGCAATGAAAATAGTGAGAAAATGGCGGGGGTGGGAAAAAAATGAGAAATATGCTGAGCAATGGTGGTTCAGCATCGTGAAAAGTACTGGTGAAGGGTTGCTGACACTGGTGTTTCAGCAACGGGAAGAAAATGAAAGGTTGGTGGTGTTTCAGCAACGGGAAAAGTTGTTGCTAATGGTGTNTTTCTTCCGAGGAATGAATTTTCCTTTCATCCTAAGAGGCTTTCCATCTTCATATCCCATCATTACAGTCTTTAGATTATGTTTGGTGGAGTTAAATTTCACCCACCCATATTCCATAATTATTTGATGTCCTACTTGCTGAATCATTACCAAGGAGAACAAATTCTTCTTGAATGTTGGTACATACAAACAATTGAGATCATTTTCTGTCCGGAAGATAAACCTTCAGTGAACCCTTTCCATAATGTGTGGGTGTTGTATCATCAACCAAAAATATTGAATTTAATTGACATTCTTGAAATGTCCAAAAGAAGTCACTTTAGAAAGTCATATGCTGAGTAGCTCCAATATCTGAGATCCAAGCATCTTCATAATCATTTTTAAGGGAATAATGGGAACCTTCTAAAGTTGTTGATTTTGAGGTGTAGTAAAAACATATTCTGGAGCATCATCATCTTGATCATTAGCATACTTTGCATATGTTGATTGTTGCTTAAAATTTGGTAAATTATCACTTGAAGTATGACAATATTCTTCATAATGACCAATTTTGTTGCAT
>JZKD02S1322876.1:85783-104502 GCA_000966675.3 Picea glauca | reverse complement strand
AGTGTATCTTTATTGGTTATAAAGATGGTGTGAAAGGTTATAAGCTTTGGAACCCAGAAACCAAGAAAACTGTTTACAGTCGAAATGTTGTTTTCAGAGAGGTAAAAGATGTGTCTAAATAGGAATTCCTACCAACGCAAGACGAACCTGAGAAAATAGAGCTTGAGTTGGATGATGCAAAATCTGAATTATCTGAAGAAGAGGAAGTAGAAGAAAAAGAACAAGAATCTCATACCCCAATATTGAGGAGATCAATGAGAGATAGAAGGCAATCAGAAAGGTATAGTCCACTTGATTTTCGTTCCAATTTTTCTTTATCTATTACTGATGATGATCCCAGAACTGTCAGGGAAGCAATGAATTCAAAGGATAGTAAACTATGGAAGAAGGCCATGGTTGAAGAAATGGATGCCTTGGATAAGAATGAGGCATGGGATATAGTTGAGTTTCTAGTTGGAAGAAAATCTGTTGGTAGCAAATGGTTTTTTAAGAAGAAGTTTAATGCACAAGGTAAAGTGGAGAAATATAAATCTCGGTTAGTAGCAAAAGGTTATTCCCAGGTATAGGGAATTGACTTTGGTGAGATTTTTTCTCCTGTTGCTAAGTTAACTTCTATTAGATTTATTTTATCTATTGCTGCTGCTTTTGATCTTTAAGTGGAACAAATGGATGTGAAGAAAAAATTCCTACATGGGGATCTGGAAGAAGAAATCTGCATGAAGCAGCCAGAAGGATTTGTAGTGAAGAGAAAGAAAGAGATGGTCTGTAAGCTAAAGAAGTCACTATATGGTCTGAAGTAATCACATAGGATGTGGTACCAAAAGTTTGACACATACATCCTTGGATTGGGATTTGTAAGAAGTAGGGCTGATCACTGTGTATATTCTAAGTAGGTTGGTAATCACATCATTTATGTAGTGTTGTATGTTGATGACATGTTGTTGGTAGGAAATAACATGGATGTTATCAAGGAGGTGAAATCTCAGCTATCCTCCAAATTTGACATGAAGGATCTCGGTGCTGCTAACTTCATTCTGGGAATGGAGATTAAAAGAGATAGTGCAAACATGAAACTCTGGTTGAATCAAAGAAAATATGTTGAGACGATATTGCAGAGGTTTAATATGCATGGAAGTAAACTGGTCAAGGTTCCTATACCTATAGGTGTAAAGTTATCTGCAGATCAATGTCCTAAGACACAGGAAGGAGAAGAGGACATGTCCCATGTTCCGTATGCTAGTGCAGTTGGCAGTTTGATGTATGCAATGATCTGTACTAGACTGGACATTGCACATGCAATGGGAGTTTTGAGCAGGTATATGTCAAAACCAGGGAAGGAGCATTGGACAATAGTAAAGAGGGTCTTCAGGTATCTTCGTGGCACTACCAGTTATGGATTGTGCTACCAAGGAAGACTAGGATTAGACAGAGTGCTGGACATACATGGATTTGTTGATGCAGACTGGGCTGGAGATATGGATCACATAAAATATACAAGTGGGTATGTGTTTAACCTATTTAGAGGAGCAATCAGTTGGATGAGCAACAGACAGGCTATAGTGGCACTCTCAACTACAGAAGCTGAATACATGGCAACCACTCATGCAAGCAAGGAAGCAATATGGTTACAAAGATTGTGTTTAGGTATTGGGTTGGTACAACAAGTAGTGAGATTAGATTGTGACAATTAGAGTGCAATCTTCCTGGAAAATAACCCAACTTATCATTCGAAGACAAAGCATATTGATGTTCAATATCACTTTGTGAGATAATTGGTTGAGGAAAAGAAGGTGTTGCTGGAAAAGGTTGACACTTTGAAGAATGTTGTAGATTCATTGACAAAGTCTGTGAGCATAGAGAATTTCTCCTAGTGTAGAGTAACAATGGGCACTACTTCCT
Organism: Picea glauca; assembly: GCA_000966675.3. Classification (NCBI taxonomy): domain Eukaryota; kingdom Viridiplantae; phylum Streptophyta; class Pinopsida; order Pinales; family Pinaceae; genus Picea; species Picea glauca. Next base: position 102,603 of record JZKD02S1322876.1, on the reverse strand, counting down.
TGTATTGTTGATTATATAATCCCCTAGACCCATGGATGAAAAGAAAACAACAAGTGGGAGAATGTTGGGTATGCATTATATTCTTTGCATGTGTGTGGGTGAGTCAGATATGACAACTACGTCTAACGATCCCTCATACTAGTGATTTGTTTGTGTTGTGTGCATCGGGCGCTTTCCTAGGGGGTTCCCAGGGGGGTAGGTATGCCCCCCCTTAGTTACATGCAACGTTCAGGGAAGCGGCCCCAAATTTTTTTTTGGGCGTTTTTTTCTATCTTTAACAAATTTTGCTATTTTTAGCGATTTACTAAAAATAATCCTAGTTTTAAGGATTAGGGTTTTTGTTATCTAAGGAATACCTAAAAACATTGTATATATTGTATAGTGAATGGTGAAATTTGATATAATGAATATAAGAAAGGTTTTCCCGATTGAGGGTTTCTGGTACAAAATCTTTGTGTACTCTGTGTATGATCAATTGATTAATTTTTTTTTTCTTAAGAATCTATATGCATTGCTTTACTTCATAGGTTTAAAAATTACATTAACACTATTGGTACAATGCATGGACTCAAGTTTTCTCTTATCAACCCCTTGTCCATCAAATCCTGGACTTGCTTCTTAACCTCTTCATTCTCCTGCGACGTCAATCTGTACGCTTCTTTGTTTGGTAAGATCACTCTTGGTATAAGGTCAATGTGATGGCTTATGCTATTGATGGGTGGCAATGAACAAGGTAAACCGTCCACCACTATATCAACGAAATTCTCTAGCATTTCCTGAATTTCCTCCGGTAGATCATCTATCGAAGTACTGGTTAAAATGACTCTAGGTTTCCTTACCACAACAAACTGCATGTCTTATTATTTCTTGACTTCCTCCAAAAGTTCCTTCCCACTCATGATAAGTATAGTGTTGCTTGCTTCTACTTTCACCTTCTTGTCTTCAATTGGCAGTAACATATGTGTCCTACCATTCTTCTCTAAGGTGTATGTGTTCTTTATTCCATCATGAACAATTTTTTTGTCATATTTCCATGGTCTTCCCAACAAAATATGAAAGACATCCATGGGAATGAAATCACACAAAATCTCATCCCTATATCCCCCTATCTTAAATTCAACTAAACATTGTTTAGTGATAGTTACCTGATGTCCTTTTTGCAACCACGAGACTTTATTCAAGCTCGGATGTGCAACTATCTCCAATTCCAGCTTCTCCACCATTTCTGTGGATACTAGATTATCTGTGCTTCCACTGTCCACTATCACCTTGCATACCCTATCCTTGGTCTTGCAAGCAGTTCTAAACATACTGTTCCTCTGGACTGGATTCTCCGCCTCTTCCTCTGGCTTCAAGAGAATTTTCCTCATCATTAAGGATCTTCCGCCTTCTGCATATTCTGCCTCAACATTTCACCTCCGTGCTTCTGAAATGTGAGCTTCGCCTCCTCCATATCTTTTTATATTAGGACATTCAAAATATTTTTGTTTGATCTTTCCACAAACAAAACCTTTTATCTCACCTCCTCTGCCTCTGCCTCTTCCTCTTGCTTGCGAAAAAGTGTTTTTATTGACATACTGTCCTCTCTGTGAAATTCCTCCTCTTTTTGGGTGATTATGAGGTTTCTTTTCTTCATCTTTGGGCTTCTATAACCTATCCTGGGCAATTACTTTGCCTCTTCTCTGACTTCTACCTCTTCTCCTTTGACCTTGCTTTCGAGCCAATTTTTCTTCTGCCTTTAGAGCAATCTGATAAGAATCTTCCACATTTTTGATCGTCACCATGGTCATCTCATATTTAATGTCATATCTATGACCATTCATGTATTTGGAGACCTTTTCATCATCACTCTCACAATGACCTACTCTAATGTTTAGTCGGTAAAACTCCTCAGTGTATTCTTTCACTTTCATCCCCTTCTATCTCAAATTATGAATTCTTCGAAACAAATTAATTTGATAGTCTCTGGGTATAAACTTGGATTTCATCTTTATGACCATTCTATCCCAACTTTTGATTCTTTGCTTGCCTTTGCAATGCCTATCAGCCTGTAGTTCATCCCACCACAGTGATGCATGCCCTTTTAGTTTAGTGACAACATGTTTTACTTTCCTATCTTCTTCGATATCCTCATAGTTAAAGTATTTATCCAGAGCTCTAAACCAATCTAGCAGCTCCTCAACATCTAAGTTTCCTTCATACATCAGAATGCCCAGTTTTTCTCTGGACCCTATTTTTGCAACATCTCTGAATAGACATTCTTCTGTAGCGTCTTCGGCTACAACTTCTTCTTCAGCCCTAGACTCATTTTCACTTTAGGCTTCACTGATATCTCCAGTATTAGTAACTTGTCTCTATGTTGTCTCCATAGTATCTAATCGAGCACAAAGTTCTCTCATTTCCATTTCCATGGTTGGATCAAACGTTAGTCTATCTTGATGTCTTTTGGGCAACATTATTCAAATCTGTTCCACGAAGAATTCAATTTACAACTTTCCTTTTTTCTCCCCCTGCCTACAGAAAACAATGATTGTAAGCTCTGATACCACCTGACATAGCACCCCTACCTCAACAGGTTTTGCTTGACCTCCCGGTCTAAGGATCATTCTTAATCTCCCCTTGAGATGAAATGGCTCTTTGATTCCCTTGTTGGAATATTCACACTTGTAACCACAGGTCCTTCTTAGGAGCTATGCCTATGCAAACAAGCACTAGGTGCAAACTCTTACCCACATGACCAACCAATGTAACCACAACCCTTATCCGAAAATGTATTTCGTGAATCACAATTTTGGGGGTATTGGTGTGATTTAACCCCAACACTCCACATCCATGAAACCCCGAAACCCCATGTGGGACCTCTCCCCATGGCTAGATGTGACGGTCTTGTGCCTTCCCCTCGATTGAGGATCACAATCACGTCATGACTTCATGTTTCGCGATGTTGGGACTTTTTGTGTAATACAAGCCCAATGCTCCAACTCCTGACTTCCAAAATGCAGAGATCTGAACTCAAGATATCAACGAATCCTGTTGATCTAGATCCAACAGATACTATTCCTCCTGGGATTGTGAGCGTTGAAAGGTTATCAGCCTTATCCTTCTCACTGATCTACTAGATCCAACGACTCACGTAATTTCGGTATTCCTCCCTCCGAGAAGTGACACTGTCCATTCAGATTTTCAAGGGCTCCAACCCAAAGGACTTGGCGTTCTTTCTCTTGAACTTGATTTTGAGAGGTGAATTTAGCCTCGTCTTCCTTCGAACTCTTCAAATCCTCTAGCCCTCCTGATCTTGTTTTTTTTTTGGGAAAACTTGAGGATTCTAGGGAATCCTGCATGCACCCTTTGCAACTTTCACAATAATCACTGATTATATGATGTCTTCCTCTTCTGTGCACTCCTTTCAAAAGAAATCCTTCAACCCTTCACTTGGGTTGGAAAAGTATAAGACTTCAACCTGCCTATGCAGTCCTTGCATGACTCTATGCTATACTCGCACTTCTGCTGGTATGAGAACAACAATATCTCTCCCAAGATTTTCTGAGCTAAACTCATAACCTGTCAACGCACACTTTGCGGACTTTCATTGCACTCCTTGCAGGAATTCTCAGGACGATTAACAATTGAAACTCATTCTCTCCCTCTCAAAGACTTCATACATTCAATCATGAAATCATACATACACACATCATTGAAACAAATGCATAATAGAGCATATAAGCAAACTGTAAACATACCATTAAGAGAAGCAAACAATAATCACCACTACACCATGAAACTAAATTAAAGCCTTTTCATATTAATTTCAGTGCTTCTGTACATGTGTTCTATAGCATCAACTATCTTCTTATACAACCTTCTGTTCTTCCCTACTCTCCTATTGTCTTGCTCTACAACTCTCTAATTCTTACAATGAGAATACTGATACATTAAATTACATACGAGGGAGCTTTCTAGAGTTTTCCCTCCTACACTCTAAGCTATCTAATAAAAAAAAAATATACAACTACTTTACATTTAATACAATAAATGCCTCCAACAAACAGATGAGAGAAACCACTCAAGATCTGCATTACAACTCAAAACATAAATACAAATGCATCCTTTCAAGATATTACATTAATGTCTTATCCTTTCAAATTCAAAACGCTTTCAAAATGTGCGCTAGGACATATCCAGCTGTCCTCCGCTCTTGCGCTTGCTTTGCTGGCTTACTTACAATACTCCTGCATCATAGAGGGTGACATTGGATAAAGCGTATGAAACGAAGCATAAAACATCCATAGACTACTACAGACCTGTAATGCTTGATAAATTGTTGTTTTTATACTCATTGGACCTTGGAAGTTATCCCCAGACTGCTCGTTTCGCTCCTTTGGATGATCCAGATTCCTTCATGCACAGAATAACCTCGTTTTCAATGACTTAAAGAATATAATGGGAGAGATCCTACCAGTCATATCAACCATTTAATACGAGCAATGGGTGAAATTCAAAACAATCTACCACTGGAACTCTACAAATAAATTCTACGTGGGTTGACGACAGAGGCATGGGGGGRAAAAAGAATTGTATTGGAATGTTCCAATGGTCCTTTGATTCGTGCACGAATTAGCATTTAGTACGAGATTCTAGAATTAATTAACGTTTAAATGTGTCGTATATAGCGTATCTCARRGAAAAAATGTCCCATCACATCGTCTTGTTAGTGGGTAGATCGGGAATCAGTGATATCCTCATGCATGTTTCTGTCAGTATCCTCCTGAAAAAACTTCCGACGTCGAAAACGTCTYGGAGGTCAGAAATTGTTATTTCATCTTTCATTCAATGCTTATTCTTTTAACCTTTTGCCGATGCCAAATTGATCGATCATCGATGACATTCTTGGTGGTGCTTGTCGCAAAACAAATTTTGCATCTGCCAATGCCTATGAAGATCAGGGCTCGACAACTTTGGTTCTGTCTAGTGTTCTCTTTCACGCTTAATCCTTCCCGATGTCGAAATACTTAAGCACATTCAGGAACACCTTGAATGTCATTTCTCTAATTTAGATATTAGTCTCGTAAGTTAATGATTTTCAAATGTCCAAGCAAGCTTTAAAATACTTAATGAGAAACAAAAATGATAAGAAAAGGACACATTTTCCATACTAGACAATGCCAAAAGATAAAGTGGTACCCAAAAACTGAAATTTTACGTAGACTTTTTAGGGAGTGTTGAGTGCTCAACAAACGACGACTCACTGGGCGAACGCAGAATCTCTGTTCTTCATTCCTACTTCGGCTGGTATGTGAGTGATGAGTTCAGAACATAGTTCACTATGTCACATGACTTAAGGTCAACCATTTTCCCGCCAAACACAACTTTCAAAAGCGCAGAAATCTAGAAAGAAAAAGAAAACCAAAAAGGAAAAGTATTTCGGAATTATGAAAACATTAAAACAAGATGCCCCCCCTTTTTTTAATTTTTTTATTGGAAATATTGTTTGAGGGCTTGGCCATTTATTGGGAGGGAATTAGGTTCCCCCCTCAGATTCTGTAACTGATAAGTGCCCGCCCCAATCTTCACAACCACCTGGAAAGGTCCAGGACATATATTCTAAAACTTAGAATGTTTCCCTTTGGGATCATTTGCTCTGTCCCATTTCAGTACTAAGTATCCTATTTCAAAATCCTTCTCTTTTTGCCTTATGATTGCCAAAACAAATTTTCATTATCTGCTGGTGAGCTATGAATTTCGACTTATACTTTTTTCTCTCTTATTCTAGCATGTGCAAAGTATCAATTCTTTGTTGTATGACTGACGAGGGATCCCCGTTGGAATCTTGTGCTAGTTGAAGAGATGGAAGATAAAGCCCATTTGGGAGAATATATTCTTGTCTGTAAACTAGGAAGTATGGGGAATTTTCGATGGCTTCTTTGGGTGTGACCCTATTAGCCCACAAAGTGTTATGGAGTAGATTATGCCAATTCCTTTGGTTATTTGCAACAATCTTCTTTAGTATTCTTACCAGGTTCTTATTGGTCGATTCTGCCACCCCATTTCCCTGTGGATAATAATTTGCAGAGTACCTAATTATGATTCTTTTGTCCAAAACAAACTCTATCTGTCAAGTGGAAGAGAATTAAGCTGCACTATAAAAAACCAGAACATAAGGGATACCAAACCTCATGATTAGTTGTTGCTCTATGAATTGGATCACTACATTTTCATTTACATGAGTCAAAGGGATAGCCTCTTCCCCTTTTGTGAAGTAATAAGTGGAAGTCAGAATGTAGTTGTTTTGTTTTGAAGAGCTTGGTGGGATTTCTCCTATGATATCTAACCCCCATTTCTAAAAAGGCCTAGAGACAATCACTAGCTAGAGTGGGATCTCCACTCTCTTCTCCCTCTCGATGCATACTTGACAAGTTTTACAGTTTCTAGAATAGGTATGGACATCTTTGAACAAGGTGGGCCAATAATAACCAACTCTCAGTATCTTATGAGTGGTGGATTTTCCTACGAAATGCCCACCGACAATGCCATCATGGAGTTCCTTCAGAACTTTGTCTACATCTTCACATTTGAGACATCTTAAGAGTACTCGATCATAATTAATCTGAAAGAGTACCAAATTTATGAGGTGATATTATGCATATTTTAACCTGACAACTCTCCTTTCCCTTGGGTTGAGATTTTTTGGACAGGCCCCATGGTGTAGGAGGTAGGTCATATTCTTATACCAAGACTTGGGCCCTAGGGAAATGTATGAATCTTAACCACACCATAATGCCATTTCATTCTCCCATCCAGAATCTTCATTTGCTTGGTCCTGGGATTCAATTGTGAGTTTGCACAACCCTTGCCCCTTAAAAAGTTTGGTAGGTTTTATATCTAGATCAAATTCTTGGACTATTACTATCCACCTCTTCTTTCCCCCATCTCTTGTTGAGTAAACAAGGATCAGACTGCAGGGTGAGGCACAATCACTTTGGTGTGGTTCTTGAGGATGTAAGACTTGAAGTGTTTTACTGCCTTGTATACCACATATGACTGTTTGTCAATAGAAGGATATTTAAGCTCAACTCCCTGGATATTAGTGCTCATGAATGATACCAGAGATTCATTGTTGTCATCATCCTTATGAGTCAATACTACAGCTAACGACTAGTCGGAGGCGAAAGTATAGAGGAAGAAATCCCTATTGAAATCATGAATTCCTAGAACAGGGGGCCCAAGATATGGAAGTTTTAATATTGTAGAAAGAATCATTTCGTTCATCATCCAACTTAAATTCGACATCTTTGCAAATCATATTTTGTAAGGGTTTTATGATTTTCGCGAAATCGGGAGTGAATTTCCTCACAAAATTGATTTGCCCGAAAAAGGATTGCATAGATTTCTTGTTATGGGGCAACGAGAGTTGAGATATGGATTTAATCCTTTATGGGTCTATGTGAATACTTTCTTGGGATATAATATGACCTAACAACTTACCTTCCTCGACGTCGAAAATGGTTTTCTTTATCTTTAAGGATATACCATATTTCCTACACCTTTTGAAAATTTGAGTTAAGTGTTGGATGTGTTCTTCTCTGTTCTTTGAATACACGGTCACGTCATCTAGATACACTACCATGCACTTTTTGATTATTCCTCGAAATGCTACTTCCATGGCCCTTTGGAAGGTCTCTCCTGTGTTGATTAACCCAAAAGTCATGCGTTTATAAGCGAAAGTTACCCACTTGGTTCGGAAGGTAGTTTTTAAACAATCCTCCTCCGAAACCAGGACTTAGTTGTAACCTAAGAAATCATCCAGTAGGGAGAATATCTCTGAGCCAAACATGGTCTGCAGGAGTTTCTCCATTGGCGGGACTGGGTAATTGTCCTTTTCTGAAGCTCTATTGAGATTTCTAAAATCTACGCATAAACAAATTTCTCCATACTTTTTCCTCACAGGAACCAAATTTGCTACTGATGCAGAATGACTGACTTGGAAAATGATATTGGCATCTAAAATTTTCTTTAATTCCTAATACATGAGAGGCTCCAGGGATGGGTGATACGTTCAGAGCTTCTGTTGGAAAGGTTTCACCTCCGGATTCAATGGTATAGTGTGTTGAATGATCCAAGTGTCATATGTTTTCAGGTCTTGGTAGGACCATGAGAAGACATCTTGATATTGTCTGAACAGTTTGAGATAATACTTTCTTTCCTCTTTAGATATGGTCTTGCCGAGATTCACATTCTTTGGCATTTTCGGGGTTCCAAGATTTATAGTTTCATGCAGGGGACATGAGCTACCGATCTTAGCATTCTTAGGCCCCCTATATCATTCTTTTAGGTCAAACAAACTTTCTAGATTAGCTATCCCCTTCAGGATGATGTAATATTTTGATATGTCAATAGGATGGCTGATTCTAGGATTAGTTTCTATCGCTTGCTCCTAGAATACCTAATCTTCAATGGCTAAATCTTTGAAATTGTCTTGGTTAGTCAAGAAGTTTATGATTTGTTCATCTCCTTCAAATACCTTCCAATTAGCGATATTGTTAGGCACCAATGGTTTGTAGAGTAGATCCAAAGTGAACTGAGAGGCTTCATAGTCCTCTAGAGGTGACAGCCTCGAAGCCGCTGTGGCCAGGGAATCAACAAGGATGTTCTTTGCTGTGGCGATCGCGGTGATATTGAAATCTTAAAAATGCTCCATTAACCTATGCAATTCCTACTGATAATTATTCAGGTGTGGGGAATTGCAGTGTATAGTGTTCCTTACTTGTCTAACGATAATAGCCAAGTCCCCAAAAAATTTCAATTCTTTGAGGTTCAAGTCTATGACTTTCTTTAACCCTTGTACTAGAGCTTCATACTTGGTGGTGTTATTGGTGCATTCAAATTCTAGTCTACAGGACAAGAAATAACGTTTACCTTTTGGATCAATGAGGATGCACCTTGGCCCCGATCCCTCCTGCGATTTAGATCCATCAAAGTATATGATCCAAATTTGTGAACGACAATCACCCTCTTCTTCTTGCTTATTTCTTTTTAGTTTTCATATCTCTTGTTCTGTAACTTCTAATGCAGGGTCTTGGAAGAGGAGGGTGTCTTCTGTTGGTATCGACGATTTCTCTTGAAAAAACATTTCAGAGTTTTGAGTGAGGGGGACATCGGATAAGAGAGGGGAAAATTTTCCGAAGTGGGAATCGCAGGAATAATTTCCCAGCATGGGGAAATCTGTAGACGAGAGTTCATTTAGGGATTCTATATCAGTGACCATGTGTTTCAGATATCTTTCCCTATTGATTATGATCATATTCTTGTATCCCTTCAGTGGTAGCCAAAGGTGTTTCAAGTCTGTGATAAAGTACCCATTTAACTTCTCAGACCAATATTGACTTAGTAATAACCCATAGGCCTATGGGATGTATACCACGATGATGTCAATCACTTGTACAAATTTAGGATGTGTCGCTATTCTGATCATTACATCCCTGAGTTCCCCCATGAATTTGACCTGGGTCCTATCTAGCTGTATCACGTGTTTGTCGCTTTGTAGAGGAACGAAATTTAATTTTCGGCAAATTGACAAGGGAATAATGTTGGAATATGCTCCTAAATCTACCAAACAATTATGGAGGTTCTTGTTGAAAACTTCAAACATTAAGAGGAAAGGTGGGACAAAAGGCTTCCCCTTCTTATCTTCAGAACAAGTATTCACGGTTGGTTTATTTATGGAGTTTGTGGAAACTAGATTTATTTCTTGACCATTGCTAGTCGTAGGGTATTCTATTGAGTTCAAATCTTGTAGCAGGAAGTCCTTCTGCTGAGGGATCTTGCATATGTCCATGATTGATATGTTAGCCCTTATCTTCTTCAAATCTCCAACTACGTTGTAATCGATTTTGGGAGATTCTCGGGTATGGGTGCTTATAGGTTTCTTACTGGGAGAAAAAGGTGTTTTTGGGCGATTGGGGGATGTCTTATCTCTTGAAGTTTGGGCAGAAGTGATGTCATTTGAGACAGGTGGACCTTTACTATGCGTATGCACCACCGATACCTCGACGAGTGGTTCTTGAGACTCAAACAGGTCGTTAGAAGGCATGATCAGGTCAGGATCCCATATCAACATGGCTGTATCTTTTGGTGGATCAACCTCTTCCTAGTCGACAATATTCATAATTGAACTGCTTGATCATTTGGTCAAGGAGACTTCGTTTAGAAACTGATTGACCATCAAATTCATGGTGTGCACCCATTGAGGGTAGTCTCTTTTAGAGTGGTTTTCTTGGTGATACGTACAGAAAGAATCTGATGCCACATTCCCTAGATCGATATTTAAGTTAGCTGCGGGAGGTTCAATCGCCTTGAATGGTGGGTTCCTTTTAAAGAAAGGCTTGTAGGGCCTCTAGCCTTGGCTTCCTTCCCTGTGTTTCTCTTCATGTCTATGATCTCATTTGATAGTTTCTTAACCATGTGTTGTAGATCTTCTATGTCTCCATTACCTTTGTTGGGAGTCTATTCAACTTGTTTCCCTGATGGTCTAGTCAAAAGGAGTCCTCTCCTGGGGGGAGGTTGAGTTTCTTTCTTAACTAATGAAGGATGGCCTTCTTTACACCCTTTCATATAGAATTCTATCATTTTGGCTTCTTCAAAATTCTCATCTAGGGTTCATTTAGCAGCCCTTTTTATGAACATGGAAATGGAATCTGGGAGAGCATTGGCATAAAATTCGATTTGAAATTCTTGAGTTGGCTTAGCTTTAGGCTTGAACTTGTTCAAGATAGTCATGAATATTTAGTTGAAGTCTTTGACCCTTTATTTTGAACTCATGGCGGCGGCAAACAACTCGGCCATCAGAACTCCCGTAGTAGTTTCTTCGGTAAATTTGTCTAGAAAATATTTCTGGAACTTCGTCTAGCTATTTATAGATTCTATCGACAGGTTGAAGTACCACGTGGAAGCCAAATTTTCAAACATATAGGGGAAAAGTCTGCATACTACGTCTTCATGTTGGACGCTCATAAGCCTGATCTCTAGTATAAATTTCTTGATATGATCTTCAAGCAATCCAGAGGTTTAGAGATTGAACTTGGGAAGAAACTTCTCTGGATGACGGAGAAGGTTATGAACTGGTCCTGGGAGGGCCAAAGAATCTTTGGCTAACCAGGGTGATTGTTCAGAGGAGGGTTCCCCCTTTCATCATTATGGTCATTTTTGCCTTCCATATCTTCAGACTCTGAGTTAAACTCTTCTTCTTCCAAAAAATCATCCGGTTCAGAGACGTTGGCGGATGGCATTTCGAGTATCAAATGAAGAGGTTCTTGGATTTCGGTAATTGTGAAATATATTAAGTCTTATACCGAGTGTATGAAAACCTCGTTGGGAGTACTAACCAATAGTATTCTTTGTTGTTTTCTTCAAGGGAGTATGGGAGCTAAGGAAAACACACCAATTTTTCAAGTGTAGGCTCTTGTTATCCTTCTGAATTGATTTACTTCCTCTTGAGGAAGAGCGTAAGGTATTTTAGGGTGAAAATTTTCTTCCTCGGGCTAGGGTGAGTTACTTGTTCCATGAGTACTCAACGTGTGTGGGTTTTCTTGGGAATGACTAGCCATGCATGTGGGCTGTTTTGAATCTATAGGCCGTTTGAAATACTTTTTAGAATATATATCCAACCATTCATTCTAAGGACCTCCTTCTAGCACCAGTTATGTTGATGGGTCTTAAATCCCTTGACTCAATAGTAGGAACCAACCCTGCCACCGAGGCCCAATTAGACTCTGCAATGTTTAATATGTTGGACAACTGAGAGGGGGGGGGGTGAATCAGTTGTTACCGTGCTTAAACAATTATGATTCTTTTAAACTCTTTGCAGAAACACTAAATGATGATAACAATAATGCAGGGAAATAAAAAATGGCACATTCAACATTAGTCACATTTATGAGAAACACAAAGATAAATATTTCCTGAGGAAACCCATACAGGGTAAAAACCTATTTTCCTTTATATGATAAGTAATAGTTACATTCTTTACATTATCATACATATGGGCACCAACTCATAATGAGGCTACAACCTCAGTTTTGCAAGCTGCTACTTGCTGAGAGCACCAACTCTCTGTTTTCTCTAGCATCCACTAGAAGGAAGCACCAACTCCCTAGATTCTCTAGCACCAACTAGATGGAAGTACCAACATCCAATCATATAGGCACCAACCTATATAACAGAGAACAAGAGTTCTCCCTTGCACCACCCTACCACCTTGGTTTCTCTGGCTGCAACCACATGGAAGCTACAACTCCCTATGTTCAAGTACCCACTTGAACCTATGAGGACAACAGTCCTCCCTAACACCTCCCAACCACCCTGAAATATGAATCTTTGCTATTGAAACTTATTACAGTGATATAATGTTCAACAATGGCTTACCAGACTCATCACTGTTCTGTTTTAGTTCGTTGATTTGTCTACCTCACCGCCTTCCTACACACATGACTTTCACTGTCTGTTCTTCTGCTTTTTATGCTCTGTGCGCCATCTCCATTCACTGCACAGTTCCAATTCTGTTTAATTCAGCTGCTTCACTCTCCTCCTTCTTCCCGCATGAATCACTTTCAACAACAACAACCACAACAACTCCAACAAAAACGGTAACCACATCTCTTCTCTATACTGTGTATTTATATATTTTGTGCACCTTGTGCATGCAATGCCCGCATTACCTCGGCATACTCACACCACGCCGATATCCTCCACACCTCGAGTGCTATGTCTGTTCATCATTGTGACTCTTCAGCTTCTCTGGCCGTTTTTCACTCGTTCAACATCACTATATGTTATGCTTAGATTCCTTAGCCTCTCTGGCAGTTGAGACTCTTCGTTTTCTCTGTGACAGTCGAGCTCACCTTCTCTGTTCCAGTTACAAGCTTCAATGCTCATCCAACTGTCAATCACCTCCACGAGCATCTTCATCCCTCTTGAAGATTCCCAAAGACTCTTCATCTCCTCTGTCAATCACCTCGAAGTGTCTTCGAGTCCTCTGGAAGAAACCATCAATGGTTTCTGGCAGTTACACTGTGACGTGCAACAGTAGCCCTTTGATCTCCTTCAGTTTCATTTGCACCATTGGATTAGCTCTGAAGGGTATTGTCGTGATTTATGCATTTCGCACTTTCACAATTCGAAGATTCTGCGATGAGGCATCTTGACTCTTCATGTTGCGATCTCTGAAAAGGAGCTTGGCTGCTCTAGCTCCCTCCTCTATGTGACCACACGTGGTGACCATAGGCTATGCTATAAGGCACTGCAAACTTATGGTCTTCATTTACCCTGATCAATGGTCCACAATATTGATGAATCAACGGTCCAGATATTTTCATGATCTTGTATCTCGCTGTTCCTTAGATGGAGGCTCTTGTCACTCCAAGTCGTGATAGGCGAAACTCCGAGATGGAGCTTGGATCAACGGTCCATGTTCTAGGTGATCTGACGGTCCTGATCTTTTCGCAATCTCACATCTCGCGGTTCCTTAGATGTGGGTTCTTATTACTCCAAGTCGTGATACGCGAAGCTCCAAGATGGAGATTAGATCAACGGTCCAGAACTCTTAGTGATTTGATGGTCCAGATCTTATCATGAGTTCACTTCTCGTGATTCCTGTGATGGAGGTTCTCGTCACTCCAAGTCATGATACACGAAGCTCTGAGATGGAGCTTAAATCAACAGTCCACGATTTCGATGAATCTATGGTTGTGATTAAATCGTGATTTCGCATATCACGATTTCAATGGTCATATTTCTTGCCTCTTCAAGTCACAAGTCGTGAAACTCTGAAATGGAGTCGACGGTCCAGATCACACCTTAATCTGATGGCTGTGATTAAATCATGATTTCGCATATCATGATTTCAATGGTCATATTTCTTGCCTCTTAAATTCGTGAGTCGCAAAACTCTGAAATAGAGTCAACGGTCCAGATCACACCTTGATCTGATGGCTGTGATTAAATCACGATTTCGCATATCATGATTTCGGCATTCCGGTGGTGAATGTTCTTTTACATCTTCAACTCTTGATCCATGAAACTTCGAAATGGAGTCGGATCAACGGTCCAGATCACCACCTTGATCTTATGGCTGAGATGATTTCGCGATTTCTCATATCACGATTTTGAGAGGTGAGAGGTTGGAGCATTTCTAAACTTTGACATTCTAGTCAGCGAAATTCTGATCTGTGTCCACGTGTCCTGCCTGAAGATGGACGGTTCTCCTTCTTTCAGGATTTTGTGAGCCCGCTACTCCTTGCACTTTAAATAATGTGCAGGTTCTTCCTGATCCAATGATGGTCGGATCTTACGCTCAGATCTGATGCCTAAGATCTGTCCTCCATCTTTGCGCTGCTCTTGTCTGGATTCAGATTTGACGATCATCGAGAATTGTGAATGGGATCCAACGATCAATGTCGCTTCTCCACCCAAGCTTACGCATCCTCCTTACTTAGAATAATTTCTAAGTGTCAAAGGCCCCAACCTTTGATACGCCTGTGATCCTAAGTACGCTATCTCTCTTTAGATTTAGCAATGAGTTAACCTCATCCCTGGTGCACACCTACACACTGCATTCGACTCTGTGCTAATTCCTCTTGAGCTTACTTTGTTCCTATTTTTCCATCGATGCACACTCTGATCCTACCATCAATGACAAGCTCACTTTGCCTGTTAAACCTGCCAACAATCCTCTGCACTATCTCTTCTAAACTTATCGAGCTTGCTTTGTAGCGTCTTCCTAAAATACTTCTAATGCCCATCTGTTACATTCTTCCTGTACTCATGCCATATTCATTGCTGTACTTTCCATCAATGACAAGCATATGCTTCCTGTTAAACATTTGCCAACAATCTCCCCCTTTGCCATTGATGGCAACAAAGACACCCAGATTCTTTTCTCCCCCTTTGACATCAATGTCAAAGAGAACATGCTCCCCCTGAGCCGTGGCAGTAATTTTAGGAGGTATCATATATTAAAACCAACACAAATTCCCCCTAACAGGAAGGACTCTCTTATTTGAGGCCTGCAGATGTTTGTATCCAAACCAAAGTATTCTTTTTCTGATTCTTGGACCTGTTCATCCTCAGCTTCCACTGTATCCTCTGTAGAATACTCAAAAATTGCTCACCTCCCTTACTCAGACTTCTTCATCAATATTTTATTCTCATTAGTGGATGACTCCCCATGTCACTGTTATCTCTCTGCTTTTGACTCTTTTCCCCTTTTATTCCTAAAGGTTAACTTTCCTTGACAAGGTCTTTCCTCTTGTTATCTCTATAGGATGTCATGTATATCATTTTGTACATCAGAATGTTGCTGTTGTGAATGTCGTTGTCCTACTTGAATACTGTGCAATTGTAGCTTGTACTTTTTAAATAGCCCTTGGATCTCCCCATTGAATCTCATCGATCTTTATTACTGCAATTTCATTTTTCTTCCATGATGCATTCAATCCAAGGATTTTATTTCCATATTCAATCACAAGATAAAACTGCTACACCCACTCTCATACCTGCTTTTCTTTCTCACAAATGAAGGACATGTATCAAATTTCTTAGGAGCACTGATTTCTACCTTGTTGAGTCCAATACCGGATTTGTCATTTGGTTATCTTTGGCTATCCAAGATCTTATCCAGGGTCATGGACTTGTTTAAGAATTTGCTTTGGATGTTTTCCTTCTCAACCTTCAAGACTTCTACTTCCAGCTTATGACATGGTTCTTCTCCTACTTCATCCATGGGGAAAATGCTAACTGAACATGCTTTTATTGTGTTTGAATCTTCTTCTTTACTTGCAGGGGAGGATTCAATTTCAACATCATTAATTTTCCTTATGCCTTTATTCACTACTTGTCCTGAGTTTATGTTCACCTTACATTCTTTGGACGTGAACACCTCTTCACTGCCTTTGTCACATTTTTGACTTGTACTGAGCAAATTATGTTTCATATCATCCACAAGCAGAACGTACTGGGCATCTCCTTTGTCATTACTCAAACTCATCTTCCCTCTATCCTTGATTTTGCCCGGTTCATCATTTTCAAGGATCACATTTCCTATTTTGCTTTTACTTATGGACAATAGCTTATCCTTGTCTCCAGTCACGTGCTTGGAACATCCACTGTTTATATTCCCAGAGGCCTTTTGTTTTTGAGTTGAAAGTGCTTGACCACATTTTTCACTATCTTTTCTTTTCCATGTGCTAGCCTTTCTATCTAAGAACTTTATCCTTGGATATGCTTTGTAATTCTTCAGATGGAAGTTTGCAGCTTTGTGGCAAAAGTTGTGACAGTTATAGCATTCAATCTCATTGTTCAATAAGTCAAATTTATTGTTACAACGTTGTCTACTCATTGACTGTTTATTATTTATTGACCTCCTTAGTTGCATGTCTCTAGACTTAATTTGACAATTTGCAATCTGTGATGGTTTATTACTTTGCTGTATCATTCTTTGTTGTGGTAGAAATTTATTCCTTGGAAATATTAATTGCTCATGTCTACTTCTTAAGGAACAATTTACAGCTTTGTGACCAAAGTTAGAACAATAGAAACAATATCCATAGAAAAATTCTTTGTACCTGGAAAATGATTGTCTTCTTTGAGCAAATCGATTTCTTCCATGTTGATGACGTCCTTGAGTAGGGAGTACATTATTTCTTTGTTCTACAGATTCAATCCTGGCACCTCTTTCTTTACTTGTCCTAGGCCTCTTCCTTTGTTTTTGAAGGTTTGTGGTTGTCATTGGTTGTAGATTTAACAAACTTGATGGGTTATTTGTTCCTTGG
>JZKD02S1322876.1:61192-83125 GCA_000966675.3 Picea glauca | reverse complement strand
TGCTTAAACAATTATGCTTCTTTTAAACTCTTTGCAGAAACAATGAATGATGATCACAATAATGTAGGGAAATAAACAATGGCACATTCAACATCAGTCACATATATGAGAAACATAGAGACAAATATTTCTTGAGGAAACCCATACAGGGTAAAAACCTATTTTTCTTTATATGATAAGTAATAATTACATTCTTTACATTATCATACATATGAGCACCAACTCATAATGAGGCTACAACCTTAGTTTTGCAAGCTGCTACTTGCTGCGAGCACCAACTCTCTGTTTTCTCTAGCACACACTAGAAGGAAGCACCAACTCCCTGGATTCTATAGCACCAACTAGATGGAAGTACCAACTTCCAATCATAAAGGCACCAACCTGTATAGCAGAGAACAAGAGTTATCCCTTGCACCACCCTGCCACCCTGGTTTCTCTGGCTACAACCATATGGAAGCTACAACTCCCTGTGTTCAAGCACCCACTTGAACCTATGAGGAAAAAAATCCTCCCTAACACCTCCCAACCACCCTGAAATATGAATCTTTGCTACTGAAACTTATTACAGTGATATAATGTTCAACAGTGGCTTACCAGAATCATCACTGTTCTGCTGCATTTCGTTGCTCTGTTTGCCTCACTGCCTTCCTGCACACATGACTTGCGCTATCTATTCTTCTGCTTTTTATGCTCTATGCGCCATCTCCATTCACTGCATAATTCCTCTTCTATTCAATTAAGCTACTGCACTCTCCTCCTTCTTCCCACATGAATCACCTTCAAAAACAACAACCAAAACAAATCCAACAACAACGACAACCACATCTCTTCTCTGTACTGTGTATTTATAGCTTTTGTGCACCTTGTGCATGCAATGCGTGCAATACCTCTGCATACTTACACCGTGCCGATATCCTCCACAACTCGAGTGCTCTGTCTGATCATCATCGTGACTCTTCATCTTCTCTGGCCATTTTCCACTCGTTCAACATCACTGTATGTTATGTTGAGATTCCTCAGCCTCTCTGGCAGTTGAGACTCTTCGTCTTCTCTGTGACAATCAAGCTCACCTTATCTGTTCCATTTACAGGCTTCAATGCTCATCCAGTTGTCAATTGCCTCCATGAGCATCTTCATCCCTCTTGAAGATTCCCAGAGACTCTTCATCTCCTCTGTCAATCACCTCGAAGTGTCTTCGAGTCCTTTGGCAGAAACCATCAGTGGTTTCTGGTAGTTACACTATGACGTGCAACAATAGCCCTCCGATCTCCTTTAGTTTCATCTGTATCATTGGATTATCTCTAAAGTGTATTGTCGTGATTTATGCATTTCGCACTTTCGCAATTTGGAGATTCTGCGATGAGGCATCTTGAATCTTCATGTTGTGAGCTCCGAAAAGGAGCTTGGCTGCTCTAGCTCCCTCCTCTACATGACCACACACGATGACCATAGGCTGTGCTATAAGGCACTGTGAACTTATGGTCTTCACTGACCTTGATCGACGGTTCACAATATCGATGAATCAATGGTCCAGATATTTTCACGATCTCGCATCTCACTGTTCCTTAGATGGAGGTTCTTGTCAGTCCAAGTCACGATAGGTGAAACTCCGAGATGGACCTCAGATCGACGGTCCACGTTCTAGGTGATCTGACGGTCCTAATATTTTCACGATCTCACATCTCGCGGTTCCTTAGATGTGGGTTCTTGTTACTCCAAGTCGAGATACGTGAAGCTTCGAGAGGAGCTTAGATCAACGGTCCATAACTCTTGGTGATCTAACGGTCCAGATCTTATCGTGAGTTGGCTTCTCACGATTCCTGTGATGGAGGTTCTCATCACTCCAAGTCGTGATACGTGAAGCTTCGAGATGGATCTTAAATCAACGGTCCATGATTTCGACGAATCTACGGTTGTGATTAAATCACGATTTCGCATATCGCAATTTCAATGGTCATATTTCTTGCCTCTTCAAGTCGCGAGTCGTGAAACTCCGAAATGGAGTCGACGGTCCAGATCACACCTTGATTTGATGGCTGCGATTAAATCGTGATTTCTCATATCACGATTTCAATGGTCATATTTCTTGCCTCTTCAAGTCGTGAGTTGCGAAACTCCAAAATGGAGTCGATGGTCCAGATCACACCTTGGTTTGACGGCTGTGATTAAATCACAATTTCCCATATCATGATTTCGAAATTCCTGTGGTGAATGTTCTTTTACATCTCCAACTCTCGATCTGTGAAACTCTGAAATGGAGTCAGATCGACGGTCCAGATCACCACCTTGAAATGATGGCTGAGATGATTTCACGATTTCGCATATCGCGATTTCGAGAGGTGAGAGGTTGGAGCATTTCTAAACTTTGACTTTCCAGTCAACGAAATGCTGATCTGTGTCCACGTGTCTTTCTTGAAGATGGACGGTCCTCCTTCTTTCGGGATTTTGTGAGACTGCTACTCCTTTCACTTTAAGGAACATGTAGGTTCTTCCTGATCCAATGATGGTCAGATCTTATGCTCAGATATGATGCCTAAGATCTATCCTCCATCTTTGCACTACTTCTGTCTGGATTCAGATCTGACGATCATCGAGAATTGTGAATGGGATCCAATGATCAATGTCGCTTCTCCGCCCGAGCTTACGCATCCTCCTTACTTAGAAGAATTTATAAGTGTCAAAGGCCTCGACCTTTGATCCATTTGTGATCCTAAGTACACTATCTCTCTTGAGCTTTAGCAATGAGTTAACCTCATCCCTAGTGCACACCTACGCATTGCATTTGACTCTGCGCTAATTCCTCCTGAGCTTATTTTTTTCCTATTTTTCCATCGATGCACACTCTGATCCTACCATCAATGACAAGCTCACTTTGCCTGTTAAACCTGCCAACGATCCTCTACACTATCTCTTCTGAACTTATCGAGCTTTCTCTGCAGGATCTTCCTAAAATACTTCTGATGCCTGTCTGTTACATTCTTCCTGTACTCATGCCATCTTCACTGCTGTACTTTCCATCAATGACAAGCATATGCTGCCTGTTAAAAATTTTCCAACATAATAGTCGAATGGTTCTCCAGACTTGCAATCCGGCCAAATTATCGATGGGATTTATGTTTTCTTGTGAAGGCTCTTCCTTTAGTTTGGACTATTATATTTTGTATATTTTCTCTTGGGTGGGACCGATATGAGATGTAAGTCGTTATAAACCAACTTGGCAACAAAAATGGAATTAAGCTTAACTAAGGGGAAGAGGTTGAACTTGGGATAACCTACTGCTCAAGCATGCAAATGACAATTTTATACCACATGCCTAGTACTAATACATTAACCATATGAGCATCCAATTATTGTATGAGATACTAACTACCAGAAAGAAAACACATATGAAATGAGATAATGGCAAGAAAAATAATTCATCTACCAGAACCATTCATCACATAATAACACAATGATTCATATTCATCATTAAAGAAAATAACAACAAAACATTGCACCAGATAACTTGACAACAGAATTAATTTCTCTTACTCATTACAACATCATTCATGAAACAGGATAGGAAATAGTTCTTCTCCACGTCCAATCACACATATAGTTGATGAAAATAACTTGTCTTTGGTCCAGAAGGACTTCTCAATTCAAAGCAGCTTCAAAATAATTCTTAACAACCAGAAAGAAAGATTTCTTTCCACAACCATCAACCCCTAACTATTTGGTCAATGTATTTATTTATAATATAAATTTCAATTGAAAACAACGGCTAAGTGCAATTTAAGAAAAGAAAAATACACCACGTGGCGTCATCTTCTAATAGTTTCTTTAACGGTCAACTCAAGATAGTTCTTTGAAAGGATGACTTTTCTCATACTCGGATCAACTGATAAACAATTCGTTGCAGGTTTGAGCCAATGGAAACCAGTGTTGTTCCATCGGAGCCACGTAGAATCCTATGATCTCCACTACATGCACTCAATACTTCACTAGAATGGTGTTTAACTTCTCTAGCACAGTTTGATCCTTCATCATATGTTCCATAAATACTTTCACTTGTCCTAACGACATATCGGTCACCTTGGCTAGCTCTTAGGTCCATAGTGAGTCTTGCTTGGCATGTGATCTGACTATGTTGCATAAGTCGATGGAGTCGTTGGGGTCACCGAACTTGGGGATTCCTATGTCCTTCATTGCTTCGTTGATTTTACCCCAATGATTCTTGCATTTTTCCCATTGATTTTGAATTTCTCTGTGTGGTTCTTGGGACATATTAGCCTAGTACTTGGTTGATCTCTTCATATGATCAAGACTTCTTTTGCCTAACACTCGAATGCTATGTTTTTCTTTATCTCAACCTTGCTGGACTGCATCGATGTATTCGAGTCTTTCTATGGATTTTTGTGCCCTTTCATTCCATCGATCCACATCCTTGCATGTTGGGAGTGCCATGAGAGTGTCTTCCTAGAGCTTGAGTATCTTCACAGTGAACAGGTCCCGCTCGTGTGTGAACCTATTGTAAGCTGCTTTGAACTCGCTTCTCAGATAAACTGTGGTCTGAGTGGTGCCCTTATAGTATTCAACCAAATGGCACAAATGATCTAGATCCTTCAGGGTGGTGGCCAACTCATTTTCATCCCGTTTAGCTCTGTCCAGGGTGGCATTCGAAATTTCCATCCCTGCGCCGATGAGCTCGGATGTTCTGGCATTTTCTGTGTTTATCAAATCCTCCTCTGTGGTGATGAGGAAGGAGAAATCCAACGTTATTCTCCATTTCTTCATGGTTCTTTGGACAATGGCCCTCTTCTTTTGATCGTAGGAGATCTCATAGATATTGGTCACCTCATCCACCGATTCGAGAATCTGTTGATCACCCCATGTAAGTGTGTTTCCCATATTTCCAACGGTGTATACTTGTTCCAGATCATGTTCTTGAACTTTCTCTTTATACTCTGAGGGATTGGCCTCTGCCTGTTTCTTATTGGGGATATAAGTATCAAGCGAAAAATAGACATCGGGAAAAGACCTGATACTCACTTGCTTGTGGGCTGTTGAATCTATGACTTCCTTTTGTGGGGATCCTCCTTTTGGCTCGTCCGGTTCTGACTTACCCTTCAATTCATCGACTCAAGTCTCCAGTGCTTTGTGGTTCTTTGTGTCGGGAACATTTTCGGTTTCTTTTTCCTTTCGTGGGATTTCCTGGATTTGTACCCTGAGATCAGGAAAAGCATCCTTCTCAGGTCCCTTTTCTTCTTGGATCTACACAGGGGTCTCGAGAGATGTCTTCAGGATCTCATCATCGCTATATATATTTATAAATTCACTCAAAGGATTAGGTGCACCTACTCCAACTGATACTTGACCCACATCTAGTTGAATCATCACACTTACCGGTAGTCCGACTAGTGGCCTTGTGGAATCGGGGTTATTAGACCCATTGTTATTTCCAGGGTTTATAGAATCAGGGCCTCTCACCCCCGTTGGGCTTTCTTCTGGACTTTCGGTCATACATTTTGGCACTACAATGAGCTCTGGGTTGTTCTTCATTTGATTCATTGGCCACTGGGCCTGTTGATACATGAGTCCCCCCATCCCCTACACATTTTGAACCTCGGAGAGATCCGTGTCTAGTATCGGGTCTACCTGGGAAATCTCCACCGCTCCGGTGACTCCCTTGGGTAATCCCACTATTTCTAATGAGGTCATTTCTTCTCTCGTCTTGATGGTCTCCTGAAATTTTCGTTCAAGGATTGATTCTTTCTCATCCCAACTCAGAGCCTTGAATCTGGTTTCCTTGGGGTATGCCATCCTTGTGACCACTTCATTCCAGCTTGAGAATTTTCAGTGAATATCTTGTCCTGAAATCTATCATGGGTGTATGGCCAACAAGAAGATACTTGGGACACATGCTTCAGAACTAAACCTTTAAGGTTGTGCTTGTGATAGTGGTCAGTGTGGAATCAAAACTCCAATTGGCTTAACCCTTATTGGTTGGCTTGAGTTGTGTCTTTCACCATGTAGAAATCAACAAGAAACCCATAAGGTATGAAGGTTCGCTTCTTATCCTTTACAAAAGTAGCATTGTACCCTTGCAGGATGGTCTGATAACATATTTCCCCTACTATTAATCAGTTAGGGACATAGACAAGTAGTAGATGAGGTGCTCCGATGGCGTCGAAAACCCTGATGTAGGTGTCATGCTCATCCAAATACCAGTGGCCAACCTTCAATATAATATATTTGGCTGCGTCTGACAACCTTGGACATTCCTTTTTGAATAGAAACAAGTAAATGTGTGTGATAAACTGGTCACAGATGAGAGAATAGGATTTCTTGTACATGTTCTCCCATAAGATGTTGAAATAAACATGGACCGGGAGCTCTGAGGTGTGCCGGTTTAAGTTCATTCCAGTGAAAGTATTTCTGGTGCAGATGACGTCCAAAAGATAATATGCCATGTAAAAGGATGGGGTTTCTCCCTCTTTTGATGTTTGATCTTGTTGCATGCAAGTGCTTAGCTATTTGGAGATGATTGCACCCTAGTTGAAACCTATTCCAGAAATGACCACGGTATACGCTAGAGGCATCCAAGCTTTTGAAAGCCTGGAGCAATCATTTTCCCCATGCAATTTGCAGAGGAGAGCCATTAGATAGATGTAAGGTTCTCTAAGGTTGGCCGTGGTGTACCAACCAGAGGTCCAATTGGTGAATTTTTTATCCTCCCTCCACTAGGAAGCCATCTCCTTACTGGTATCATGCTTCTCATAGAATCTCAAAACAAAATCATTGTTCAACCGCTCTTTCGACTCTCTGAGCTTGTAATAATTCTGCACTTTTCATCGCTAATCACAAATTTTTGTGTGCCAGTGTGATCAATAATCCATTTGAGTTCAATGCAGGGAAATATCATATTCCTACTTGCCACCATGCGTAGATATGCCTTTCAGACATTCAAGAGGACTTCATCGTCGAGTCTTATAGTATTAGGATTGCTGTGTGGATTATATTCGGGGAGTTCTTCCCACTTAATCTTCTTGAAAATTTCTTCCCAATGCGAGAATACTGTCTTGGCCCCAATGTTCTCCTCTATGTCTCCAAAGGTCGGGGGTTGATCAAAAGCTTTCTTGGTGGCGGTTTTGATGACAGGCANGCTCCTCTGGATGATCCATATTCCTTCGTGCATAGAATAACCCTATTTTCAATGACTTAGAGAATATAGTGGGATAGATCCTACCAGTTGTATCAACCAGTTAATATGAGTAATGGGTGAAATTCAAAACAATATACCATTGAAACTCTACAAATAAATTATACGTGGTTTGACGATGGAGGCGCGGGGGAAAAAAAACATTGTATTGGCAGGTTCCAACGGTCCTTTGATTCGTGCATGAATTAGCAGTTAGTGCGAGATTCTAGAATTAATTAACCTTTAAATGCGTCATATCTACCGTATCTCAGATCAAAAACATCCCATCACGTCATCTTGTTAGTGGGTGGATCGGGAATCGACGATATCCTCATGCATGTTTCCATCGGTATCCTCTTGAAAAAACTTTCGATGCCAAAAATGTCTTAGAGGTCACCGATTATTATTTCATCTTTCATTCAATGATTATTCTTTTAACCTTTCACTGATGCCGAATTGATCGATCATCGACGACATTCTTGGTGGTGCTTGTCGTAAAAGAAATTTTATGTCTTTCGATGCTGACGAAGATCAGGGCTTGACAAATTTGGTTCTGTCTAGTGTTATCTTTCACACTTAATCCTTCTTGATGCCGAAATCCTTAGGCATGTTCGGGAAAACCTTGACTGTCATTTCGCTAATTTAGATATTAGTCTTTTAAGTTAATGATTTTCACATGTCCAAGAAATATTTTAAAGACTTAATGAGAAACAAAAATGATAAGAAAAGGACACATTTTCCATATCAGACAATGCCAAATGATCAAGTGGTACCCAAAAACTGAAATTTTACATAGACGTTTTAGGGCGTGTTGAGTGCTCAACAAATGGCAACTCACTTGGCGAACGCACAATATTTGTTCTTCCTTCATGCTTCGAATGGTATGTGAGCAATGAGTTCAGAAAAGAGTTCACTATGTCACATGACTTAAGGTCAACCATTTTCCTACTAAACACTACTTTCAAAAGCACAGAAATCTAGAAAGAAAAAGAAAACCAAAAAGGAAAAGTATTTCAGAATCCTGAAAACACTAAGACAAGATGCCCCCCTTTATTTGTTTTTATTTTTTTGTTTATTGGAAATATTATTTGAGGGCTTGGCCATTTACTGGGAGGGCGTCAGGTTCCCCCCTCAGATTCTGTAATCGATAAGTGCCTGCCCCAATATCCTCAACCACCTGGAAAGGTACAAGCCATAGATTCTGAAACTTTGAATGTTTCCCTTTGGGCTCATTTTCTCTGTCCCATTTCAGTACTAAGTCTGGTATTTCAAAATCCTTCTCTTTGGCCTTATTATTTTCAAACCACCTTTTGACTATTTGCTGGTGAATTATGAATTTTGACTTATCCTTTTCTCTCTCTTATTCTAGCATGAGCAGAGTATCAATTCTTTGTTGTATGACTGACGAGGGATCCCTATTGGAATCTAGGGCTAGTTGAAGAGATGGAAGATAAAGCCCATTTGGGAGAATAGCTTCATGTCCGTAAACTAGGAAGTATGGGGAATTTCCGATGGCTTCTTTGGGTGTGACCCTATCGGCCCACAAAGCATTATGGAGTAGTTTATGCCAATTCCTTTGGTTATTTGAAACCGTCTTCTTTAGTATTCTTACTAGGTTCTTATTGGTTGATTCTTCCACCCCGTTTCCCTGTCGACAATAATTTGCAGAGTACCTAATCATGATTCCTTTGTCCAAAGAAAACTTCGTTAGTCAGGTGGAAGAGAAGTAATTTGCATTATCAAAAACTAGGATAGAAGGGACACAAAACCTCATGATTAGCTATTTCTCTATGAATTGGATCACCACTTTTTCATTTACATGAGTCAAAGGGATAGCCTCTGCCCATTTTGTGAAGTAATCAGTGGCAGTCATAATGTACTTGTGTTGTTTTGAAGAGATTGGTGTGATTTATCCTATGATATATAACACCCATTTCTCAAAAGGCCTAGAGACAATCACTGGTTGGAGTGGGATTACCTCACTCTTCTCCCTCCCGATGCTTACTTGACAAGTTTTATAGTTTCTAGCATAGGTATGGGAATCTTTGAACAAGGTGGGCCAATAATAACTAGCTCTCAGTATCTTATGAGCGGTGGTGTTTCTTGCGAAATGCCCACTGACAGGGCCATCATGGAGTTCCTTCAGGACTTTGTCTACATCTTCATGTTCGAGACATCTTAAGAGTACTCCATCATAATTAATCTGGAAGAGTACCAAATTTATGAGGCGGTATTGTGCAGATTTTAACCTAAGAGATCTCCTTTCCCCGGGGTTTAGATTTTATGGACAGGTCTCATGGTGTAGGAGGTAGGTCATATTGTTATACCAAGACTCAGGCCCTAGGGAAATGTATGAAGCTTCACCACACCATAATTTCATTTCATTCTCCCATCTAGAATCTTCATTTTCTTGGTCATGGGCTTCAACTGTGAGTTTGCAAAACCCTTTCGCCTTAACAAGTTTGGAAGGTTTTATATCTAGATCAAATTCATGGACTACTGCCATCCAGTTCCCTCTTCTTTCCCCCATATCTTGTTGAGTAAACAAGGATTAAACTGCAGGGTGAGGCATAATCACTTTGGTGTGGTTCTTGAGGATGTAAGACCTGAAGTGTTTTATTGCCTTGTATACTGCATAGGCTTGTTTTTCAACAGCAGGATAGTTAAGCTCGGCTCCCTAGAGATTATTTCTCATGAACGACACCAGAGCTTCATTGTTGTCATCATCCTTCTGAGTCAATACTGCAGCTAACGACTGGTCGAAGGAGAAAGTATAGAGGAAGAAATCCCTATTGAAATCGGGACTTCATAGCATAGGGGCCTGGGATATGGAAGTTTTAATATTGTTGAAAGCATCCTTTCATTCATCATTCCACTTAAATTCATCATCTTTGCGAATCATCTTTTGTAAGGGTTTGATGATTTCCGTGAAATCGAGAGTGAATTTCCTCACAAAATTGATTTTCCCGAAAAAGGATTGCATAGCTTTCTTGTTATGGGGCAACGAGAGTTGAGATATGGCTTTAATCCTTTCTAGGTATATGCAAATACCTTCTTGGGATATAATATGACCTGACAACTTACCTTCCTTGACGTCGAAAATGGTTTTCTTTGGATTTAAGGATATACCGTATTTCCTACACCTTTCAAAAAATTGAGTTAAGTGTTGGATGTGTTCTTCTCCGTTCTTTGAATACACGGTCACGACATCTATATACACTACCACACACTTATTGATTAGTCCCTGAAATTCTATGTCCATGGCCCTTTGGAAGGTCTCTCCTGCACTAATTAACCCAAAAGGCATGCGTTTATAAGCAAATGTTCCCCACTTGGTTCGAAAGGTAGTTTTTAAATGATCCTCCTCTGAAACCAAGACTTGGTTGTAACTTGAGAAACCGTCCAGTAGGGAGAATATATTTGAGACAGACATGGTCTGTAGGAGTTGCTCCATTGGCGGGATTGGGTAACTTTTCTTTTCCGAAGCTCTATTGAGATTTCTAAAATCTATGCATAAGCGAATTTCTCCAGACTTTTTCCTCACAGGAACCATATTTTCTACCCATGCGGAATGCCTGACTTGGAAAATTATCTTGGCATCTAAAAGTTTCTTTAATTCCTAAACATGAGAGGCTCTAGGGATGGGTGATACTTTCAGAGCTTCTATTGGAAATATTTTACCTCAAGCTTCAATGGTATAGTGTGTTGAATGATCCCGGTGTCGTAGGTTTTCAGGTCTCGGTAGGACTATGCGAAGACATCTTGATATTGTTTGAACAGTTTGAGATAATATTTTCTTTCCTCTATAGATATGGTCTTGCCAAGATTCACATTCTTTGGATTTTCTAGGGTTCCAAGATTTATAGTTTCATGCAGGGGACATGAGCTACCTATCTTAGCGTTCTTTCAGGTCAAACATGATTTCTATATTAGTTATCCCCTTCGGGATGATGTGAGATTTTGATCTGTCAATAGGCTGACCTATTCAAGGATCAGTTTCTATTGCTTTCTCTTGGAATACCTAATCGTCAATGGATAAATCTTTGAAATTGTCTTGGTTAGTCATGAAGTTTATGATATGTTCATCTCCTTCAAAGACCTTCCAATTAGAGATATTGTTAGGCACCGATGGTTTGTAGAGTAGTTCCACGATGAATCGGGAGGCTTCATAGTCCTCTAGAGGTGAAAGCCTTGAAGCCGCCATGGTCAGGGAATTAGGAAGGATGTTCTTTTCTTTTGGGATCATGGTGATATTGAAAGCTTCAAAATGCTCCATTAACCTATGCACTTCCTGCTGATAATTATTTAGGTGCGAGGAATTGTAGTGTATAGTATTCGTTACTTGTTTAACGATAATCTCTGAGTCCCTGAAAAATTTCAATTCTTTGACGTTCAAGTCTATGGATTTCTTGAACCCTTGTACTAGAGCTTCATACTCGATGATGTTATTGGTGCATTCAAATTCTAGTCTACAGGACAAGAAATAAAATTTACCTTTTGGATCAATGAGAATGCACCCTGCGCCCGATCCCTCTTGTGATTTAGATCCATCAAAGTATATGGTGCAAATTTGTGAATGACAATCACTCTCTTCTTCTTGCTTATTTCTTTTTATTTTTTTTATCTCTTGTTCCGTAACTTCTAACGCAGGGTCTTGGAAGAGGAGGGTGTCTTCTGTTGATATCAACAATTTCTCTTGAAAAAACATTTCAGAATTTTGAGTGAGGGGGACATCGGCTAAGAGAGGGGAAACGTTTACAAAGTGGGAATCACAGGAATAATTTCTCAGTACGGGGAAATCTGTAGACGAGGGTTCATTCAGGGTTTCTAGATCAGTGACCATATGTTTCATATATTTTTCCCTATCAATTCCGATCATATTCTTGTATCCCTTATGATCATATTCTGATCATATTCTTGTATCCNGATGCCCCCCTTTATTTGTTTTTATTTTTTTGTTTATTGGAAATATTATTTGAGGGCTTGGCCATTTACTGGGAGGGCGTCAGGTTCCCCCCTCAAATTCTGTAATTGATAAGTGCCTGCCCCAATATCCTCAGCCACCTGGAAAGGTACAAGCCATAGATTCTGAAACTTTGAATGTTTCCTTTTGGGCTCATTTTCTCTGTCCCATTTCAGTACTAAGTCTGCTATTTCAAAATCCTTCTCTTTGGCCTTATTATTTTCAAACCACCTTTTGACTATTTGCTGGTGAATTATGAATTTTGACTTATCCTTTTCTCTCTCTTATTCTAGCATGAGCATAGTATCAATTCTTTGTTGTATGACTGACGAGGGATCCCTATTGGAATCTAGGGCTAGTTGAAGAGATGGAAGATAAAGCCCATTTGGGAGAATAGCTTCCTGTCCGTAAACTAGGAAGTATGGGTAATTTCCGATGGCTTCTTTGGGTGTGACCCTATCGGCCCACAAAGCATTATGGAGTAGTTTATGCCAATTCCTTTGGTTATTTGAAACTGTCTTCTTTAGTATTCTTACTAGGTTCTTATTGGTTGATTCTTCCACCCCGTTTCCCTGTCGACAATAATTTGCAGAGTACCTAATCATGATTCCTTTGTCCAAAGAAAAATTCGTTAGTCAGGTGGAAGAGAAGTAATTTGCATTATCAAAAACTAGGATAGAAGGGACACAAAACCTCATGATTAGCTATTTCTCTATGAATTGGATCACCACTTTTTCATTTACATGAGTCAAAGGGATAGCCTCTGCCCATTTTGTGAAGTAATCAGTGGCAGTCATAATGTACTTGTGTTGTTTTGAAGAGATTGGTGTGATTTATCCTATGATATATAACACCCATTTCTCAAAAGGCCTAGAGACAATCACTGGTTGGAGTGGGATTACCTCACTCTTCTCCCTCCCGATGCTTACTTGACAAGTTTTATAGTTTCTAGCATAGGTATGGGAATCTTTGAACAAGGTGGGCCAATAATAACTAGCTCTCAGTATCTTATGAGCGGTGGTGTTTCTTGCGAAATGCCCACTGACAGGGCCATCATGGAGTTCCTTCAGGACTTTGTCTACATCTTCATGTTCGAGACATCTTAAGAGTACTCCATCATAATTAATCTGGAAGAGTACCAAATTTATGAGGCGGTATTGTGCAGATTTTAACCTAAGAGATCTCCTTTCCCCGGGGTTTAGATTTTATGGACAGGTCTCATGGTGTAGGAGGTAGGTCATATTGTTATACCAAGACTCAGGCCCTAGGGAAATGTATGAAGCTTCACCACACCATAATTTCATTTCATTCTCCCATCTAGAATCTTCATTTTCTTGGTCATGGGCTTCAACTGTGAGTTTGCAAAACCCTTTCGCCTTAACAAGTTTGGAAGGTTTTATATCTAGATCAAATTCATGGACTACTGCCATCCAGTTCCCTCTTCTTTCCCCCATATCTTGTTGAGTAAACAAGGATTAAACTGCAGGGTGAGGCATAATCACTTTGGTGTGGTTCTTGAGGATGTAAGACCTGAAGTGTTTTATTGCCTTGTATACTGCATAGGCTTGTTTTTCAACAGCAGGATAGTTAAGCTCGGCTCCCTAGAGATTATTTCTCATGAACGACACCAGAGCTTCATTGTTGTCATCATCCTTCTGAGTCAATACTGCAGCTAACGACTGGTCGAAGGAGAAAGTATAGAGGAAGAAATCCCTATTGAAATCGGGACTTCATAGCATAGGGGCCTGGGATATGGAAGTTTTAATATTGTTGAAAGCATCCTTTCATTCATCATTCCACTTAAATTCATCATCTTTGCGAATCATCTTTTGTAAGGGTTTGATGATTTCCGTGAAATCGAGAGTGAATTTCCTCACAAAATTGATTTTCCCGAAAAAGGATTGCATAGCTTTCTTGTTATGGGGCAACGAGAGTTGAGATATGGCTTTAATCCTTTCTAGGTATATGCAAATACCTTCTTGGGATATAATATGACCTGACAACTTACCTTCCTTGACGTCGAAAATGGTTTTCTTTGGATTTAAGGATATACCGTATTTCCTACACCTTTCAAAAAATTGAGTTAAGTGTTGGATGTGTTCTTCTCCGTTCTTTGAATACACGGTCACGACATCTATATACACTACCACACACTTATTGATTAGTCCCTGAAATTCTATGTCCATGGCCCTTTGGAAGGTCTCTCCTGCACTAATTAACCCAAAAGGCATGCGTTTATAAGCAAATGTTCCCCACTTGGTTCGAAAGGTAGTTTTTAAATGATCCTCCTCTGAAACCAAGACTTGGTTGTAACTTGAGAAACCGTCCAGTAGGGAGAATATATTTGAGACAGACATGGTCTGTAGGAGTTGCTCCATTGGCGGGATTGGGTAACTTTTCTTTTCCGAAGCTCTATTGAGATTTCTAAAATCTATGCATAAGCGAATTTCTCCAGACTTTTTCCTCACAGGAACCATATTTTCTACCCATGCGGAATGCCTGACTTGGAAAATTATCTTGGCATCTAAAAGTTTCTTTAATTCCTAAACATGAGAGGCTCTAGGGATGGGTGATACTTTCAGAGCTTCTATTGGAAATATTTTACCTCAAGCTTCAATGGTATAGTGTGTTGAATGATCCCGGTGTCGTAGGTTTTCAGGTCTCGGTAGGACTATGCGAAGACATCTTGATATTGTTTGAACAGTTTGAGATAATATTTTCTTTCCTCTATAGATATGGTCTTGCCAAGATTCACATTCTTTGGATTTTCTAGGGTTCCAAGATTTATAGTTTCATGCAGGGGACATGAGCTACCTATCTTAGCGTTCTTTCAGGTCAAACATGATTTCTATATTAGTTATCCCCTTCGGGATGATGTGAGATTTTGATCTGTCAATAGGCTGACCTATTCAAGGATCAGTTTCTATTGCTTTCTCTTGGAATACCTAATCGTCAATGGATAAATCTTTGAAATTGTCTTGGTTAGTCATGAAGTTTATGATATGTTCATCTCCTTCAAAGACCTTCCAATTAGAGATATTGTTAGGCACCGATGGTTTGTAGAGTAGTTCCACGATGAATCGGGAGGCTTCATAGTCCTCTAGAGGTGAAAGCCTTGAAGCCGCCATGGTCAGGGAATTAGGAAGGATGTTCTTTTCTTTTGGGATCATGGTGATATTGAAAGCTTCAAAATGCTCCATTAACCTATGCACTTCCTGCTGATAATTATTTAGGTGCGAGGAATTGTAGTGTATAGTATTCGTTACTTGTTTAACGATAATCTCTGAGTCCCTGAAAAATTTCAATTCTTTGACGTTCAAGTCTATGGATTTCTTGAACCCTTGTACTAGAGCTTCATACTCGATGATGTTATTGGTGCATTCAAATTCTAGTCTACAGGACAAGAAATAAAATTTACCTTTTGGATCAATGAGAATGCACCCTGCGCCCGATCCCTCTTGTGATTTAGATCCATCAAAGTATATGGTGCAAATTTGTGAATGACAATCACTCTCTTCTTCTTGCTTATTTCTTTTTATTTTTTTTATCTCTTGTTCCGTAACTTCTAACGCAGGGTCTTGGAAGAGGAGGGTGTCTTCTGTTGATATCAACAATTTCTCTTGAAAAAACATTTCAGAATTTTGAGTGAGGGGGACATCGGCTAAGAGAGGGGAAACGTTTACAAAGTGGGAATCACAGGAATAATTTCTCAGTACGGGGAAATCTGTAGACGAGGGTTCATTCAGGGTTTCTAGATCAGTGACCATATGTTTCATATATTTTTCCCTATCAATTCCGATCATATTCTTGTATCCCTTATGATCATATTCTGATCATATTCTTGTATCCNGAGTAGCCATCACATCTCTTCTCAGAGATAAGCTACCACCATTCTAGCGAGTCTTTCACTTTGTATTTTTACAGTCTCTGTACATTTCTTTCATTAATAGAAATCATGTATTACTATATCTCTATGTTTATGGTTGCATCTCTGATATATATCTATTATATTATTGGATATACATGATATCTCTGTGCATTTCTTTATTATATCTCTGCTCTCATTTTGTGCCGAAAATAATCCGGATCAGTGGTATCAGAGGAGGCTATTCTTGGTTGTTTTTTTCAGTGCATGTCCCCGATGAGGTCTGAGTATAGAAAGTTGGGTCTTGAGCTTGTATCTCTTGATGATAATCACTCTCACATGCCCAAGAAACCCTCAATGGCAGAATAAAAGAAAAACGATTGAGCAGACGATCCTATCAGTCTGTTGCTTGAGCAGGCTCTCACGCAACAGAGGGACGAAATGATGGAGAATTTTTCACACATCCTTTAATGCCTGCTGATAGCAACATATGCATCTTCATCAAGAAGCCACTTTGGAGGAACCTCACCTTCCAAGGTACAAGTTAATTTTGATATTCCTGTATTTGAAGGACAGATAGATGCAGAAGCCCTAGACAAATGGTTAAATCCGCTAGAAGGTTATTTCTTTGTTCACAAATTTTTTGACAAAGAAAAGATCACCTTCGCACTCCTTAAAGATATCCCCCATGTCAAACATTGGTGGGAAACTTATTGGGAGCAAAGTTCCACAGATGAGTTTGAAATATATGGGGCCGATCCCACTTGACATTTTTTGTGGATGCGGTAAAGGAACAATATTACCCTATTGGCAACTATAAGGACCAATACATGAGATGGACCACAC
The DNA here is from genome assembly GCA_000966675.3 of Picea glauca. NCBI lineage: Eukaryota > Viridiplantae > Streptophyta > Pinopsida > Pinales > Pinaceae > Picea > Picea glauca. The sequence goes on along the minus strand of JZKD02S1322876.1, from coordinate 66,271 downwards.
TGCAGCAAGAGAGGGGCCAAGAAGTTCCGGAGTTCACCAATACCTTCCATACCTTGCGCACCAAGCTGGGTATCAAAGACTTGGAACAACATTTGGTTCTGAAATATTGTGGGGCTCTACACAAATACATCCAAACTGAAATGGATTTTCTAGACATCTCATCACTCGATGTTGCCTATCGATATGCTGTTAAAATCGAGCAGAAATTTAAGCACCAGAACAAATAGGATTTTGGTTCTACAAATCCGCAACAACCAAAGTATGACAAAGATGACCCTAACAAACACTCTCCCGAAAACTAGTCCAAGCCACATGAAAAGAGGGGTCACGGGAAGACAAAGAAGGACACCGAAAAATGGTGCGATTTCCACAAAAGCCCCTGGCACAACACTGATGAATGTCACTCAAAACAGTCATTGGTGGATGAGATCAAGGAAAAGGAGTCGAACCCTGATTCAGAATCTGATTCTGAAAATACTAGTAAAGGACAAATCATTGGCGTAGACCTCACTGCTATTGTAGCGACCACAACAATTCAACCAGAAGAACCAACATATCCTGAAGAGGAGGAGTGCATTTTTCATTCACATATGTGGGTGAAGGGGATCCCACTGCATTTTATTGTTGATAGCGGAAGCCAAAAGAACCTCATCTCAGCAGAGGTCATCAAATAGTTGGGATTGTCGACAACACCACACCCGTAGCCATACAACATTGGGTGGATTCACCAAGGACGAGATCTTTGTGTCAGCCAACAATGTCAATTGTCATATGGCATCCAACCTATTAGTCTCTAATTTTTTCTTTTGCTTTTGTGAGAAACCCTAATCCCAAACCCTTCCTACCTGCACTTCATTATCTACTTCCATTTGATTTTAATCATTGTTTTTAGCTTGTTATGGTTTGCATTTCATCTTTTTGAATANGAGTAGCCATCACATCTCTTCTCAGAGATAAGCTACCACCATTCTAGCGAGTCTTTCACTTTGTATTTTTACAGTCTCTGTACATTTCTTTCATTAATAGAAATCATGTATTACTATATCTCTATGTTTATGGTTGCATCTCTGATATATATCTATTATATTATTGGATATACATGATATCTCTGTGCATTTCTTTATTATATCTCTGCTCTCATTTTGTGCCGAAAATAATCCGGATCAGTGGTATCAGAGGAGGCTATTCTTGGTTGTTTTTTTCAGTGCATGTCCCCGATGAGGTCTGAGTATAGAAAGTTGGGTCTTGAGCTTGTATCTCTTGATGATAATCACTCTCACATGCCCAAGAAACCCTCAATGGCAGAATAAAAGAAAAACGATTGAGCAGACGATCCTATCAGTCTGTTGCTTGAGCAGGCTCTCACGCAACAGAGGGACGAAATGATGGAGAATTTTTCACACATCCTTTAATGCCTGCTGATAGCAACATATGCATCTTCATCAAGAAGCCACTTTGGAGGAACCTCACCTTCCAAGGTACAAGTTAATTTTGATATTCCTGTATTTGAAGGACAGATAGATGCAGAAGCCCTAGACAAATGGTTAAATCCGCTAGAAGGTTATTTCTTTGTTCACAAATTTTTTGACAAAGAAAAGATCACCTTCGCACTCCTTAAAGATATCCCCCATGTCAAACATTGGTGGGAAACTTATTGGGAGCAAAGTTCCACAGATGAGTTTGAAATATATGGGGCCGATCCCACTTGACATTTTTTGTGGATGCGGTAAAGGAACAATATTACCCTATTGGCAACTATGAGGACCAATACATGAGATGGACCACACTGCAGCAAGAGAGGGGCCAAGCAGTTCCGGAGTTCACCAATACCTTCCATACCTTGCGCACCAAGCTGGGTATCAAAGACTCCGAACAACATTTGGTTCTGAAATATCGTGGGGCTCTACACAAATACATCCAAACTGAAATGGATTTTCTAGACATCTCATCACTCGGTGTTTCCTATCGATATGTTGTTAAAATCGAGTAGAAATTTAAGCACCAGAACAAACATAATTTTGGTTCTACAAATCCGCAACAACCAAAGTATGACAAAGACGACCCTAACAAACACTCTCTCGAAAACCAGTCCAAGCCACATGAAAAGAGGGGTCACGGGAAGACAAAGAAGGACACCGAAAAATGGTGCGATTTCCACAAAAGCCCCTGGCACAACACCGATGAATGTCACTCAAAATAGTCATTGGTGGATGATATCAAGGAAAAGGAGTCGAACCCTGATTCAGAATCTGATTCTGAAAATACTAGTAAAGGACAAATCATTGGCGTAGACCTCACTGCTATTGTAGCGACCACAACAATTCAACCAGAAGAACCAACATATCCTGAAGAGGAGGAGTGCATTTTTCATTCACATATGTGGGTGAAGGGGATCCCACTGCATTTTATTGTTGATAGCGGAAGCCAAAAGAACCTCATCTCAGCAGAGGTCATCAAATAGTTGGGATTGTCGACAACACCACACCCGTAGCCATACAACATTGGGTGGATTCACCAAGGACGAGATCTTTGTGTCAGCCAACAATGTCAATTGTCATATGGCATCCAACCTATTAGTCTCTAATTTTTTCTTTTGCTTTTGTGAGAAACCCTAATCCCAAACCCTTCCTACCTGCACTTCATTATCTACTTCCATTTGATTTTAATCATTGTTTTTAGCTTGTTATGGTTTGCATTTCATCTTTTTGAATAATTTATTTAAGTTTGGAGTTGTAAGACATGGTTTTAAATGACGTGTCACTTTATATGCTTGTTTGAACTTTACAAATTCAAATTATGCTAAGTCATTAATAATGCTACGTGAATAGAATTATTCCCATAGCGCAAAGATAATCATGCCTTAATATGTGCCTGTCACCCAGATTTCATTATGATGACATAGATCATGGTTTGAGAGTTCGCATGTGTCCCATAATAGATTTGGAATCATTTTTTGATTCAAACCGTTACATGATCGAATTGCTCTATACCAACAAAGGACCCATTTCAAATCATCCAATTCTCAACGATCATTATATTGAACCTATCATTATATGTTTGATTTTGCTGAATTTTAGGCACATGTATTTGCTCAGAAGAACAGTTATATACTAACAGATTGCAGGTGGCAAATTCGGAATCCGAATCGTGCCAGTTATAGCATTGTGTTTTGATGGCACCTAAGAGGAGTAGATAGGTAGTCAGATTAGAACGCAAGGGTGTCGAACTCCTCGAATCTTATCCTCAGATGGCTCAAAGGTTCAGAGATGCCGGGTGGTTTGAATTCCTTACCACTTTTCAAGGTTACGACGAGCAGGTCTCCATGGAGTTTTCACTGAACTTTGATGGTCACGAGGTGGATATTGAGAAGATGCTGATGCTAGTGACATAACAGAAAATTGCTAAACATTGCATATTGGTGGTTGGAGGAGAAAGATGGTGGAAGAAAGAGCATGTGGATACAAAGTTTGTCAATCAATTCCTGCTTCCAGATAAGCAAAATCCGAATTGGAGAAAAGGATTTCCTCACAGTTGGATTAGACCTGAATGGCACATTGCTCTGATCATTATCCACAAGTATATCACCTGGGAAGGTAGATTTTCACTAGTCTATATCTACCACATTAGGATATTAATGCATCTAAATGGCGATTATCCCTTAAAATCTGCCTTTCTTTCTACTCAAAATCTTGAAAAAGATGTCAAAGAGAGTACAATCACTCTCCACCAATGCAAAGAGCATCCTGTTTCATCAAGTCTTAATTAAGAGTTTAGTTATGTCTTCTTTGAGAGAATTACAGAAGCCCTGGAGCTAGCTCATGCAATCCTTAAATCCTAACACACAGTCCAACAAACATAAGAAAGGCAAAGGAAAAAAGACTGTTACATAGAAACAAAATATTTCAATTAATGAAACCCCTGTTAAAGAAGAAATGCCTGATATCAAGGTGATGAGGAATAACAGAGGTAAAAGACCTAAGTTGGATCCAGAAATTGAAATGTTTTATGAGGAAGATGTTAAAGGGGAAGCAGATTCAGATGAAGATTTTAATACTCAAACTACAGTCAAGCATGAGTCGCCATCAACCAGTAAAAGGGGCACTGCAGTCAAAAGGACAAAGGATAAAGGTGTGTCTGCGTCTCAAAAACCTAGAAGGAATTCTACTAGGGTTACCAACAAGTACAGGTTGAAGTCTAAAGCCATGTATAATCCATTGATCAAAGAAGAAAATGTCATAGTTATAGAAGATAGCTCTGAAGATGCAGAAGAAGGTACCAGGAAAAAGGCAAAAGGAAATCCATTGCCTAAGAAACCAGTAAACAAAGGTAAATTTTTTTTTTCATCATCTACAGGACCTGTAACGAGAGCTACAACCAGATTGGCAAAAGCTAAAGAAATTGCTAAAGGTATTAGTGAGATTCCTGAGAATAAAAAGGATTACCTTGTAGACTCAGATCACATATCAGATGTGCCTAAAGCCATGGATTCAACAAGTTTTGATGAAGAACATAGCTCAGGATTGGTTTCTAAATATCAAGTTAAATCGAAAGAACCCAAGGTTGCCTTAAATCTGAATGAGCCTTCACCCTTTGAAGAGTTCTCATAATTCAGGGTTAGAATTGATAAAGAAAGGATCAAGGAATTGCAGAAAACAGTGAGACAGTTGAAGAAAGAAAAGGCACAAATAGAACAATGGAATGCTCGTCAACAAGAAAGGATTCAAGGTTTCAAAAAGAAGAAAAAAGTGCAAAGGGTGTTGCTCAAAGAACTCAGAGAAATAAACTTCAGACTCTATTGGCACAATGTTGTGCTTACCACAAAGCTCAAATAGAAAAATTCTAAAGATATTGCTATGATTATATCCTAAAGGTTTCATGAAGATTGCTACAATCATAATTTTGATGTTTTCCAGGAAATATGGCAGTGTCTACTTGTTTTTGGCCTGTGAAATGCAAAGACCTCGAATTGTATGACTAGATCAAACTAATCCCTATTTTGTAGAATCAAATGTAATGCTGGCAAGATCATACAATATCAAGATGTTGAGCAATGATCTATTTTTGGATTGTAAAAGCTCT
>JZKD02S1322876.1:22345-37903 GCA_000966675.3 Picea glauca | reverse complement strand
TATATTTTAGGAGAGAATATTCCACCTAGAGAATATTCTCTTTCAGTTCACACTTCAGTTTGACTAGTTGAGTTGAGTTTAGATGTTGCATTGGGATCATCACCATGCAACATTGAGATCATCACCATGCTAATTAGATCTTGCCTTGGTATCATCACCAGAGTGGCGTATTAGCCTTGATTCCCTAAGTTAACTCCTCACTACTTTCTGTTCAATCAGTTAATTGAAGACTAGTTGACTAGTTAACTCAACTAGGTGGCAGTTCACTCCCATAACTGCCTGAGAGACTAGAATAGGTGGCAGTTCACTCCTGTAACTACTGGTGTGTGTCCATATCACTCTAGAACACCACTATGGTGACTTGGTTCACCTCAATTCGAACTCATTGAGTTATACAAAGTATATCATGTGTAAATTATTCATTATTCACAACAGTTAATGAGAATTCTTCCATTCTTTCTCTCCTTCTTCTTCCTTCTCCAATTCTCTCTACAAATGTGTGTATTATTGTTTAGATAGATCTATTTTGTGTAGGTTCAACACATTTACAACACCAATTCTGTTGATGGGTCTTAAATCTCTTGACTCAACAGTAGGAACCAAACTCACCACCGAGGCCTAATTAGACTCTGCATTGTTTAATAGTGGAATGGATCTCCAGATCTTGCGATCCGACCAAATTATCAATGGGATTTACATTTTCTTGTGAAGGCTCTTCCTTTAGTTTGGAATATTCTCTTTTGTATATTTTCTCTTGGGTGGGACCAATATGAGATGTAAGTCGGTATAAACCAACTTGGCAACAAAAATGGAATTAATCTTAAATAAGGGGAAGAGGTTGAACTTAGGATAACCCGCTGCTCAAGAATGCAGACGCAAATTTTATACCACATGCCTAGTACTAATACATTAACCATGTGAGCATCCAATTACTGTCTGAGATACCAACTACTAGAAAGAAAACACATATGCAATGAGATAATGGCAAGCAAAATAATTCATCTACCAGAACCATTCGTCACATAATAACAGAACGATTCATCTTCATCATTAAAGAAAAGAACAACAAAACATTGCACCAGATAAATTGACAACATAATTAATTGATATTACTCATTATAACATCATTCATGAAACAAGATAGGAAATAGTCCTTCTCCACGTCCAATCACACATGAAGTTGATGGAAATAACTTGTCTTTAGTCCAGAAGGACTTCTCAATTCAAAGCAGCTTCAAAATAATTCTTAACAAACAGAAAGAAAGAGTTCTTTCCACAACCATCGACCCCTAACTAATTGGTCGATGTATTTATTTATAATCTAAAGTTCAACTGAAAACAATGGCTAAGTGTAGTTTAAGAAAAGAAAAATACGCCACATGGCGTCATCTTCTAACAGTTTCTTTAACAGTTGACTCAAGATAATTCTTTGAAAGGATGATTTTTATCATACTCGGACCAATTGATAAATAGTTCGTCATAGTTTTGAGCCTATGGAAACTAGTGCTATTCCATCGGAGCTGCGTATATTCCTCTGATCTCCACCGCATGCGCTCAGTACTTCACTAGATTGGTGTTCAACTGCTGTAGCACATTTTGAACCTTCATCGGGTGTTCCATAAATCTTTGCACTTGTCTTGGCGACATATCAGTCACCTTGTCTAGCTCTTCGGCCCATAGTGAGTCTTGCTTGGCATGTCATCAGACTATGTTGCATAAGGCGATGAAGTTGTCGGGGTCGTCGAACTCGGGGTATCCTATATCCTTCATTGCTTCGTTGATTTTACCCCAATTATTATCACATTTTTCCCATTGCTTTTTAATTTCTCTGTGTGGTTCCTAGGACATCGTAGCCCAGTACTTGGCCAATCGCTTCATACAATCAAGATTGATTTTTCCCAACACTCAAATGCCATGTTCTTCTTTATCTCAACCCTGATAGACTGCATCGATATATTCAAGTCTTTCTACGGCTTGTTGCTCCCTTTCATTCCATCGCTCCACATCCTTGCATGTTGCGAGTGCCATGAGAGTGTCTTCCTGGATATTGACTATATTCGGAGTGAACAAGTCCCGCTCGTGTGTGAACTTGTTGTAAGCCACTTGTAATGATCCCAAGACAAATTCTTTCTTGGAATCACTAACTACTACTAATTTATTGAGTTTTTAAGTGCATACAAGATTCATCAACACATGGAAATNAGGCCACTGAGTCTCCTCATTACCTCTCTAAGAGGTGGGGGACATTACACCACTTCAAACTCGCTTCTCAGATAAAATGCAGTCTGAGTGGTGCCCTTATAGTATTAAGCCAAATGGCACAAATGCTCTAGCTCCTTTAGGGTGGTGACCAACTCTTTTTAATCATGTTTAGCCCTTTCCAGGGTGGCATCTGAAATCACCATCCCCACGTTGATGAGCTAGGATGTTCTGGCATTTTCTATTTTTATCAAATCCTCCTCTGTGGTGATGAGGACAAAGCGATCCAACATGATTCACCTTTTCTTCATGGTTCTTTGGAATACGACCCTCTTCTTTAGATCGTAGGAGATCACATAGATATCGGCCACCTCATCCACTAGTTCGGGAATCTGCTGATCATCCCATGTAATTTTGTTTCCCAGATTTCCAATGGTGGATACTTGTTCTAGATTGTGTTCTTGAACTTTCTCATTATACTCTGAGGGCTCGACCTCTACTTGTTTCTTATTGGGAATCTGAGTATCAAGCGAAAAAGAGATGTCGGGAAAAGTCCCGATACTCACTTGCTTATGGGAAGTTGAATCTCTGACTTGCTTTTGTGGGGATCCTCCTTTTGGCTCATCCAGTTCTGACTTACCCTTTGATTCGTCGGCTCAGGTCTCTGACGCTTCGTGGTTCTTTGTGTCGGGAACATTTTCAGTTTCTTTTTCCTTTCATGGGATTTCCTAGATCTAGACCTTGAGATTAGGAAAAGCAGTCTTCTCAGGTCCCTTTTCTTCTTGGATCTACACAGGGGTCCCGAGAGATGTCTCCGGGCTCTCATCATCACTATATATATTTATAAATTAACTCAAAGGATTAGGAGTGCCTGCTCCAACTGATACTTGACCCACCTCTGGTTGAATCATCGCACTTGTCGACATTCTGACTGACGGCCTTGTGGAATCAGGGTTATTAGACCCATTGTTATTACCAGGTTTTATGGAATCAGGGCCCCTCACCCCCACTGGGATTTCTTATAGACTTTCAGTCACACATTTTGGCACTACGATGAGCTCCAGGTTGTCTTGCATCTACTTTATTATCCCCTAGGCCTATTTATACATGAGTCCCCCCATCCCCTACACATTTTGAACCTCAGAGAGATCCATGTCTAGTATCAGGGATACCTGGGCAATCTCCACCACTCCAGTGACTCCCTTTGGTAATCCCACGGCTTTTACTAAGGTCATTTCTTCTCTGGTCTTGATGGTCTCCTGAACTGTTTGTTCAAGGACTGATGCTTGCTCATCCCATCTCAGAGCCTTGAATCTGGTTTCCTTGGGGTCTTCCATCCTTGTGACTACTTCATTCCAGTCTTGAGAATTTTCGATGAAGATCTCGTCCTCAAATATGTCATGGGCGCATGACTAGCAGGAAGATACTTGGGATGCGTGATTCATAACTAAATCTTTAGGGTGTTCATTTAACCTTTTGTGGATTCTGAATTGATCGGTCATTGGTGACATTCTTGGTGGTGCTTTTCGCAAAAGAAATTTCATGTATGCCGATGCTGACGAATATCGGGGCTTGACAACTTTGGTTCTATTTAGTGTTCTCTTTCACGCTTAATCCTTCCCTATGCCAAAATCCTTAAGCACGTCCGAGAAAACCTTGACTGACATTTATCTAATTTAGATATTATTCTTTTAAGTTAATGATTTTCACATGTCCAAGAAAGATTTTAAATACTTAATGAGAAACAAAAATGATAATCAAAGGACACATTTTCCATATCAGACAATGCCAAAAGATCAAGTGGTACCCAAAAAGTGAAATTTTACGTAGACTTTTTAGGGTGTGTTGAGTGCTCAACACTACAGTATCTGATTTCTATGTGGAGCATTGATCTACAGTGCTTCATTATACGAGGGAAGCAGTTGACATTGTTGGCTATGGAGGATGTATATTTCTTGAAGGGGATCCCTTTTCGGGGAATGGCCTTACCTACTAATCCCCAGTTTCCAGTTGATGTACACTTGGTAGACATGGCATAGAGGTATTGTTTGAGACCAAACATTATGTCAAGTTCGATTGTCTGTATCGAGGTAATGAATGATTTTCTTCATAAGTGTATCGCTGCGATGATTGTGAGGATCTACGGATCCTTAGTGATTCAATGGATAAGTGGTGGTCAACTGAGTATTACGAAGAGAGTGTTGGATGGGGATTTTTTCGCTTGGGGGTTGATGATGCATGCCATGATGATGGGGTAGATTAACCGGTGTCAGACTACCAACTTCGATGACTTTTCCTTTGGATCGATCTTGGTGGCGTGGTTTTTGGAGAGGGTGCCCATGTTGTGCTCGAGAGTGTTGTTGGCAGTTGCAGGGCCATGTGAGCCTCGACTGATGCGGTGGGCATTGATTTTGGTATGACATGGAGGTGGGGAGGGTGGCCATTACTTTATAGCCACATTGGCAGATGTGTGGCGTCATATGCCACAAATTATACTGCGGTTCCCATATGGTGGGATGGAATTCTGGCATGACCCGAATATGGTGTTTCCTCCTGGGGAGGTGTGGGACCAGATAGGTATGTTGTTGTACTTTATTTTTTGTGATTTTGATAGTATAGAATATGTTTATATATGGATGGATACTGATGCTATCATTTTTTGTGTTTTTGCAGTTGTGGGGCCACAAAGCAAATTTGGTTGTGGAGTCAATGCATCAAGGGCCAGTGAGACTACCGCGGGTAGAGCTGCGGGTGGGAGAGAGACGCCGAAAGGAAGAGGCTGGTGTGAGGCCATCCGATGAGGCGAGAGCTGAACAGAGGCACATATTTGACAATCCAAGTGCAGGGCCATCTCAGGCACCTCAGGGAGAGGTTGGTAGGGATTTAGAGGGTTTTCGCCGCCAGTTGGAGGTGGTACTACAAGGTGTGCCCGAAGGTATCTGGTCCCACATCGAGTATGAGAGAGTCCTGGAGTAGTGTGTGGGTGGCACTGCAGAGTTGCGGACCCTAATCCATAGAGAAGCTGTAGCTGGGGAAATGATGATTAGATGACTTCCCCCCAGACCTAGAGGACGCCCAGCTAGTGGGACACCTCCTGCAGATAGAGGACCTGGTGGTGGTTCTTTGGAGGCACCATGAGTTCTATGTTGTATTTTTGTATTTATATAGGCCTGCGAGCCCATTTTGTATAGGGTAGTGTGACACCCATTTTGTACCTATAGGGGTGAGGGGGGCTCACATTCCTATGGGTAATGTACATGTTGTACTTTTTTGTAAACATTGATGACACATTTATCTATTTATATATATGGATATACATGTTTGAGATCTCCGCAGTTTTTACATGTGATGATATTTTGTTTTTTATGATGTCTAATCTATATGTTGTGAAAGACTTGTTATGGTTTATGTATGTGTGATGGTGTATTTATTTGATACATGCCAATATAATACTATGTTAGCCATGTTATATGATGTTTGATTAAATTGTCTTGGAATATGTGTAAATTTAATTGAATCAAAATTGCGAGATAAGAGTCTAACTTGTAGGTATTTTCGGAAGAGGCAAGGAGCACGAACACAGTACACATTGTTGAGATGCATGACGACGAGCTGGGAATCTAATAATATGCTAAGGTGATGAATGTGGTAGTGACAGGCCTCGACGAGGATTCCAATGAAGACTGTGTATTCTGCTTGATTGTTGGTTGTTGAGCCCAAACATATGCTTCTGGAGTGGAGCAGTTCATGTGAGGGGGTGTAGAGGGCCCAAGCAGTAGAAGCGAGATTCTGTGTCTAGCAGCTAGCTTTGTCACCGTAACTGATGTGGTAGGTCGATGGAGGATGAATTTTTCAATAACACAGATTGGTAGATTAGACATGAGGCGCAGAGGGAACAAAAGAAGACTAAAAACTCTACAAATGTGTACAAAAAAGAAAAATCCTAGTGTATAATGACTACGCTCAGGTGTAAAACTTTTTTAAGTACAACTCATTGATGGGTTCTTTGAGAGGATAACCTTCTATAGAGGCTAGGATGTAAGCACCTTTAGTGAGGTAGTGTTGGATGATGTAGGGTCCATGCCATAATGACTTGAATTTCCCATGGCTGAAGGTATCGTGAGCGATATCATAGGCTAGGACGAGATCTTCTTCATTGAATGAGCGAAGGTTGACATGCTGGTCAAAGGTTGATTTAGACCATTTTTTAGCTGCCTCATTGTTCTGTAATGAAGATCGATGATCTTCATCCAACAAATCTAAGTTCAACAAGTGATTCTCTATTGGAGCAGTTTCAGGTAATAGATTGATGGTGGTGCACAACGTGGGGATTTCACAATCGATGGGAAGGGTGGCTTCAATCCCATGGATGAGATGAAACAGTGTAAAACTGGTGGCAGTTTTGACTATTGTGTGATAAGCCCATAATGTTGAAAACAACATCTGATGCAAATTGGTTTTATGTTTGTTGACAGTATGTTGCAAAATGGTTTTGAGGACTTTGTTAATAGCCTCGACCTGTCCATTGGACTAAGGGTAATATGGGGAGGAAAACTCATGGGGGAAGCCTAACATTGATGAGAGTTCGATGAATATCTCATTCTCAAAGTGTTTACCATGATCAGANATGTTGCAAAATGGTTTTGAGGACTTTGTTAACAGCCTCGACCTGTCCATTGGACTAAGGGTAATATGGGGAGGAAAACTCATGGGGGAAGCCTAACATTGATGAGAGTTCGATAAATATCTCATTCTCAAAGTGTTTACCATGATCAGAGACTAACTGTAGTGGGACTCCGAAGTAGGTAATTACGTGGTTGAAGAAAAAATGCATTGTTGTGTCAGCGGTGTTGTTGAAGGTGGGCATGGTGTCGACCCATTTGGTAAAGTAATCCACTCCCATGACGATATACTTGTGTCCATTGCTAGATGGAGGGTTACAATTCATGAAGTCTATGCCCCATTTTTAGAAGGGGCTGACAATGATGACTGGATGTAGAAGAGTGGGTGGCACTCATGCCTTGTTTTCATAGAGCTAGAATTTGTCACATCGCTTAACACCATGGATGTAGTCATGAAACAATGTGGGCCAGAAGTAGCCTACTCGAATGATTTTCTGGGTGATGGACATCCCTGAGAGTTTTCCACTGCAAGCGTCATTATGGAAATTGTTCAAGACTCTATCTACCTTGTCGATAGTCAAACATCGACGGAGTATGGTGTTGACCCCATGTCAATATAAGATGTCACTGATAAGGAGGTATCAGGGGGCCTGATGGTGAATGTGCCGACGATCATCTCATGGAATATGAGACCCAAACTTTTGTGTTCAAAGGTATATGAGAAGGTCACCATACCAAGGGTCATCCGATGGGATGTAGAAGAGGTGCTCATTGGAAAAATATGTATTGACGGGAGAACTTGTAGTGTCTAAGGGAAACACTGTGATGAGTTCGATGAGAACAAGTGCTTTCTAGATTTTGGGATTTGAAAACTCGAGGTCATATTCCTTAAGGATGATGATCCATCGAGAGAATTTACCATTAATTTGTCGTCGACTAAGAAAGTACTGCATGGGATTAGAATCTTCCATGACTTTGGTATTGCAAAGAAAGATATAATGATGTAGTTTCTAGACTACGAGGAAAACTATGAGGGCAAGTTTCTCTTCATGATTATAATTCAGGGGTGGTCTTGAAAGATTTTTAATGATGTAGTAAATAATATGTTTGCGACCATCATCCCCTCGTTGAATGAGAACTCCTACTACTGAGACAGATGAGGTCGATAAATAGAGGATGTAATTGCGATCATATTCAGGAGGACTAATCAAAGGGATGTTGGAGAGTGCCACTTTTAAATCATCAAAAGTGGTTTGAGCATGTTCATCCCATTGGAATGGGATATCATTACGCAGTAACCGAAGGAAACCATGCACGTGAGTGGTGTAATCTAGGACAAAGCATCGTAAAAATTTGGTTTTGCCTTGTAGGCTCTGTAGTTGGCTCAAATTATGAGGTGGTGGAATTTCTGTGATAGCTTGGACCTTGAGGGGGTCCACAATGATGCTGTGTTGGGAAACGATGAACCCAAGGAGGTGTCCAACAGTGATGAAAAATACACACTTGAGGGGATTCAAGCAGATATTGTACTGGAAACACCATTGGAAGATAACTCATAAGTCATCTAGATGCCGAGTTTGTTTCTTGGATCGAGCAGTGAGGTCATCCGATTAAGAGAGGATGATGTAAGCGAGATCATGGAAAACATAAGTCATGGCACGTTGATACATAGCATCTGCATTCTTGAGTCCAAAGGGCATGACACGATAGCCAAAAGTTACCCATGGGGTTGTAAATGCAATTTTATACTAATTTGTTGGGTGAATTTGGATTTGATTGTAGCCATAGAAACCATCCATGAAGGATGGAGCCTTGTGGCCTACACAGTCATCGATAATTTTGTCGATGAAAGGTGTAGGGAAGTTGTCTTTGGGACAAGCATGGTTGAGATCGCAAAAGTCGGTGTAGATGGGAATAATGCCCTATTTTTTATTAACGGGGATGGGGTTGGAGATGCATGACGTGTATGCAATGGGGTATATGAACCATGCATCACGTAGTTTGTCAATTTCATCTTTGATAGCCATTGCTTTGGATGGGTGCAGTGGGCATTTATTTTGACGTATAGGGGAGAAATCTAGCCATGTGTCGATGCGATGTTTGATGATTGAAGGATTGAGGTCGGGCATCTCTGTATATGACTAGGAAAAAATATCCCGGTATTCCTGAAAGAGTTCTTTGTAAACGGTGAGTTCCTTAGGGGAGCATGCAACACCAACGGTGATTTCTTCGATGATTTTGAGTTTGATGGTGTTAGCGCCAATTCTTGCAAGCGGGATATTTCTCTCCGATTTCAAGACCTTGGTGTAAAATAAATGAAGAAATGGGTTTTAAAGACCCATAAAATGCATTTTATCCAAAGGCCGCATTCATGAGAATCAAGCGCAACACATAGAAGAAGTCCATTTCGGGCTTAAAATCAAGCGAGCGGGCATTTTTTATTTTTCAGCGGTGAGGATCCATCGATGGAGCAGATCAACGGTCATCGGGTAAGCCAGAGCCACAAAGTTGCACGAGTTTTAGCGCATGGGCTCATCCCTTAGGGCCAAGGTCATGAAATGATAGTGGTCGTCTAATCCAGTCGGGACACATGGTGCTTGATTAAGTCCGGTCACCATCTCAGCTATCGCAACTCTGAAATACCGGGGTCGACTCCCTTCCATCCATGATACTTGAGATGCGAAGGCGTATTTGGGTGTGGGCCCATGGTCATAGCACAAGGTCGTATGGAAAGGAAGTTGGAGGAAGAGGAGTGAGAACTCCCAGTGGGAGAAACCCCAAAAAGATCGGGACCGTTAGTCTTGAAGGATACGTGGCGCCTGATTAAGTCTGATCACCATCTTGGCTATCACGAATTTGAAATACAAGGGTCGACTCCCTTCCATCCATGATACATGAGATGTGAAGGTGCCTTTGGGTACGGGCCCATGGTCATAGGTCCAAGGTTTTTCAATGGAAAAATGATTGTGGCTGTCAGTTTTTAAAGCCCATCCAACCGTTGATCTTGGAGGGTCATTTCACAAGTTTGGGCACCAGGAAATTCAAAGGCAGGGGAAGTAGAAATCCCCAAAAGAAGAAGTGCTGAGATGCCCTTTGAGAGAGGCGCCAGGTCATGGCCCTGGGTTACGTTGATGGAGGTTCCAGAAGAAAGGGAGGCTAGCCTTTGAGCCTTAGAGAGTAGGCACGTAGTCTTCTCTTGAGCATATCGTCTCGGCCACTCCCTGGGGAAGTAGTGAATGAAAATCGAGCAGGTAGATGAAACCTCAGCTCGAGCCATAAATTGAAGGTATGGGAGGCCTGAAGCAATTATCTCATGGTACCCTTGTGTGCAGGTCCCCCCTGCAAGAGCCATACTGTGTTAAGGTGGCGTATGACGAAGGAGTTTCGTCTAGGTTTGACTGAAGAGATGCCATGCCTTGGAGGTTATAACATGCCTCTGTTGGGCAAATTTTTCTGAGTATATATACTCAATTTTTCTATTTTTGTAAGGATCGATGGTAGAGCAAAGCTCCCAATTGTAAAACTTTAACAAAGCCTCCGGTTCTCTGGTTATAGACTGACATTTTGAGACTTCTTTTTTAATGACATCCAGCCTCCTCCTTTCCTTTTTCCTCTGAATCTTAAAGCTTGGGCATGAATGATCCAGTCGGGTGTTGTAATAACTATATGATGCATGTTTGATTATATTAGTTCTGCAACATTTTAAGTTTACTTTGAAGTTTCTTGGGTTTGAGAGAATCTCATATCTAAGACTTTTCCTCCTTTAAAGGCCTGCTGGAAGACTAGATGTCTAGATCAAACTTTATTTCCCTTTTCTTTCCCTCCATTTACTCACCACTATGCAAAAATTACTAGCTTAAGTTAGATCAAGACCTCGCATGTCTTTGCCGTTCCAACCCAGTTTTCTGAGTTAAAATGATATTGTTCTGAGTTTACTTCCATTCTATCCCCTTTTATCAACAAATCATGACATTTAATGTGATGGGCATTAGGCTTTGCTCCTACTGCAATCGAGGAGTGACTTTTGACGCCAACATTTCTGGTGTCGTTCCCGGGGACGAAGTTGAAAATTTTCCCTGGGATTGAACGACATTGAGCCTTTGATTCTGAAGGTGCATCAAGCATCAGAGCCCTTGAATATTTCTACTGTGCACCTAGTGACTCCACTGTAGCAACTCCACTATTTCCACTTCATTGTTTCAGCTGTGGCTACTTTAGCACACTTGAAAGCTGACCAAGAGGAGCTTTCTCGAGAAGGTTTCAACAGCTGATTTCTCAGCATGAGAAGTTTCCTGGGAGGACCCAACGTTAATATTTGGCCTTTGATGGTGAAAAAATACCAGACACATTCAAAGCTGTGAATTTTTCACTTGGTGACTCCATGATTCAGGGATCGATTGACGACTCCGCTGGTTCAAAATGCGAAAAAATCCTAGCTCGGAGGTTTTCTCCTTTTAATTTTTCTGCTATCCCTAGTTTTCCCAATGTTGTCCCTTCTCCGAATGAATGGCATGATTATTTTCCTATATTTAGGGAGCATGTAGAGGACAACCCTTCTCGTCATCTCGAATAATTTCATGAGCTCATGCATTAATGGGAGATACATCAGGAAGATGTGTTAATGAAAATGTTCATGTCCTCGTTAGCAGGGGATGCTCGTAAATGGTATCATTCTTTACCCCCTGCTAGCATTTCTTCACTCATAGAATTTCATGCAGCTTTCACCACCTATTGTCAGAAGATTTATCCCTCTGAGTTAATTTTTCATAACTGTTGTGAGGGATACAACAACTGTATACAAGATAGAGCTGCTTCTTACGTTGCCTGCGAGGATGATCCTGATGACTCGGATAAGAAATTAGTCCTTTATCATCCCCATTCATATGTATCAGAGGAAGGTTATGAGAGTGAAGGTTGTGAGGAGGGAGAAGATTCTTGGGGTGGAGTTATGAAACTGGTGAAATCTCTCACTTCCAGACTAGACAGGTGGGAAGCTGAACGATGTGCATAGGATTTTCCATCACTTGAAGAAGATGCTCTTGGAAGCTCTATTGAGGGTGATTATGAAGATTTCATAGTGGTAGAGGCATTAGTTTATGCTGCTAATGAGCATGTTGTCTTAGATTTAAAGGAAGAATCCATTGTGGAAGAGGATTGTTCTCTTTTCCTTCACGATATTTCCCATGATGTATTTACATTTGGGATTGAAAAGAAGGATCAGGAGATTGTTCCTTTTTTACAAGATGGGGGAGTTTTGTGCTCACCCAACTTTGATGATCATTCTGGTAAAGAGAAGAATACGAAGCCTTTTCCTCTGTTCAAAAATGAAGGACATGCGAGGAAATCATCCTTCTTGAGAAACATGATGAGGAAAAGAGATTTTCCATGGGTCTTGTTTATGGCCATTATGAATCTGACCCTTGGGAGAGCCAAGAAGAAGAAATCCTCCCAGATATGATTATGTCTAACAGAGGCTGTGATGATGAGGGATGTAAGGATGGAATTCTAGAGGAAGAAGATGCTCTAAGTGAACTGATGGAGCAGGTGAAATCTCTCACTTCCCAACTAGCAAGGTTGGAGGTTGAATGATGTGCAAAGTATTTTCCACCCCTTGAAGCAGATGTTCCTGGCAGCTCTACTGAGGATGATGATGAAGAGTTCATAAATGTAGAGGCCTCACACTGTGCTCCTAATGTGCATGCTGTTTCAACCTTTGATGATTATTCGTATGAGGAGCAACAAAGTCCTACATCACCATTTGCTGATAAGAGAAACTAGCCTATGTATGACAACTACGAATCAAATTCTGACCTGGATATGTTGGATTTCCAAGAACAGACCACAGAGCCTTATCCTCTATTCACTAAAGAAAATTAGCATGAGGAAATCAACCATCCCAGTCCTTACGAGGAAGAGCAAAGCTTTCCCACGGGTCATGTTTATGACGATTATGAATTTGACTCTGGAGAGAGACAAGGAGAAGAAGGAGAAGAACCAGAAGAGAAGCAGAAGGGACATTTTATCTTATGTCTAGAGATAGTCAGCGAGTAGCCACCGCCTGAGATCAATCAACCTACGTCAATTGTCCACCCACCTCTACTTACTAGAGATATTCAACCACATGTGAACAACTGTGTAGCAAAGGAGGCTTCCTGTCGGCCATTTTCTGGAGTTTTCCACTGGTCCTATGAGCTTGTGAAGGAATACATGGAGTTGTATTTCCTTCACAATTTGGAGCTGCCCTATTTTATCTCTACTTCAGCTTGTAAGGAGGATTTGAAGAGAGTAACCATTCTGCTGTCATGGTTACACCATCTGTTTGTGATCATCGACAGAAGGAAGGAGCTTCTATTCAGGAAGTTGCTTGATTGTCTATGGTGGAAGTTTGCTTTCACCTAGCCCCATATAAAGGAATTTATTAGTTTAGCACCGTACATAAATAAGCTCCTTGGAGCATGTGTGTTTATTTTTTATTTCGCTTATAGGCATGTATTTTTAAGCAGGGTGTTTTGAGCTCGACTCCAGAGCCCAACAGAAGGCAACTAGAACTGCAGAAGGAGTTCTTAAAGCATCACAAGGACGACTCTATCCCCCATGGAGCCTCATGTTAGCGCCAATTCTTGCAAGCGGGGTATTTCTCTCCAATTTCAGGCCCTTGGTGTAAAATAAATGAAGAAATGGGTTTTAAAAACCCATCAAATGTGTTTTAAAAACCCATCAAATGTGTTTTATCCAAAGGCTGCATTCATGAGTGTCAAGTGCAGCACACAGAAGAAGTCCATTTCGGGTTTAAAATCAAGTGAGCAGGAATTTTTGTTTTCAGCGGTGAGGATCCATCGATGGAGCAGATCAATGGTCATCGGGTAAGCTAGAGCCATGGAGTTGCACGAGTTTTATCACATGGGCTCATCCCTTAGGGAAAAAGTAATGAAATGATCATGGTCGTCCGATCCAGTCGAGACACATGGCGCCTGATTAAGTCCGATCGCCATCTCAACTATCGTGACTCTAAAATACAAGGGTCGACTCCCTTCCATCCATGATACGTGATATGAGAAGGCACCTTTGGGTGTGGGCCCATGGTCATAGCACAAGGTTATATGGAAAGGTAGTTGGAGAAAGAGGAGTGAGAACTCCCAGTGGGAGAATCCCTGAAAGGATCGGGACCATTAGTCTTGAAGGATACGTGGTGCCTGATTAAGTCCGGTCGCCATCTTGGCTATCACAACTTTGAAATACAAGGGTCGAATCCCTTCCATCCACGATACACGAAATGCAAAGGTGCCTTTGGGTATGGGCCCACGGTCATAGGGCCAGAGTTGTTCAATGGAAAAATGATTGTGGCTGTCAGTTTTTAAAGCCGATCGAACCGTTGATCCTAGAGGGCCTTTTCGTGAGTTTGGGAACCAGAAAATTCAAAGGTAGGGGAAGTAGAAATCCTTGAAAGAAGAAGTGTTGAGACGCCCTTGGAGAGAGGCACCAGATCATGGCCTTGGGTTACATTGATGGCGGTGCCGGAAGAAAGGGAGGCTAGTCTCCGAGCCTTAGAGAGAAGGCATGTGGTCTTCTCCTGAGCATACCATCTCGGCCACTCCCTGGGGAAGCAGTTAAGGAAAATCGAGCAGGTATATGAAACCTCAGCTCGAGCCATAAATGGAAGGTATGGGAGGCCTGAAGCATTTAGCCTGTGGTACCCTTGTGTGCAGGTCCCCCTTGTAAGAGCCATACCGAGTTAAGGTGGCGTCTGATGAAGGAGTTCCGTCCAGGTTTGACTGAAGAGACGCCATGCCTTGGAGGTTTGAGCATGCCTTTGTTGGGTGAATTTTTCTGAGTATATATACTCAGTTTTGCTATTTTTGTAAGGATCTATGGTAGAGCAAAGCTCCCAATTGTAAAACTTTAACAAAGCCTCTAGTTATCTAGTTATAGATTGACATTTTGAGACTTCTTGTTTAATGACAACCAACCTCCTCCTTTCCTTTTTCCTCTGAATCTTAAAGCCCAGGCACAGATGATACAATTGGGTGTTGTAATAACTATATGATGCATGTTTGATTATATTAGTTCTGCAACATTTTAAGTTTACTTTGAAGTTTCTTGGGTCTGAGAGGATCTCATATCTGAGACTTTTCCCCCTTTAAAGGCCTACTGGAAGACCGGATGTCCAGAGCAGACTCTATTTCCCTTTTCTTTCCCTCCATTTACTCACCACTATGCAAAAATTATTGGCTTAAGTTAGATCAAGACCTCACATGTATTTGTTGTTCCAACCCAGTTTTCTGAGTTAAAATGATATTGTTCTGAGTTTACTTCCATTCGATCCCCTTTTATCAACAAATTGTGACATTTAAAATGATGGGCGTTGGTCTCTGCTCCTGCTGCAATCGAGGAGTGACTTCTGACGCCAACAGATGGAAATGTCACTTTTGACAGTGGGGGAAATGTTTGCCATGTTTCCTTCTTCAAAAGAATCAGGGGTAAGGATAGGGTTGTTGAACCAGTCTATATTCCCTTACGGAATAAAATCCTTGGTTTCGATTGCATATATGGAGGTTTGGCTAGGAGGGTTGAAGGCTTCCTGTGAGAGAAAGAGCACTCTGTGATAAAGCATGTTTCATGGGCAATCGAGGGTAGTTAGTTCCTCTAGGATATCTTCATTGCAGTGGAAAATGCGAGAATATAGGGGATCCAAGGAAGTAACATTGGTGACTATTACCATGTGATTGTATTTAGTTGG
>JZKD02S1322865.1:0-11802 GCA_000966675.3 Picea glauca | reverse complement strand
AACTCTTATACTATTGTTCATTTTTCATTGGATATAGTTGAATGGTTTAAGTATAAGTTGAAAAAGGTTTTAAATTGTACTTGATACTGATTCACCCCCCTCTCAGTATCAACAGTTTGTCCTTGCAAAGTCCAAGTTGAGCTTCAATCCCAAGCTCCTCGATAGGTCCTGTAGAAAAAACAAAGATACAAAAAGCTTCCTATTCTACCGAGATTATCTCAAATACAGATCTATCTATTGGAGACAAGTTCATGTGGAACAAACATAAACTTAAAAGAAACAGGCCAAGCATGAATGTATATTAATGAGAACAAATGAAGAATACTTACAATCCTCTGACGAAGGTGCAGCAACTTCTTCCAACTCTCCTTGTCCAACCCCTTTGCTCAAGTAATCTACATTGATTATGCTTCAATGGAATCTCACTTATGGGATCATAAGTTTGGTGTAATTCTCCATCTCCATATCCTACTGTATGTTGCCTATGAGATCATAGGTTTCATACCTCCAATCTTTTCATGTATCATGTACCCTTTCACCATGAGAAGGCCTCCTTATATAAGCTTGGAGAGGCCTAACCACTTGAGAGATATTTGGGATAAGTTGAGGATTCCTCTCCTTCAGTTGTGGATCTTCCCTAAGATCGTGCCTTGAACTCATATTCGAATCCAACCAACTTCATAGATTGAGGGGATTCTTCCCTGCTTTCCTCCAACAAACCAATTTTTTCCCAGGGAGGGTAGCGCTCCCCCAAAAGGGTGCACATAGCATTTCAACACTCCCCTAAAGAAGGCTAGGGAGCGTCGGCACTCCCTGACAGTGGGTAGGGGAGCGCTGCCTTCCAAAAATCATTTTTAAGTAGTTTTTTCAGTGGAAAAAGGCTTGTACTCCTTGTCAAGTGATTTCTCCTCTTCAAAACTAGTCTTTGAGGTGTCTCAAGTGTCCTTATGATGTTGTTAGAGGAACGACATAGGCAAGATGGAAGTATGATTTTTGTGACACTTGTGATACTTGTGGTCAACATGCAACACTTGCGGAGAATATGCGACACTTACAGCACTTGTAATGACGACACTTGCGACACTATTGAAGTGAGTAATTTTGATGTGTAACAGATTTCCCCCCAAAGTGCGAAGTCAAAAGATGATTATGACTGAAGTACTTTGTAGAATTTTTCGAGCAAGGGTGTGGACATGGAGAACCTGGTAGAAGCTACACACAACCATCAAACAAATATTATGACATGTTTCAAACCCAATGTAGGCATACCTATGCTTGAGTGATAAAGACTTTTTCAAGTATGGCTGCCATAGAATACACTACAGATCCATAATTATATTGACAAAAAGGTATAGCCATTAAAAATACAATGTGGATCTATACTTCCATGACATGAACTGATCGTAGCCATGAAAAATACATTATGGATCTACTAGATGACAAGACATAGCCACAGACCAATACAAAGTGGATATATGTGGCAATATATGTGTCAATATTCAAGAGAAACTCCATTGCAACCTGGGTAAAGTATATATCAGAGTGAATGACTCAACCCAGGGTCTTTTTACCAATCCCTATGTAGTACGAATCTAACCATGTGAATAGATGTCCTGATGTCGATCATGGCAGAAACCACTTGATTATTGGTCAATGATGTAAACCATTAACAAGCGCGAGGGAATCACCATTGATGTCAATGATTCCCAAGGTACCCTAGTAAATTCCAACAAATCTGAGTAGATGAGATAAAGTTGAACATCCATGGAATCATCCGATCAGAGGTCAATGATGTAAACCTATTGTCAGACATGAGGAGGCCTGCCATTGAGGCATGCAGGGCCCAAAGTACTAACTGGTTTCTAATTCTATCTCCTGGATAATGTGATGAAGTCGATAGGAATAGACTCGTCGAAGGAGGGCCTTGATGTATCCCCCATCAACGACATGAAATAGACACAGAGATGTAATTGGTAGATCAAATGAACATGGACTGGCACAAGTATTGAAACGGGATATTTGTGATGGCTGACTCTCGAGGCAGATACTTCCCTTGATCACTAAGGCAAAACAGCAGAAACATGACATGGACCAAAACATCTAATGCAGTGGATGTTGTTACTTTCGTCAGGTCACCCAAAGGAGTAAGAGAAACTCAGAGGATTGGCTTAGTGTAGAGGTTCAGTGGATTGAAATGTGTGCAAAGATAAAATG
The DNA here is from genome assembly GCA_000966675.3 of Picea glauca. Lineage (NCBI taxonomy): Eukaryota > Viridiplantae > Streptophyta > Pinopsida > Pinales > Pinaceae > Picea > Picea glauca. The sequence continues at coordinate 9,588 of JZKD02S1322865.1, read as the reverse complement.
TCGTGTTCAAGGCTGACTATAAGTTCATTAGTAAAGTTCTCAAAAACTACAAGGTTTGCTTCTTTCAATTTTTCCCCCATCCAGATAGATGGGTACCTCTTTTTGGTTCAATGAGTTTGAGGAGGGTAACACATGCTCAATATAACTCACCTTCTATAAGTTCCTCTTCCTTTGTTTAACGAACTGGAAGAAGTAAGGGTTCGATCCCGTATGGGCCCTTCAATGTATGATTTTTCGACGAGTCCAGAGAAGGTAAACTCAATGGTTTTTCATGTTTAGAGAGTCTGAAATGAACTTAAAGATGACTCCAGTGTTTTCATTTTTTGTAATGTTAGTCTCACGAGGCCGAAAAATAGATAAATTATCACTCAAAAGACACCCTTTCAAACCTTTTAATGAGTGGGAAACGAAGGAAGATCACTTGAAAATATTTTCTCATTTAGAGAGTCTGAAAAGAGTTTAAAGAAGACTACAGGGGGTTCTTTTTTTGTATATCCGTGTGAGCCCGAAAAAGAGATAAAAGGTTGCTTAGTTACATTCTCATGTTTTTACGATCATGAGAAAGAACAAATACTAAGCTCGATACTCTTCCCCCAGCTTGAAAGCTAGTGGCTTAACTCCAGAATGATCATCAAAGGCTGGAGATATGCCCCCCCAAGATTCAATTCATTCACTGACTTTGAGGTTGTCACCAATTTCTGTACTAGATGGAGAAAAAGGATAAGGGTGGATGAAATGAAGGTTCAAAAACAAGACCTAATGAAAGACTCAACTCAACATCTACGAGATATGGCGAAAGACTCAACCTGACAGGAGGGGTGATTGTTTCATTTTTTAATGAGCTTGACACAAGAAAAGAACTATGCTCAAGGCTCCAGGTTCAGTTCCCATATATCTGTTTCATTTTTTACCGATCTTGCTACAGAGAAGAAAAACTATGCTCAAGGCCTTTGTTTCATTTTTTAACGAGCTTTCCACAGAGAGGAAAACTTTTCTCGTGACTTCTATTTCATTTTTTAACGAGCTTGCCACAGAGAGGAAAAATATGCTCGTGACTTTTGTTTGATTTTTTAACGAGATTTCCATAGAGAGGAAAACTATGCTCGTAACCTATTTTTCATTTTTTAACGAGCTTGCCACAGATAAGAGAAAATATGCTCGTAGACTCTTCTTGATCATGGATTCCAAGAGGATGATGCTTTGGAAGGACACCATGTCAAGGGACAAAACTCAGTCATGGATTCCAAGAGATCTTCACTGGATGGAAGAACAATGCTCTGGAAGGAACACATGTCGAGGGCCATGACAGGGGTAAGGAGATCAGGCTCCAATATCCCTACCGAAGAGATCACCATGTCAACTACTGGATCCAAGTCATCGGAAGTTGAAGTCATGGGAGACAATGCCACATAATTGACCTATGGAAGAGGTGATACCGACTGCATATAAGACCCGGTTAGGGAGGTTATTGGGTTGATGGTCAATTCAGGGCCAACAAACGAAAGATGATCAATAGTCACCATTCTTCTATCACGTGGGAAAGATATCACACAGAAAAAAGTGGACACGATAGATTTCATGGCATAGACATAATCTTGCCCAAGGAGTAAATTGAAATCCAAGGGGTCCTGGACTACCATAACATCAATAAGGATTGTTTTCCCTCCCAAAGTTACTGGAAACTGAGGAAGGATCCCTAAAGGGTGACTGGTTCATCTTTTGAAAGCGAACAAAGTCTGGGTAACCAGCACAAGCTTAGGATAACCCAAAGCTTTCCAAGCAATAGAGGACAAAATGCTAATGAACGAACCTTCATCTATCAGCGTATGAGGAATGCCCTGACCACAAACTTTTACCAGAATCTTGAAAGGAGTGTGAGAGGGAAGACGAGGTCCAGTTAGCACACCCCAATCAAAAAGGATGGTCTCATTACTTGGAATGGTTTTCATAGGAGAAGGAGGAATTCCCCCCGACATGGTAGATCATGTTTCAATGAGAAAGACGTGGGAAGAATCAGGTTTACTCTCTAGTGGGACAGTAGGATCAATCGATGATGAGATTGGATCGACCACATTGGCACTCTTTAGAGGAAGAGTGGGATTGACCGATGATCTAACCGGAGAAACCACTTTGGCACTCATCAAAGGAAGAGTGGGATTGACCGATGACGTAATCGGAGCAACCACTTTGGCACTTGTCAGAGGAGGAGTGGGATCAAACTGATGATCTAACTGGAGCAACCACTTTGGCACTCATCAGAGGAAGAGTGGGATTGATCGATGATGTAATCAGAGAAACCACTTTGGCACTCATCAGAGGAGGAGTGGGATCGACTGATGAAGTCACTGGAGAAACCACTTTGGCACTCATCAGAGGAAGAGTGGGATTGACTGATGAAGTCACCAGAGCAACCACTTTGGCACTCATCGGATGAAGGGTGGGACTGACTGAGGAAGGAACTATATCAGTCACTTTAGCACTCGTCAGAGGAGGAGTGGGATTGGCCGATGAAGTAACCGAAGAAACCACTTTGACACTTATCAAAGGAGGAGTGGGATCAACTAATGGCGGATTCGGGTCGACCACTTTGACACTCTTCGGATGAAGGGTGGGACTGGCCAATGACGAGACTAGATCAGTCACTTGGATTTCACTTTCTAGATGAAAAGTGAGGCTGATCGATGATGAAACTGGGTCATCTACTTTGGTGAGTGGTTCAACCGAGGATGAAACTAGATTGACCACCTGATCAAACGAATTGACCGGGAATGGAACCGGATTGACCAATCCATCAACTAAGAATGGGTTGGGAGAAATCTTATGATAACCTTTTGGAAGTTGAAGGACAAAGGTGAGAATAATGATCACCTTTGCATAACATGCAAGGGAATTTGACAGTTGTCTTCTTCTTACCAACCTCAATGTCACTAGTTGACGGGGTATCATCGGCATGGCCAGAAGGGGCTAATGATGTGGGGGACCACACTTCTAAGACCTTGGGAATACCAGGGAAATCCCTCAGAAAGTGGTCACCCTTACAAAGACTGTAAGGGAATTTGGGTTTCATATTCTTCATTTTAATCTTGTTGACCTCATCAACACTCCCAGTACTATTAACAGTAGTTGGTTTCTTTGATCCAACATCTTATGTAGTTGGAGTCTTGGTCCCTTTCTAGTTCTTCTTCTTCTCTTTCTATTTCTTCTTCTTCTTATCAATCTGGCTACTCGCTTGAGATTTTTCACTAGGTGAAGAAAGAGAAATAGAAGGAGACTTGATGGGCAAATAAGGTGAAAGGTAGACATGAGGTTGATGTGTGGGTGGTGTGCTTACATCTGAAGCACCTACATTCGATATAACCAGAGTGTAAAACAACCATACCGGTAGCCCAATTTTGAGACCTGGAAGGCTCAAAGTAGTGATGTAAGGAGGAACAACGTTTCCATAAGAAGGAAAAACAAAGGGTTCCCCTGGAAAATGGGTTCCTTCATTGGTCATCCCAGGAATTGATGCCATAAAAATAAAACTCCAACCTAGATTCTGCTAGGGAGAACAAACAACACACGCTAAAAATTCTAGTAAGAAAACAAGCAAACAAAACCTTCTCACAATGAGCACACTAGTTGGTGATGAAATCCAACGTTGCAGGAACAAAGTAAGAAGGGGATGATATAGAGCGTGTGGAAAAGTTACGTTGATGACCTACTTAACAAACTTACACCCTGGTGCAAACTCCCACACATAATCGTGGGTATACCCTCCAAGGAGCCCGAGTGAGTCTGGCCAACGTCGATTCTAGGTACCATGAAGACTTTCCCCTCCATAGTCACCTTATGTAAATACCCTAAAGATATAGGCCACTAAGGTTACCAACTACAACAGTAATTCCTAGGGAAATAGTCGACAGTCTGATCCATGAGCAAGGGAAGGGTATCTAGCCTGAAATCAACTTGAAAGGCTTCCACTGATCATTATGGGTATACCTTCAAGAGACCCCCATAATACACGCAATATCTACACCAATATCAACAAAGCAGGGTGAGTAACTCTGTCAGTCTTAATGCGACCTCATGATTGACCCTTGTGTGAGAAGGGCTTCCCAGGACAAAATGTAGAAATTGGATTTCACCGCTCCCTAACACAATATCTTATGTTTGTTTACATCTTTGGAAATTTATCTTTCACACCTATTCCAAATCCCTACAACCAATCTAATGTAGGTTTTCTACCAGAAAATGTAAAAATGTCTGATCAATTTTTAGTTTAGCGCTTGATTTTTAAGGCTGTTGTTACTCAAAAGGAAAATGGCATGGACAATATGGTGTTTTGACCGACTCAAAAGCTAAGCAAAGAGATGAATATGAAATCCTTTCATTTCGATGAAAGATATTATACGAGAAGGAGAAAACATTCATCATTAAAGATGCACAATGTCCCAAAATGTCAAAAAACATGCAATTCCGCTACTTTAAATGCAATCATTCAAGGAAGACAATAAAATGCGAATAAGAATCCAAGAAAAGATAGGGAGAATAGAGAAACCAATCAAAACTTAATTGCTTGGGAAGATGACCTCAAAGATCAAATGGAGTGGTGCATAGACCTTTTAATTTCCTCACAAAAGCTTCCACTCAGTCAGATAAATGAGAAGAAAACAAGAAGTTGACTCTAAATCAACAAAGACAAAGAGTGACTTCAAGGAAAGGAATGAAAATGTCAAAATTCCAAACAAAAAGTGATCAATTCTTAGAAATAAGAGTGTTGAATGCCAATATAAAGATAAACTAAGATGATAAGACCCTGAGCAAGTGCCAAACGCAAAAATTGAACCTTAGAGAAAGAAACCCTAAAGTATTTTGCACAGAAAAGGGGCAGCGCTTTGGTGTAAGGGGAACCAAAGTGTTCCAATGCTCTGTGTGAGACCAATAGGGAGCACCAGCGCTCTGGCGACAAGGGTAGGGGGTGTTGGCCTCTAAAAATTTAGAAAAAAATGCCCAGCAAAGAATCAAGCAAACTCAATCAATCAATTTGAAGGTGATGAAATCAAGAGCCAATCAATCAGATCTAAGAATAAAAGAAAATATGGAGAAGGTAAAGAAGTGGCCAAAGGGCCAAAACAAGATCTAGGAAAGGAAACAAAAATCAGAGCTCCTCCCTAGTGGAATCACCAATTTTTGTTACAGGTGAGTCCTCCTGTGGACAAGCGGATTCCCTCTCATTATCTAGACCCCTAAAACCAAGACAGAAAGGGTGCTATCATTGGTCATTGGCATCCTTTTAGATCTAATTAAGCTAATGAATGAAGAGGAAGAAGAAAAGTGTACCTTTTTAAATGGCGTTTGTCCTCGAAAAGTCCAAGTTGAGCTTCAATCCCAAGCTCCTCGATAGGTCATGTAGAACAAACAAAGATACAACAAGCTTCCTATTCTACCGAGATTAGCTAAAATACAGATATATCTATTGAAGACAAGTTCATGTGGAACAAACATAAACTTGAAAGAAACAGGCCAAGCATGTATGTATATTAATGAGAACAAATGAAGAATACTTACAATCCTGTAATGAAGGTGCAACATCTTCTTCCATCTCTCCTTGTCCAACCCCTTTTCTCAAGTAATCTACACTGATTATGCTTCAATGGAATCTCACTTATGGGATCCTAAGTTTGGTGTAATTCTCAATCTTCATCTCCTACTGTATGTTTCCTATGATATCATAGGTTTCATACCTCCAATCTTTTCATGTGTCGTGTACCCTTTCACCATGAGAAGGCCTCCTTATATAAGCTTGGAGAGACCCAACCACTTGAGAGATATTTTGGATAAGTTGAGGATTCCTCTCCTTTAGTTGTGGATCTTCCCTAAGATCATGCCTTGAACTCATATTCGAATCCAACCAACTTCAGAGATTGAGCGAATTCTTCCTTGATTTCCTCCAACAAACCAAATTTCACCCAGGAAGGGTAGCGCTCCCCCAAAATGGTGCACAGAGCGTTTCAACTCTCCCCCAAAGAAGGTTAGGGAGCGTCGGCACTCCCTGAAAGTCGGTAGGGGGGTCCTGCCTTCCAAAAATATTTTTTAAGTAGTTTTTTCAGTGGAAAAAGGCTTGTACTCCTTGTCAAGTGATTTCTCCTCTTCAAAATTAGTCTTTGAGGTGTCTTAAGTGTCGTTATGATGTCATTAGAGGCATGACATAGACAATATGGAAGTATGATGTTTTCGACACTTGCGACACTTGTGGTCAAGATGCGACACTTGCATACAAGATGCAACACTTACAACACTTGTAATGACAACACTTGTGACACTATTGAAGTGAGTAATTTTGATGTGTAACATTAATTCAAACTATCATGATATGTTTTTACTTTGAAGTGTATTCCTATTAGGTAAGGGTGCCATTTATGACCTACATATAGTATGGCCAATGCTTATTTTTCATAAATGGGTTTGACTACATTTTTTCCTTTAAGTTGGTTTCTTTCAAAGGAAAGGGGCCTTCCTTATTGCATTAAAATTGCGCTAATTCCATGGCCTAAGGCATCACAGTCCACAATAAATGTTTTTGTAAAGTCTATTGTGACCAAGACTGGAGTAATACACATAGCCTCCTTAAGTTTTTCAAAATATTTGTTTTCTTATTCAGTCCAAGAAAATGATTCCTTATTTAATAATGTTGTTAGAGGTGTTTTTATTTGACCACAATTCTTGAAAAACTTGTGATAATATCATGTTAACCCTAATAATCCTTTGATTTTATTCAAGGTTTTGGAAATCAGTGATTCCCTCATAGATTTAATTTTGTTAGGGTCCACTTTTACACCTTCATGAGATATAATATGACCCAAATATTCCACGTCATGAACCCCAAAGGAAAACTTGGAAGGATTTGCAAACATTTTTTTATCTTCCAGTAGTTGTAATACTCTATCAACATGTTGTACATGCTCTACCCAATATTTTTTGTAGATCAATATGTCATAAAAAAATACTAACACAAAGTTTCTAAGGAATGGATTAAAAATAGAATTCATCGAGCTTTGAAATGTTTAAGGTGCATTAATAAGTCCAAATGGCATAACCAAAAACTCATAATGACCTTCATGTTTTATAAAAGTTGTTTTAGGAATGTTTTCCAGGCTCATTCTTATTTGATGATATCTCAAACGTGTTGGAGTTACTTCACACACACCTAGGATTTATTTTTCCTAATATTTTTCCTTGTTTATTAGTCATAATTAGTCATTATCCAGCCTCCTATATTTTAGGGGAGAATATTCTCTTCAGTTGACACTTCAGTTTGACTAGTTGAGTTGAGTCTAGATGTTGCATTGGTTTTGTCACCATGCAACATTGGGATCATCATCATGTTAATGCGCACTTACCTTGGGATCATCACCAAACTGATGCATTACACTTGATTCCTTGAGGTAACTCCTCACTACTCTTTGTTCAGTCAGTTAACTGAAGACTAGTTGACTAGTTAACTCAACTAGGTGGCAGTTCACTCCCACAATTGCCTAAGAGACTAGAATAGGTGGTAGTTCACTCACATAACTATTGGTGTGTGTCTATATCACTCTATACCACCACTATGGCTCATTAGTTACTCATGTATCCTATATCTATTGTAAATTATTCACTCTTGAGTGTGGAATACAGTTAATGAGAATTCTTCTTTCTTTCTCTCTTGCTTCTTCTTTATCAATTTCTCTCTGCAAATGTGTGTGGTATTTTATAGCTAGATATATTTTGTGTAGGTTAAACACATTTACATGGTATCAAAGACGACAGACTTCTAAGCAAAAGATACACCAAATTATTTTTTCAGGTACTGAAGATTGAAGAACACAAAAAGATGGATTATTCGTCGAAAATACTTCTCATGCCTCATAACTATTTGGAATGGAAGACAAAAATTCTACTTATGCTCAAATGCAGAGGCTTGTACCAAATAACTATGGAAATGGAAGTAGAGCCTGATTCTACCGATGAGAAAAATTATTTTCTCAATAGACAAGATATGGCCATAGGATGTATCCTCTATTTTATTTCTCCTAAAATTCTCCATTAAGTATATGATGACTCAAAAGAATCAACTCCAAATGAATTATGGACCAGATTGGAGGTTCTATTTTGTAATAAATAAGATTGTGAAGATTTCATGTAGGAGGTTGAACAGATAGAGCTAGAAGAGAAGCCATAAGAAGATCAAGCCTCTTATTATGAAGAGTCTTATACAAAATTATTTGCACAAATTTGTATTCCATTAATTGAAGATGATGTCTACTCCATTTTAGATTTGTTTTCTGAAATTCACGTGGAATATATATGGCATGCATCTCAGGAGTCACATGCAGACACTTTTGCATGCACCATGCAACATTGGGATCATCACCATGCCAATGCACACTTGTCTTGGGATCATCACTAGACTAGTGCATTACCCTTGAGTCCCTGATCTACTCCTCACTACTCTTTGTTTAGTCAATTAACTGAAGACTAGTTGACTAGTTAACTCAGCTGGGTGGCAGTTCACTCCTGTAACTGGCTGAGAGACTAGACTAGGTGGCAGTTCACTCCCGTAACTATTAGTGTGTGTCCAGATCACTCTAGACCACCACTATGGCTCATTAGTTACTCATGTATCCTATATATATTGTAAATTATTCACTCTTTGAGTGTGGAAAATGGTTAATGAGAATTCTTCCATTCTTTCTCTCCTTCTTCTTCTTTCTTCTATTCTCTCTGCAAATGTGTGTATCATTATTTAGCTAGATCTATTCTGTGAAGGTTCAATACATTTACATGGCATCAGAGATATTTTTCAAAAAATATGAGATGAGGGGACACATGTTGGAGGTGTAGCTGAACAATAATACACACATTTGTAGAGAGAATTGGAGAAAGAAGAAGAAGGAGAGAAAGAATGAAAGAATTCTCATTAACCATTGTCCACACTCAAAGAGTGAATAATTTACAATATATATAGGAGACATGAGTAAATAATGAGCCATAGTGGTGGTATAGAGTGATCTAGACACACACCAACAATTATGGGAGTGAACGACCTCCTAGTATAGTCTCTCAGGCAGTTACGGAAGTGAACTGCCACCTAGTTGAGTTAACTAGTCAACTAGTATTCAGTTAACTGATTGAACATAGAGTATTGAGGAGTTCACTCAGTGAATCGAGTGTAATAAATCAGTCTGGTGATGATCCCAAGGAAAGTGCGCATTATCATGATGATGATCCCAATGTTGCATGGTGACAAAACCAATGCAGCATCTATACTCAACTCAACTAGTCAAAGTGAAGTGTCAACCGAAGAGAATATTATCTAGGTGGACTATTCTCCCATAAAATATAGGAGAATGGATAATGACTAATTATGACTAATAAACAAGGAAAAACCTTAGGAAAAATAAATCTTAGGTGTGTGTGAAGTAATTCCAACACCCCCCCTGAACATCATTATGGTGAAAATAAAGATTGGGTCCTGGAAACAACGCCATATTAGGTACCCAAGTACAAAAGATACATTGAAATAAATGATTAAAGAGGGAAAATCTCATGGGAAACCCCCCCCCC
>JZKD02S1322854.1:0-11802 GCA_000966675.3 Picea glauca | reverse complement strand
TATGTCTTTCTTCATCCTAGGCCAATAGAATTGTTTCCTGGTGGCCATGATCATTTTCTGATATCCTGGATGACCAGTATAGGGTCTTTTATGTAGTTCATCCAGTATGAACCTCTTCAAGTCGTCACAATATGGAATGTACAATATGATTCAGTAAGTAAGTAGACCTCCTTCCATCATCTGGTAGTCTCCATAATTTACCTCGGTGGGCTCTTATTGCAGGTACGAGGTCACGGTCTGGACGAAGGGATCTGTTTCCTGTGCATTTCTAACTCTTTCCTTGACATCCATCTCATAGGTGCTCACCACTACCAAGTGAATCATTTTCATACTTCGGCTAAGGGCATCAACCACCCTATTTTCTTTTCCTTTAATATGTTTGATTTTGAAATCAAACTCGCTAAGGAGGGCCATCCACCTAGCTTGTCTGGAATTGAGCTTCAGTTGGTCAAACAAATATCACAATCTATAGTGATCTGTCATAAGTATAAATTTCCTCCCCAGGAGGTAATGTCTCCACATTTTTAAGGCATGCACTATGGCAACCATCTCCAGATCATGGGTCACATAGTTGACTTTGTGCTCATTCAATTTTCAGGATTCATAGCAGACCACACTTCCTTCCTGCATAAAGACTCCTCCGAGCCCCTCCTTACAGGCATCTGTGCACACGAGAAAGTCAGTTTCGGGATCGACAATATTCAACACAGGTGCGTGGGTCAGTGGATGTTTCAGGGTTTGAAATCTTTCTTCACATTTCTGTGTCCACATGAATTTAGTCCCCTTCTTCTGGAAGGAAGTGATTGGACAACCAATCCTGGAGAATCCTTTTATAAATCTCCTATAGTATCCTTCTAATCCCATAAAGGATCTGATATCTGAAACATCCTTTGGGGTAGGCCATTCCATGATGGACCTGATCTTGTCAGGGTCTACTGCTACCCCTTCTTCAGATAGGACATGGCCTAAGTAATGTATTTCCTTCTGGAAGAAGCCACATTTGTTGAATTTGGCATAGAGCTGATGTTCTCTTAGAACTTGCAACACAAGCCTAAGATGTTCTTCATGTTCTTCTCTATTCCTAGAGTAAATTAATATATCTTCAATAAAAACAAGCACAAATGTGTCGAGGAATTTGTTGAGTACATTGTTCATCAAGCACATGAAAGTGGCAGGGGCATTGGTTAACCCAAATGGCACTACCATGAACTCATAGTGAACATACCACGTCCGGAAGGTAGTTTTATGGATGTCTTCACCCTTGATTCGGACTTGATGGTATCCCAACCTCAAGTCAATATTTGATAAAATAGACGCACCCCCAATTGATCGAACAGGTCATCGATCCTGGGTAAGGGGTACTTTTTCTTTATGGTTACCTTGTTGAGTTGTCTATAATCCACATACAGTCGAAGGGTATCGCCCTTCTTTTTCACAAACAGGACTGGTGCTCCCCATGGAGACACGCTGGGCCAGATATATCCCTTATCCATCATTTCTCTCAATTGCAATTTGAGTTCAACTAACTCAGGTGTGCTCATCCTGTAGGGTGTCCTAGACACCGGCACCGCTCCCGGTGCAAGTTCTATCGAGAAGTCAATCTTCCTTCTCGGAGGTAGACCCGGTACCTCTTCCGGAAATACATCTTTGTATTCTCTCATGGTAGGGTGTTCTTCGAGGCTTGGTTTGTCACCTTCAGTTGTTTTTAACACCTGTATTGCATATAGGGGACACCCATTTCAAAAATACTTTCTCATTTGCAGAGATGATATTTGTCTCACCAAGACAGGTTTTCGGATCCCTTGAAGGGTTATCCTTTTCTCTTCTTTACTTACACATTCTAAGGTTTTATGGTAACAGTCCAATATGGATTTATGGGTGGCTAGACAGTCCATACCAATCAATAGATCATACAATCCCAGGGGTAATATGTTAAGGGTTGCTTGGGTGGGGAATTCACTCAACATTAATTGGCAGGCTGGTTTGACCTCTGCTACCCTTCTTTTGGTGCCAGTGGCTAATTGTACCAACCATGGCTTGGTATGCTTATGTAGGTGTAGTTTACACTTATCAACAGTCTTAGGGGCTATATAACTAAGATTTGAACTAGGGTCAATCAGAATAGACACTAGTTGGTTGGAAATCATACCTTCTATTTCCACCACTGAAGCTTGGTGGCCAACTTAGTTGTTATCCAAGGATGCATAAATTTGTGGCACACTCCTGGCCACATCATTGATAGTGGTAGCTTCCTGGATGTTATAAATTCTCTAACTATTCTGTTGTCGATGTGGGCAGTCTCTTAGTAAATGTTCTTCTCTGCAACCCTAACATTTCAAAGGTTCTCTCTTTGGGTTATCAGTCTTCACTGGTATGGACCCAAAAGTTCTATTTCTGCCCAAGGAGGGGAAGTTTTTCTGGTGTACACTTTGAGCTGGGAAGCTCATTCTTGAGTTCTTCTTATAGTTCTTAAATCCTAGAGATTTAATCCCCTTTTTTTGAAATCCTGAACTATTCTTCTGTTTCCAGCCTTCGCGAGGTTCTGTGCAATGTCCAAACTGTTCATGACAATATCTTGCCTTTTGGATAGTTCCTTCTAGGGTCTTTGGCTCATCAAATTCAATTATGTTTCGATAGTCCTTAAGTAGTCCGCTGATGAAACATTGCACCTTTGCCTCTTTTTTTTATATAAGGTACATACCTCAGCAACTCGAGGAATCTACTGACATATTCCTCTATAGTGAGTTGCCCCAATTTGAGTTCATAGAATTCTTTAGTCTTTTCGACGAAATATTTTTCCGACAGATACTTCTTCCAGAAGTGTTTCTCAAACCATTCCCAAGACAGATCTTCTTCACGAACCCCTTTCACATTCTTAAGGTCTTCCCACCAAATGGAAGCCTTTTCGTTCAAGTTGAAGGTGGCCACTCGGGCCTTCAAATTTTCTAAGAAGTCATGGACTCTGAAGTACTTCTTTAGTCCAAGCAGCCAGGCCTATGCTTCCTCTCCCTTCTTTATTTTACCGTCAAAGGAGGGTGGTTTGGCCTTCCTGAATTCTTTGAATTTATGACCCTTGGAAAGCTTTCGCTTCTTCTGTTTTCTTTAGGAATAAGAACTAGTTCTGCTGCTAGAAGATCCCTCTGAACCGCTGGCTTCCTCCACGGTGGAATCGTCCAATGCTTGTCCTTTACCTCTGGGGTGGACCTTTCTCGAGGTGCTCCTCTCAGTGTGGCCACTGATATGACCATGTTTCTGTATCTCAGGTTCATGTTGCATTTGTCTTTGTAGGTCGGATAAGCTCTGCAGTAAAACTGTGTTAATTTATATTTGCTTCTCTTGTTCTTTCATCATCCTCTCATTTTCAGCCTTGCAGCATTGTAATTCAACCATGAGGCTCCTCACAGTCTCAACTAGATCTGGAGGGGTCCCTACTGCCCTCCTTTCATCAGACTCCTCGTCTCTATTGTGGGAGCCTTCCCCCACCTCTTGGTGAGTCACCATTTTATGTGTCTGTAATTTCTCGTGGTTGATCATCCGCTTGGGTGTAAAAGACAAATTTTGGTTGTTAGTCAATATTTATATACATTCATAACCCGCGCATAAATTCATATTTCTTTCACATGCATACACACAATCAGGGTTTTCATTTTTATTTTTTTAACTTTGACCTTCTGATTAAGAGAGTTAAGATAGAGGGTTACTCCTTTCAGGAGTGCTTCGAACGGAGCTCCTGCGCAACTCGTTCATGAGCCCAAGTAGGCCAAGTGTGGTTACCATGCTCTGATACCAATTTGTAACACACCCACTATGGGGGCAAGAAATTTTCGGCTTTCTTTCCTTTCTAAAGTCCCTCATATGACCGTGGTTATGTCCACAATCCTTACCGAGAAGGTACTTCTGCTATCGTGATTCGGGGAGTCGTGATCCAAGCATTCCCCCATGCTCTCTTGTCTTTCGAAGGGTCGAAACCCGAAATGGATCTAACCGCTTAACGAGATTAACAACAACCTGGAGTGAGTCCTGGTACTCTACCCTTCATGGTTTCACATACTGGGATTTCGGGATGTGCGACGACAGGCGGTCTAGCACCTGGGTTTCCCGGGAGCCAGAACTCCGAAACCGATATACATATATATCGCTCAGCCTATTTCAAGATTTCATAAATCGAGGTTCCGGGATGTGCGACGATAGGAGAACTTTTCGTTAGGTATCTCAGGTGTCGAAACACCGAAACACCACGTCTCATCCGCACTATTATTATTTCGGGGCTTTAGAAGATGGGTTTTCGTGAAATAAGACGTGAGAGGTTCATGCCCTTCGGTACCTCAGAAGCCGAGACACTGAAACACCAAATTAATGCATGCTAAGCCATATCGGGGTTTTGCATACCGAGATTTTTGGATGTGCGACGATAGGAGGTCTCGCACTTAGCTTGCCTGGAATTCAATACTCTGAAGCATCAAAATTACACGCACTATGCCACATTAAGATTTCCCCCATTGGGATTTCGCATCTGGTCAACACAAGGGAAAACTGACCTTTGGGAATCCCCTTCCCTTCAGTACCCCAAAATCCAAGACATCAATACACCAAATTCCATACGTGCTAAGCCATTTCGACAGTTCTCCTATCGGGATTTCGCGTTATGTGAGAACAAGAGGTCTCGCTCCTAGGTTTCCTGGGAGCCAAAAACTCTAGGTCATCAAAACTCATCCATGATAGTCTGAGTCGGGGTTTCACTAATCGGGATTTCGGGACTGGTGCGTACACGGGAAACTTACCCTTGGGTCTTCCGGGTACTGAAACGCTAAACATTGACCCAATTCACACTATACTATATCAGGATTCCGCAAGTCGGGATTTCGCGAATATGCGAAGACAAGGAAACGAATCCTTCGGATTTCCAGGTGCCGAAACTCCGAAATATCAAGACTTGTCCACATGTGGAAAATTTAGGTTTTCACATACCAAAGCTTTGCGATATAAGAGGTCAAAGATTCACACTCTTCGACTACCCGAGTGTCGAAATGCCGAGACACCCACTCATCATACGCTAGACCAAATCGTGGTTTCACAGTTTGGGATTTCGCAACTGGCGGGTACAAGGGAACTTACCCTTGGGTATCCTGGTTCCTAAAATACCGAACATCAATACTTATCCATGCTGGTCCAATTCGGGGTTTCGCGATGTGTGCAGACAGGAGGTCTCTCACCTAGATCTTCCATGAGTTGAAACTCTGAAATACCAAACTCTTAAACCTGCTCACCTATTTCAGGGTTTCTTCCATCGGGATTTCGCGAGTCGGGGTTTCAGGACTTGCGAGTACAAGGAAACTCGCACTTAGGTACCCAAGGTGCCAAAACACCGAAGTTCGAAGTCTTACTCGCATGTTGTCATTTTGGGATTTCGCAAGTCGGGGTTTCGGGACTTGCGAGGTCAAGGATACGCGCCCTTGGGTATTCCGGGTACCGAAACGCCGAAATACTGAGATTTATGAGGACCACTTTCTCTCGTGCAGGGTTTTAAGACTTAAGCTATCAAATCCTCCTTTGGGTTCTCAGATAAATTTCACCAGGTTTGAAGACCTGACTGAAAGGTCTTCTTAAATCTATGAACTATTAACTTATGTGACTAGTAGTAGCAAGCTCAAGGATTTACTAATATGGCAGTCCTTTCTAGGCACTTACCCAGGCTTCATAGAGTGAGGGAACTTTTCTGAAAGGGTGTCCCTATGGGGAGATCTATCCAGGGCATTATGTGAGACAAATAAGGGAAAAACTCTCCCGAGAACAGACTTGAAAAATGAACTTGCTCAATGTATATATAAATAGCAACGTGCAACCACCATTCCTGATCAAAACATCATGCATACATTCTTATACCGAAACTATTTATAATTTGTACAAACCATGAACATACATTTTAGAATGTTCAATTCAAGATACAAAATATAACACTTATCAGAAAAACACCAAGTTTGATGCAACTACTAAGAGGGGTGCTCGTTTCCACCTAACCGTAGGCTCAGCGACTCCGAATGGATTTACCATTAGCCACCCCCAAGCTAGACCACGATGCTTGAGACTCTGTCTCTATTCTTCAGCGATCGAGAATGAAGGTTACTCTCCTTCTTCTCTGATTATCATTCACTCTGTGTTTTTCCAGAGTTCTTCAAATTTTCCTCTTTCCATCTCTGTCGTGTCTGTCCCCCTCGCTTCTGCCCCCTCCACACTTCTTTCCTTGCATTTCTCCCTTGCAAGGTTACATGTGGCATGATCTTCCTCACGGTGGTCAGGCCCGAGGCTTCTATGGATGGGTGGTTCACCCCCCATCCCTCATTAACTCATGAGGAGCCCCCCTCACTTACCAACCTAGTGAGTCATTCATTTCAGAGCCAGCGAGCTGCTCTTGAATCTTCGGGCCAGTGAAGACCAAATACGGTATTGGTTTCGGTGGAAGTTAATGCCACCATTCCAAGTGCCTTCCACCACCTTTCATCAACCATCATGGTCTCTTTTTAGCACATCCCCCTCCCAGCAGTCCTGCAACATATATTCATAACATTATTTACATAATTTGACCTTTTATACTAAGGTCCATTCAAATCACACATTCACATCTTTGAGTTTTCCATAGTTCTTGGCCAGCATAGTTATTTTTACAGACTGGGGGAAACAGGGTGTTACAAGTATGGTCAAGAACGGTACGATGGATCTTCAAGGGAGTTCCTAGTAGCAAACCCATTCCCGAGGAAGACTAATTACTAGGGAACAATGTCAACCACCAAGGTGAAACAGGGAAAAAAGGCATAATGTCCAAGTATATGTCATGAAATATAAAGCAGTCTAATATACAACATACTCAAATGCCTCAAATATTGAAATGACACTTACCATAATACCTTACTTGTACCTCATGGAGCAAGGCCCATTGCCTCTCAGAAGCTAGCTGGTGTGGTGGATGCCATCTGAAAATCTACGACCTCTATGGTGGTGAGAAGGGTCTCCATTTGTGCACAAGGATATTGTTGGTCATGTGGTCTCTCGGTACTCCATATCTACAACCTGAGGGCCTTAAGACATAATCTCCTTAGTTATCCCATAAAATGGGGATAACAATCACAATCCACGGGAGAAAACAAATATTCTTAGACATCACTTGTTTCTTCATAGGGGAAGATAAGGATACAACCATAAGAATATGGGATGGAAGAGTTTTTTGAACCTAGATAGTAAGTTCCTTGTCGAGGTAGGTAGTGAAAATTGTATATAAGAATGCACAATCATCTCAAAGGCCTTGACAAAGATATGGAAGAAAAATAACATATGGTATTTCCCCTTCGTCTTTGGCACCCAACTAACCAGGCGAGCCTTCTTCATATTGTATTTGACCTATTGCATGTACATATTTTGAAGCTTTAGATAAACTTAGATATTGCATCATACGTACTCATTCCATAGATTTGGGATTGGAAGAGGAAGGATAAATAGGTCGATCTTGATTATGTCAAGAAAAAACATTGTTTATTCTGATCTTTCTCTTCCAATCCCAAATCTTGATATCGATGTTAAGATCTCTTGCTAATTTTCATAAACATTGTGAAATCATTATAATCATCTTGACAATATCACTCGCCAATGCATTTAATGAATGTTCAGTGACCATTTATTTATATTTAAATATCTGACTCCTCTCAATAGATAATCACATGGATAGCATGACATCCACTTGCTACAACATATATTGCATGCTAGTTGCATGGACTAACTACTCTCAACAACTAACTGCATGGATAGCATGACCTCCACTTGTTATAGCATAGATTGCATGTGAGTTGCTTTGATTGACTCCTCTCAACAACTAACCACATGGATAGCATGACCTCGAATTTATATAGCATAGATTGCATGGATTGCATGTCCTCCATGTCAAACAATTTCCACATCATGAGGGTGTAAACATCATTATCATGTGTTTTATTTAATCATGATTTGATCCTTGAGAAGAACTAGGGTTAGGTTTATGGATTAGGAGCATGTGTGATCACTAGTATATTTTACTGTGTTGATATTGCAATCTATTGTGGTTTGTACTGCACTTTTGGATCGACACAATATATGCATTCCACTCCTCGCTTTAAATTTCTTGACAGATTTTAATCATTATAAAAATTAGTATCTTAATAGTTAATTGTTGATCGTAGTCGGAATCCTTAACATAACATATATTTCTTAATGGTTAATTGTTGATCGTAGTCAAAGTCCTTAACATAACATAACATAACATAACATAACATAATTTAATTGGTGAAATATCTTTCTTTTATGAAATTCGTGTTTTTTCTATTTGCCAGTTTTGCCTAGTTGTTCTCTTATTCTTACTCTTACTCATAGTTTGAAGTTTTACTTGTCTATATTACCATAGACCATCTATGGTTGATGTTCAACATAATATAGTTTGAAATTCAATTAGTGTATTGCATTGTTTTATGATTTGAATCAGTTGTTTGCATATCATATGTTTTTCATTTATCATCAAGAAATTTATTTATGTTTTTCCTAGAGCACTTTCATATTGATATTTGGCAGTACCAACTGTGCCTGTAATCAAAATTCAAAAATACATTGTTTTTTAAAAAATTTAATGAATTTGAAATCATTTTTCAATTTATTTTACCAAATATATTAATTTGCTTAATTTTTTTGAAAACTTACAGTTTGTTTTGTCCTGTATGTTACAGTGCAATCTAAAAGAATGAATCTTTATGTTCCTACTTTTGCTAAATAAATTGTTATGTTGCTAAAGTGTCTCCCCGTGATATTGGAATGGGATTTTACAATATCTTCACATGACGAGGATGATGGAAGGTGAAAAGTCTCTTTTACACCCCGATGCAAATGAATGCCTATCTATATGGTAGAACTTAAATCTTCATTTTCAGTTCATGTTTCTAGAAGAGGTTTTCCCATCTATATTGGCATTGCTTTGTTCAACTTGCAATGAAGGGGTTAAAAGAAAGGCAGTTTTTAACAAGGAATAAAATTAATACCTTATCCAAGTGTGTTGTGGTTTTCATATTTGGCAAGAGCTAATTGTTTTTTAATAATATATATATAGAATGCCATATTATTGAATGTTTCATGTTTCATGTTTCATCAATTACATGTTTAAATAATTACATGTATAAAGTAAGGAGGATATTTTGGTTAGGTACACTTATTGCCATTTCTCGTGGCATGATTAATTTTCTTTAGCTATTTCTATATGTTTCCAATCAATCTCTACAATTTTTTCATTTAGATTCCAAAAACTCTTATCACACATTCCTCGACTTTGCATGCACCATATGCACTTTTTAGTCTGCACCATTTTCTTTCATGGAAAAAGTTTGAATAACTAACTTTTTAGAAATAAACATATCATTGAGTGATTGTGCTCTGTAAGGGGTATAGTTTGTAAGAAAATACTATTTATTAGAAAAAAAAAATATCATTGAGTGATTGTAATATGTAAGAGGTCGGTCTTTTAGTTTGGATTTTTTTAATATTATTGTGTTTTTTCACTTATTATAGATGTAAAATTATTTAAAAAATAAATTCATAATTAATTTTTAAAAAATAAATAAAATAAATAACTCATAAAATGGAGTGGAATCTTCAATGATAGAACACGCAGTGAATAAAGAATAAATTTGTGTCCCTATCCTTACATCATTCCAAGTTCCTTTCATTTTTTGGCAATGTTGCATCAAGTATTGAGTCAAGCAAATGAATGTGGGGCTATATGAAATCAAAACTACCTGAATTCTAATATAGTAAAATGACAGGATATAAAAAAAGGAGTATGAAGGACAAGTGGAGGACAAAAATAGAAATGAAGAGATGTTTTCCATTTCTTAATGTTATATTTCGTAGTGCACCTAGACCGATACACACACACCTTAGCTTTGGTCTATGTTCTCAATAGTATACACAAATTTTACAATTTGAATTGTAAACATAAACACACTAAGATTCCTAACTACTTAGCACAACAACAAATATATCATACACATTACACAAGAATTTCAAGCCCAAATCACTTATTCTTACACCTAGAACAATGGGCTCCCATACCAGGCATAATGGCCCAATTTTACATAAAGGAAAATACCAAATACACTTACAAGACATTGTTGAAACCCTCCTATTTTTCGTGTCCAAGTCTTAAACCCTCCTCTTCCTCTGCGACCCTTACACAATTCTGGTTGAGTCCTTCCATCCCCCTTCATTGTCTGTGGTTGAGGTTCCTAGGCTGCAAATAAGTCCTTCAAGTCCCCGACCTGCTCCTCTCCTTCCTTCAAAACAGTCTACAACAGATGTAGTTGTTTAGAGATCCCCTTGTTTTGCAGGAGAACTTGCCTAAAGATGGTGAAAATTTTATTATTGTGACAATGGATAACCCTTCTCCATTGTCCCTAGGGTTTTACTTGTGATTTAAGGATTTACCACTTAAAGTGATGGTTTGAGAGGCAATAAGTCGAATTCGATAATAGAACTTTAAATTAAGTTTTTGGTCGTGTGGTTGAATTTTATAATAAAACCTTGAAATTAAAGTTACGATGGAATTTGGTAATATAACATTTAGACCAAAAAATTTCGATCTCTCATAATTTATGTTATTTTGTCTCCCTTCTACAAGATTCATATGAATCTTGTCGATCCCAACCAACTCATGTCTTGTAGAAGTTTCCAAACGTTTGTATGTTTAATTAACACAATTACAATTAAACCAAAAAACATATAATGTTTAATCATTTGTGTTATTATAACTCCATTTTCAGAGATTGATAAGGATTTTTTTGATCAAACTAACTCGCCTCTTGTAAAAGTTGTCAAAAAATTCCTTATCACAGTTACATTTAAAGTAAATTATAATCAAGCTCAATCACAATTGTATGTGATACGAAAATTCATTGACTCATGCTCTTTAACGTAAATTTTTTAAAAGAATGTGTTTTCACAAACTGTCCAGTGGAGTATTCTATTGATAAATTCATTGTGATAAGGTGATTAATGAAACAAAAAAACATGCATGTGTTGTTAAATCCAACTGGTCACATCCTTGAATAAGCAAGATGATCAGAGTTTAGACTCGGCGACATATATCCATTCCTAAAAATTCCATTTTGTTTGGAATCCCAAATTCTTTTAAAAAATTCTAAATTTGATTTGATCTCCTGTGATGTTGTTCGAAGATTTTAGTGGAAAGCCTCAACATTTGGATCTTTGACCAAGTAAAACTATGAGAGAGACCCAATTTTCTGCCAAATTTTACCTGAATTGTTAGCCAAAAAGATGGAAGTTTTCGATTACTTTTACCTTGATCCCTTAGGTATCTATTTGTTTCCTGATTTCCATAGGCATAGGCCAAGTCAGTATTGAAACAATATCATGCGTTTATTGTTTGAAAGGCATCATAGGAATCACCCTATAGGTTATATCCTGCCATGTAAACTTGACATAATTATCATTAGGGTGCCACGTTGGTATGTACATGTACCAATATGCCATCGAATCACTGGGTATCTACTCACATGCACATCCATGTTGTCGTATTAGAGTGTATGGAGAATTAGAACCCGACATCATATATGTTTATTCAGGAAGATTTATACTACCAAATGTTGATGATTGTGGCTATGTGAGACATTCTCTAGCTTACAAACTTGTGAGATGTGGATCATTGCAGCCATGTGAGATATTTTACAGCTTACAAACGTAAGACAAATCCCCTGAAGAGGGTGTGTGGTTCATATCCAA
>JZKD02S1322843.1:0-11802 GCA_000966675.3 Picea glauca | reverse complement strand
TCTTAGATATTGAGAATGTAATGCATAAGCGATACATGTTGAATAGGCCAATATGGATGAGTTGCTACAGGGATCGACAAGTTCAGGGGCGTATGAGATTGTGTTGATTTAGTTCAGTTACCAAAGAGTATGTAAATAAACCATCACTATCAATAACGACTCGCACTCAATGCCCTATAGAAAAGTTCATGGATGCGCGACCATTTCACAGGATGTTTTCTTTTAGACCAAAATGGATACAAATAGGATGATATCAATGTTTTTATTTTCATGGAATGAAATGTTAGCTCAAGACAGTGAGACTCTGCTAAGGTTCATGATCCAAGGAGATGAAGCATTGGTAACAATGTTATTGAAAATAGAGTGGGAGATCAAAGATCGACTAGACCTGAATACAAGTTGAACGTCGAAAGCGGGATATATAAGGTCGACTCAATATGACTTGACATGCATAGTGGTAGGAAGTCATTCGAATTCAATACAAACTCGACCATTAATGTAATCAACCATAAATTTGGTGGTAAACCTAAGTCGGAACATTACAAAGTATCGACTTCGACTTGTTAGAGTATTCGACATCTACTACAAAATGTTCGACATATGTGGGGAATACTATTTTGTATGACTATATATCCATAGTGACCCCAGTTCCAAGCGATTCAAAGACACTGCTGAAATAACATCTATATTTTAAAGAGTGGCAACAACAATTTGAAATATGTACATCATTGAAGCACACATATGAACTCGATCTACAATTTTAAAAGACTCCATAAATTTCCAAAGACACAGAAACATAACCAGCAGTAGAGAAGAGGTTTGAATGAGCATACAGGGAACACTTCACTAAAACATTAAGCATTGATAAAGGAAAATTTTACAGCAGTTGATGGAGTAGAGCACTTATAGAGAGCATCCATGATGAGCAACAGTCAAAGGCATTCAAGAGAGATATTTTATACACAGAGATTTCACGAAAAGATGATGACAAGAATATTAAATTAAACCCCTTGGTACGAGAATTGCAGAACAATTCTTGAAAGCAGCAAAATGGTCAGTTGTTGATGTAGACCCTCTTTGATCCCATATCAAGAATCCTTCGAGGGAGAAAACCTGACATAGTGCGTGAGCGGTCTAGGTTTGGATTGAGCGACTGACTTGGCAATAGCAACAGTCGGGGAAGCTCTTTAAAGAAATCACAGTTGATACAGATAAGCAGAACATGGAGATCGAGGAGGTAGACCTGTCATATGGCCACTTGGACTCAGGACTTGGACGCATGCTTGCTCGAGACGAGCAAGGAATTGACTTTGGGGGAGATTTTATAGGGGCTTCTTAGGCCCTTGTTTGGTACTAAACTAATCAAGATATGTAGTTCTCGGGATCTTATAATTTGCAATGGCCTAATGAAGTGGTTGAAATTCAATGGGATGACGTGTATTTATGGGTATTATGTGATATCTTGGTGTCCTCATGTACAACTAAATATTAAAATTTGACCTTTTAATTTATCATGAATCCAACTCTAATCATAGACCTTTAACCCTAACTCTAAAATTTGACATGCACAAAAACCTCATTGAAGAAAATATTGATAACCAAAGACACTTGTTTTTTGAAAAAAATAAAGCTAATATCCTCTTAAAGGATTTAAATAGTGAATTAAATCCCCTATCATATAAGAACAATATTGAAGACCTCTATCATAATTTTACAACAACCCTTTCTACTTCTACTAATAATTTCTCTAGCTTTGTGTTATGTAAAAGGAAAAATAAAATAGCCAACCCTTGGTATGATAATGAGTGTAAATTGTTATAAAATCCATTACGAATGCTTCTAATGAATCCATAAAATTTGATAAGATAAATAGGCACAAATATCTAATTAAAAGGAAAAAATAGTACTATATAAATAGAAAGCAAGATAAGCTTTTGCACCTTTCTAAGTTAAATCCTAAGAAATTCCTAAGGAAAATTTTGACTCAAAAATAAATAAAATAATATGATTCCCTTGAGGGACTAAAATTCCCACCTTAAAAATATTTATGAATTCCCTAATATTGTGGAAAACATTCCAAATATTTCTATAGAGGATGAAGGTTTTTCTATAGAAAACATAAGAGTTTGGGGTTAAGTGGCTTGCAAAAGGGAAAGCTAAGGATGTCAAAGGATACCAAACTAAAATATTAAAAATTGGAGGGCCTATCCTCATCCCTGAGATACACAAGCTCTTTAATTTAGTAGCTAAGCAAGGATTCCCTAAACCCTGGATGCAAAAGCCTCATTGTATCTATCTAAAAAAGTGAGGATAAAAACAATGCCTCTAATTATAGGACCATTATGATTAGCCCCATTTTAGCCAAGCTATATGGAATTATTTTGGAAAATAGCATTATCATATGGCTAGAAAGCCATGGAAATATAGCTAAAGGCTAGGATGAATTCATGACCTATCATTCTATTATGAACTAGCTTGTTACACTTAGGATAATTTTGTAGGAGTGTTTCAATAATAAAACCATTTTTTTTTGTATTTTTTGTTGACGTTAGAAAATGTTTTGACATAGTGCTCAAGATGAACCTTTGGAATAGGTTAGAAGAGCTAAAAGTTCCTTTTGAGTTGAGAGATATTGAAGTAAGGTTGTATGAGAATCATATTTCCAAGTTTAGAAACATTGAGGGATGATCAAAGAAATTAACTATAATATGGGAGTCAAGCAAGGTTTTCCCTTATCCCCTACCCTTTTTGACATATGAATTGACAAGTTATAAGATTGTTTGGAAGAAGCAGGGTGTGTCGGTCTGACTTTCCCTAGTATATTCATCATCCTTCTTCTCTATGCTAATGATATTGTTCTTATGGAGAGGATTCCCTATGATCTCAACGAGCAACTAAGAACCCTCAAGCATTTTGTATCTGGCATGGGTATGAATGTTAACACAAAAAAAATGAAAGTTATGATAACTAAATACAAAACTATCACTTATGATAATTTTGTATATGACAACAACAACTTGAAGGAATTTCCTTTGTATAAATATATTGACATTGAAATTCATCACAAGTTCAACTGGAAATATAGCATTGAAAAAGGGATAAATGGAGGGGGAAAAGATTACTATGGACTTGAAAATAATTTAAATCAATGGAAATTTGGATATGGGATAAGAAAAAACTTCTATTTGAGGATCTCGTCACTCCTATTATCTTATAAGGATGTGAATTTTCAAGATGCAGTATCTCTAGAGAATCATGGAGAAATATAGATCATATACAAAATAATTTTATAACTTATAATATCAAAATTAAAGGAAATTCCCCCTATCCTATCCACCTCATAGAAGCGATCCTTTCCCCCATTGAGAGAATGGATATGACTAGGTACCTAATTCATAAGAAAAATTTAAACAACATGGAAGGAATGAAGCTTCCCAAAATTGCTTCATAGTCTAGCCAAAACTACCTACGACTCGAGAGGCGATGCTATAAAGATGACAAGTCTTGGCTAAATCATTGGGGAATGGTAAGAAGATTTGTTCCAAATTTTTCCAAAATTGTTAAACCTCATTAGCGGATGATCAAGAAAGAGGTGCAATTCAAGTGGACATTTGTTGAAAAGGAGGCCTTCGAGAATATCGAGGCATCCATGGCAAGTGCACTTGCTTTACAAAGTCTAGACTTTACTAGGGAATTTTTGTTGTATACTTTTTCCTCTGACCATTCTCTTGCAGCAGTGCTCACTCGAAAATACCAACAAGGGAATGAGCGCCCCTTCACATTTATTAGCACTGGATTACAAGGTGTTGATATGAATTATCCACCGATAGACAAGAAACATTTTTTTGTCTACAAAGTCATTAAACAATTCAGGCCTTATGTATTGAAGAACCATATCAAAGCGGTTGTCCCTCACCTAGAGGTCGGATCTCTCTTTGTGTAGATGGAAATGGGTGAGAGACAATGCAATTGGATGACTTCCTTACAGGAGTATGACCTTGAATTTAAATTAGAAAATCATTAAAGGTCAAGGTCTCTATAAGTTAGCCACTAGAATCAGATTCTAAAGATCAATAAGAATATGGATGTAAGGAGGAACCAACCATGTACACTCAACAAGTTACTTATGTTTCATCAGTCAATAATTTGTTTTATAATGATATCAAGTACTATCTTCAGCATGACACAACTCCTGACCATCTCAATGCCAAAAAAAATGAGCACTAAGGATGAAATCCACACAGTATTAGTTGGTCCATGGTATCTTGTTAAGAAACAATTATGATGGAGTTCTACTCTATTGTATTGAAAAGAAAGATGTTGACAAAGTTCTTAAAGATATGCATGACAGACCATCCAAAGGCCATTTTTCGGGAGACACCGCTACCCAAAAATATTGAGAGTTGGGTACTACTAGCCAACATTATTCAAGGATGCTCGTGCCTACTCTAGGAGTTGCAAAGATTGCAAAAAGTTTATCAGAAGAGAGCACAAGGAAGTTGTTTCACTTCATCCTGTTGCTATTGAAGAGCCCTTAGAACAATGGGAGATGGACATTATCAGTGAGATCAATCCTCACTCATACAAATGGCACATATATATTCTAACTGCTACTAATTATTTTACATGTTGGACTGAAGCAATACCACTGACCAAAGTAAATGACGAAGTGGTAATAAATTTTCTTGAACAACACATCATAACCAGGTTTGGAGTGCCTAACTCTCTTGTGTTTGATAATGAAACATATTTTTCATCACTTAAATTGACTGTGTTTTCTTTATAAAATGGGATCACACTAAAATATGTAGCCAACTATTACCCTCATGGCAATGGCCTAGCTGAATCTACAAACTAGAATATGTTATGCATTCTTAAAGGAACTGTAGTCAACCAGTAGATAAATTGGCATAACGCACTACCCAATTCCCTCTGGGTTGATCATGTCACCCCCAAGGATTCTGTTAGGACAAATATTGACATTTCCAAAATTTGTGTCCCTAGCCAATTTTTTTGTCAGTTTCGCTAGTTTTAAATCCTTGTGTCGTTTGTTGTAAGCTTTTCATTGTCTGGTGTAAGATTTTCATTGTCACAAACCTCAAAGTTTTTATCCATTTTTTTAAAGCCTCTGATTCTTTGCATCAAACTTTGTCAAAGTATATTATAATCTCAAACAGTCGACATGGTGAAGTTTTCAATTCTTTGGTCTTTTCAATGGTACCCAAAATGCTAAGTTGCCTGAGATTTACTATCCAGAACATCTGTAATACCCTTACTTCCCCCAGCTTGTAACTAATCATTAATTATGATTACTATGTTATGGCATGTGAACAATATAAATGTATTATTTCTTAGATTTCCAATAACTAATTGTGAGGGGTGAAGCCTTGAAATACTAGCCATGTCTCTTTGTTGAAATAATAAGCCTCAACCTAATCCCAAGGAAAATTTAGTTAATGAGAAAAGGATTGGTGGTTGAAAAGTCAACTACCCCAATGAATGGAAGCATGGAGGGTCTAGCTAAAGAGATAGAAAAACTGTCAGCCCAAAGTACCACAGAGTGCAGTTTCCTACAGGCCTAGATTGGCCCGAGTTCCTTCTAACAAAAGGAAGAGGACAGGTCCAGAACCTTCGTAAGGAGGAAAAAGGCGTGCAAGAATACACACAAAATTATACAAGAAGGAGACCATGCCCATAAGGGGGGGCGAGGTGACCTGGATAGGCAGAGAGAAAAGAGGAGAGTGCACAAGGCTCTGGGGTTCTAAAGAAGAACTAAAGAATTTAGTTGTTTTGGTTAAAAAGGAGAGAATAAGAGAAAGGATCTATGAGAGTTTGCAGAAAACATGACATGAGCAGAAGGTCATGAGCTTGATGTTGAGGGAGCATCTGATAAACCTTGGAGAGGCTGTGACGGAGAAATAATCTCTTAGAAACTGTAAAATTTCCCTAGTGATATCATGGCTTGGCACAAGGGTGGCCAGAGAACTAAGAATGAATGCCTCTAGGCCTATGGTTGGGTGGAAATGAGAACACCCACAGTCAGTTGGTCGATGGTCGATTGTAATAGATAAGTATTTCATTTACCCTGTGCACTTGAATTGAAATGCATGATTTGAATGTCTGTAATTGTGATTAATTGTGCCTTGCGTGAAATTGATGGTAATAATGCTTATTGTTCTTCTGTAAACTGTTGCATTTGAAGGGTTGTAAGATGACAATTTTGGCCTTTGGACTGGTTGGGAAATACTCAAGGGGTTTTCCCAAGGATCAAATTCACAATTCTAGAGTTGGGGCAGACTCTATGGGACTTCTACAGTCTTGTTGATCCTTCGAAAATACCTTTCCCTATTTTAGAACTTAAGTTATGTGAATGGAAGGTTCTTCCTTCAAACCATTAATCTGAGAGACCATGAGCTCATTCCCACAGCCTTAACCAAATCTTGGCTAAGATTTATGAATGTAGCCTTTGGAGTTTGAAAAAGTTTCATAGGATCAAGTCCATGGAACCCTTCGCTACACTAAAAAAGGAGTTAAGATATTCGGGACTCTGGGAGTCCAGAGCTCCGAGGTGAATGAGAATTGCAACATCCAAATGTGTTGAAGGTGACCTGTCAGACCGGTAACTTGACGGTTGACCGAAAGTTGGTTATCATTTACCCATTATCATGGGGTTCGTCCTCGTGTTAAACCCCTATCCACTTCTCGATCGCGAAGTGATGCGAACCGTAGATATGAGTCTATTCAGAATCTCCCCTGATCGTTAGATCTATGTCTCGTTCAATTCAGCGTTGACCTACTCCGGAAGAGAAAAGGTGTTAAGCAACCAAAAACATCGAATGTTGAACTAACAAATTGACGTGAGTCATTGATCTGGGGAATCCATTAGGAACCTCTGCTGACCATCTGATCAACTAGTGAAAGGATAGTGTAAAGCACTCTGATGAAGCCCTACTCTGGGAGGTTCGACATGTTGGTGAATGATAATATCGTCGAAGCGTCAAAGGCTAGAGTGACATGGCATGTTGATGTCACGAAGGGTGACATGGACCCATAATAGGTGTGCCACATGTCACCCCATTTCATGAATTTCATAGGCCTTATGTGTCAAATAGACCTTGACACGTGTCATCAGTTGATTAGGCCATGTGTCACCCTTCTCTTCTGCAAAATGTCTTCTGTTGGATCTACGTCGTGTTCAGTTCGACGTTGACCACTCCGGGAGAAAAGGGGGTTAAACGACCGGAATCCCCGAATGTTGAACTAGCAAAGTGACGTGGGTCATATATATATGGATCCTTCGGGATCCTTCTTGACTGTTAGATTGAGTTTTAATGGAAGGATAGATTAAGGGAAGGTGTGACCGACAACCAACGGTCATTATGTTTTATGGCCCTTATTGAGAAAAAGATATGAAATTATCTTACTCAAGCATTTTCAGATTTTGCTTGGTTAAAGAAAAATAGATGGGAATATCACCCTATGTTTATAGCCAACAAAAACAACATCCTAACTCACAAGTATTAATTACTAGTGCTTAGGCTAGTCTTTTATAAGTAAAACGCTTGTTGGAAATTCATTTTTTATATGATTTTTTGAACATAGCAGTTGCTGAAATAAATGTAGAGACATAAGCAAATACACCAAGATGATGATAAATATAGATGAGACATAAAGTAATCCTTTATTTCATTCCAATTCACCAAAGAGTCATTTTCTTTACAAAATCTCGTACAGAAATTTTGGACCAAAGTCAAACTTAGACATCTCGATGGAACAGAAAATCAAAACTGAACTCTAAAAGCTAGATCAACTTGCCACATATTGTTGCCCACTCGACTCTGCACAATATCCTTTGTCAGTCATGAAAACTAATTCAAAAATAGACAAGTCTACACAGACTATCAAAGATAGATCAACACCTCTGAAAAACAAGTGTCTGAATGATGTAATTCGGCCTTGAATGTCGTTGTCTACAATAAGACCTTGCTATCATAAAAGAGAATTAGGCTTGTGATAAATTAATGAATGAATGAAAACTAAACTATCTCAACATAATCTCAAAGAGAAAACCTTAGTATGCTTCTCCTTCTATCCTCCCCTGTTCCTCCCTTGCCTTATTGCATTTAAGAAAATTAGAATTGGTTGAAGTAGTTGAATCAACTCATTAGTTAAGTCAATTAAAATATCCAACCAACTTTTAGTTAGGGGGGAAACAATAATCATAATAAGGGTTATAATTAAATAATAACTAGTAGGTGGGACCCCTTGTGACTCCCTTTAGTTCTTAACAATCATAACATACTAGTCAATTAAGAAAAACACACCTCCTTATGACTCCAATCATCATATTAACATTTGAAAATTTATGTCGATAATGTTTGCAATTATTTCCAAAATATATTACCAACATATCCACAAATCAGGCCATACGAAAATCTGAAGCCAGTTGTCATCAACAATAAAAAAAACTTAAAATCCATATTTTCCGGTTTGTGAGGCAATCTTTCCCTTGTTGATGCTACCATATTTTAGTCCCTCTGATCCTACCTTAGTCTATGTGTAATATTTAAGTCTCATCTTGTTGATCATATGAGAGAAATTGTCCTTCCAATGCAAGTGGGAGGACACAGATTTACCAGAATTATCTGAAGATGCGGAAGGGGCAGTAGCGGATTTCTCTTTGATAGAGGCATAGTAGGCCTCGGTTTTCAACCTTTTATTAGAATATCTCATCCATATATGTGTGATTGATTAGCAAATAATCTTTTTAAATAACCATACATGATAACTCTTTAAAAATGTGAAATAGATTTTGGCTCAGCAATATATCAGACTCATGCAATCCAATCCATACAAATTGTTCAATTGTTTGTCAATGAGCAGGGGGTGAACAAAGGGTCTTGGGATATGTGAGGGGTTTGTATTGAGAAAAACATGATATAATGAGGGGGAAAAGAACACAGTTACTGCTCAAAGACAACAAACAATCAATTGTTAACGTAAACCAAATAAAACATCGCTGTAATCCAACCAAGACACTACTACTTCCAACTGCTTCAATACATAATTCTTCTTGACTGTAATCAATTTTAGAACAGGGAGTGAAAAATGAATGTGGGAAGGCGATGGGGTTGTAATTAGCAAAAAGTGAAATAATGATGGGGAAAGAGAGTGGGTATTGTTCATAAAATTAATTAAGTAATCCACATAACCATTCTGTAAAAGGAAATACACCAACCAAATGACCATTGTGACCCAATTAACAACTACTGTGCATAGTCAAGCAACTATGTTCATTAACTTGTTCACTGTTGTAATCAAATATTTAATCACAGTGTCATCAACACAATAGTATGCATTCCATAACAATCTATAGGGGAGCTATGCTCCTCTCATTTATCCATTTAAAATTTTAAAGCAATCCCCAAATGTATAAACATTCACTTATTTCCACTTTGTTCGGCATTAAAAACCAACCATTGTTCATGAATTATTCCAACCATTGAATACAACACAAAGGTCGTGCTCAATTTTGTCCTTTAATTCATTTAATAATTTAATTGCCATGAGATTATGCTGTCACAACACCCATGCCTATCACTATTAAAAAGCCTGATATTCGTTAAACATACACAGTGGACAGTCAACTCAATAATCCTTGCTTAAAATGTAAATATCTTGACTTTCCATCTAAGCATACAGACAACAATCGCCACTTCAACTCACGCTATGTTGTGGAATACACAAACTATTCGAGAAAACGCAAGTGTATTTCTGAGACTGTACAGGTCCAATTTTCTTGACCCTAAACATTCAAAAAGATGGGCTATCCATCCAACACAACGAAGCAACAACAACATACTCGATCTCATGACACAAATAATCAAATTGCAACAAGGTCATGTCTTAAAACTATGTGACTATCTCTGAGGTTGCAACCTAAAAAATATCCATAGAATACACAGTGGGCAGCCATACCATAAACACCACGATGCAACATTCTCATTTGAAAATTTTAAACACACAGTCATAGTATCATTAACTCAATCTATCATGTCGAGTTATCAATCCACTACAAAGAGGCAACAACAGTATTGATCAAATTAATCAAACTGCAACCAAGCCATACTGTGTAAAAAACGGTGCCCATTCTTGACGACGCAATCAAATAACCGTACATACATAATGGATGGAAATGCCATAAGCTCTTTGATTTCAATAATCTTTTGGCCATTAAAAACACACAATTATAGTAATCATTGATTCATGCTTATAGGAACGCCACGCATACCCATGCATCAAGCGCGAAGCATCATTGTGCATTGATCAATTACGAACAGTGTTGGGTTATCAATTTAATAAACACAAGGACACCGACTATGTATTTGATTTAACAACTCATTCCAATTAACCATGTTGAGCTTATCCACCCAATAACAACAATTGCAATGATTAGATGCCAAAAACCAACACCACTGTCATATAATCAACTTTGGCGAGCTAGTAATCAACTATGTCAAAAATACATACCAATCTATAATGACCAATAGTAAACCCGACAGGCCACAACGGTCTTCTCTATCAACCCTCAGACTCGAGGAGTTAAGGGTTTTTCATGTATCCAACACAGGGAGACTAAAGTCGACTCTTCTCAATGGTGAAAATCTTCGAGACCAACGGTGCATACACAGAGAAAACCATAATTTTTTTCCTGAACAGGGTGACAAATCCCACGACATGAGAGGCTATGAACAAAGGAGAAAATCTCTAATTCGGCCTGGTAATGATATTTAACACACGCAAGGTATAACCCTTGTGGCTCTCCAGTCAACCAACTACAACGTTGAGGTGCAAACAGGGCTGAGAAGAAGCAATATAACCCACTGCATGACCAATAATAGTGACAACAACCCAATGCCCAAGTGAACAAAACACAGTGACACAAGCGCTTCCAACCATTAAACCCCATAAAAGCCAAAGACTGGGTATGGTGATACGAATGAGTGAAGACAGCCAGCCACTCAAGACCAACAAAACCCTCCAACTAAACCAGCAAGGATGAAAAAGAGCCTTTATGGCTGCTAATACCCAGGATGACCAATAACACTATGACTTCAACATTATTGCAGAGAAAACCATCAATGCTTCATTTCAAAAATCACAATTTTACACAGTTGCAATACTTAAGGAAAGCACAACCCATACATTCAATTCAATATCCATTTCATAAACATAGAAAACTCATGGATGGCCAAAAAAAGACATACCTGTAATCCAAGCACCTTAAACGCTAGTTGGTCGAGCGGTTCCTCCCTGCTTGAAAATCTAAGTTAAATCCTAAGAAATTCCTAAGGAAAATTTTGACTCAAAAATAAATAAAATAATATGATTCCCTTGAGGGACTAAAATTCCCACCTTAAAAATATTTATGAATCCCCTAATGTTGTGGAAAACATTCCAAATGTTTTTATAGAGGATGAAGGTTTTTCTATAGAAGACATAAGAGTTTGGGGTTAAGTGGCTTGCAAAAGGGAAAGCTAAGGATGTCAAAGGATACCAAACTAAAATATTAAAATTGGAGGGCCTATCCTCATCCCTCGGATACACAAGCTCTTTAATTTAGTAGTTAAGCAAGGATTCCCTAAACCCTGGATGCAAAAGCCTCATTGTATCTATCTAAAAAAGTAAGGATAAAAACAATGCCTCTAATTATAGGACCATTATGATTAGCCCCATTTTAGCCAAGCTATATGGAATTATTTTGGAAAATAATATTATCATATGGATAGAAAGCCATGGAAA
>JZKD02S1322832.1:0-11802 GCA_000966675.3 Picea glauca | reverse complement strand
ACTATATATCATAGATCTACTTTCTATATGTTGTTGTCTCTGCTTATGTTTCAGATCTAAGTAGTATTACATTGAATTTTAAAAGGAGACTGTTGTTTTCAATTTTACCCTAAAACTAATAAGCCTAAAATTATTATTAATTCACTCTATGGGTGAATTAGGAGACATAAAGTGAACTTAGGGAACTTAACCCAAAGTGGGTTTGAGAGTGAGATTATTATGGGATGATCTCAACCTTTGATTAGACTTGAGATGGGATGATCTCAACGGTCTATCTTTTAGGTTTCCTTATGGAGGTTCAAGAGGGGCGCAAAGGAGGAGAAGGAGCTCATTCACTCATTTGTTCACTTAGAGACTTTGAGAGAGAGCATGAGCATGAGGTTTCAGGCATTGTTTGAGACTAGCTTGGGTGCTTCCTTCCATGGAGACAGCCAGCAAGCTTAGGGCCTTGTTTATTTAGTGGGGAGGTTCTTGCTTGGAGGGGGGCACACTTTGTGAGGAGGGCGCATCATCAAAAGGGAGGACTTTCAGAGCTCAGATTGCAGTGAGGTATGTTTCAGAGGGAGGTTGCTCATTAGTATCAGAGTACTGTGGAGGGGTTTCTTCATCAAAGCTTCCAGTTGGCTTCTTGTCAACATTTATGGAGGGCGCACTTGCTTCAGTTGGACTTGTGTTACAGCTTGGATCAAGCTGCTATTGTATCAGGTTCTTCTATATATTGTACTTGTTGTATTCCACATTCCATTCTCCCTATATATACACTTATATTCCAAATTGGTTTTCCCCAGGGGGTCTTATCTAGGGTCATGTTGACCAAAAATACCTGTGTTCATTTTCATGTATGTTAGAGTTTAGAACTACTGTATTTTCAGCTGTAAAGATCTCTAGGTGTGTTACATATATTTTGGTATGCATGTGCTAACCCTTGGTGACTAAAACTACATGCTAGAGCACCTAAATGGCTTATGTAACCGTAACAAATCAGCAAAGAAGTTATAGAACTGTTGGCTGTTATAAAACAGCAGCAAAACCTTCATTGACAGTTGAAACTTGGAGCCAACTTGAGGTCAAAGACAGACCTAGTTGGTAGCTTGATAGGACCTAGAAAATCTTCACTATTCTCATAGCAAATCAAATCAACAAGTTAGTTGGAAGTTTGGCACCCATCATATATTTGAGGATATTAGATTTCTCATCCTCCCAAGAGCATTTGCTTTATGATCAATTATTTTTCTCTCCTTGCATTTAATTCTACAATTGAATTTCTATAAAAATGGGAGATCTTTGGTTTATTCACCATAAACAAGGGATTTATTCTAAGGGTTTCATTTCATTTCTTTACCTTGCCAATTTCTTTTCATTTTGGCATAAGTGATAAACCATTGAAATAGAGACATAGAAGTAACATATTAGTATTCCCATCACTTAACATCAAATTCAAAACCAAGGAGAGCTCATCTCAACATATTTAGGGTTTGTTGACATAAATGTGACCAAGTTAAGAAAACCTAGGTTTTAATCCCCTATTTACCATTCCCCCTCTCTCACAAACAACAATCAAGTAAGGTCTTTGTTATAGCGCAAGTAGTAGGTTGGGAAAAGCCCGACCCAACCACAAAGCAAGTGCTACAACATGGGAATCCTACACCCGATGTCACCTCGATGTAGGTCCCACACTTCAAGGGTGACTAGGTCAATCTAGGGAGGCAATGTCGGTGACCCTAGGGGAATGGAGATGGAGATAGAGATGGAGACGTAAGGAGGTGAAGCCCTGCGAGGTCAAGTCTATGTAGGATGAAAGGTGGGAAGAGATGCCTTGTAAGTCAAGTAATTGTTGCCCCACAGGTATAGTACCTGCCCGAGACACAAGAAAAGACACTTTGAAATGATATATGTTAGTTGGATTAGCAAGTTAAGCTTATTGTCCCTAATTTGCAGCAATAGATAATAGTGTATATCAGCAATTAAATGGTATTATAAGTTGCTCAATAAATGCTAGAGATCAAGTAGAAAACACAAGAGAAAGACTAGTAAATGACTAGCTAAACTCAACATGAGAAACCAATTTTCTAGCATAAGAAGATAAGGCTGTTGTAAACACTTGTCTGCAGCATATTATATCAGTTTTATGGCTGTAACATTCAATGTAATACAGCAAGAAAATCAGCCACTGAAATCCCCGCAAACTTTCCCAAAATGTGTGTTGGACCAAGGAGAATAAGTGTGCAAACTTTGAGTAAAATCCATTGGTTGATAAGAGAGTTATTTAAGCAAATGATTTAGGGCTTCTGCAGCCCTAATGGCTGAAGATGTAATTCTATAACAGCAGCAAGAAGTAATGGGAGAGAGGGGACGCCCTAGTAAGGGAAGACTCCTCTCAATGAGGCAAATCAACTTCAACCAAGAAACCTTTCAAAATATCAAAAATTGTGTTTCCCAAGGCAATGATTTTATACCTCCAATGCAAAAAAGTATGACTAGTGCCTTCACTATTGGGTTAATGGAGTCAAATAAATGAAGAGCTAGAGAAGCTACCTCCTTGGGGGTGTAAGCCCTTTTACTTCCCATGGAAAGTTTCTCTAGCTAGAGTTTAAGCTAAGAGGGTGTTTGCCCTTATACTAACCCTTGTTAAAGCATTAAGATGAAGCATAAAATGATGAAGGCTATGGTGGGGTTGTATGCCCTTATACTTCCCACCTAGCTCCTAGCATAACAATACTTGACTTGAAAAAATGATRGCATAATAGTAAAATACCATACCAARATCAAGAGAAATGCCAAGATAATCCACCATAAGAGCTAGAAAACATCATCCAAAGCTAGCGCTAGACCTCCTCCATCAACCATTCATAAATATAGCCATAAACAAGTGCACAAGAGATAAAAGAGCCGAGTATAGCGAAAACTTCAGACCAAGTCCTCTCACAATGAGARAGAGTTATGTTAAAATGAKATCTTATTATCTCTTATTTATACAAATGTCACCAAGGTGACTTATCCATAAATTAAGGGGTAAAACACAAGATTAGGGGTCAACAGTCCTAATCTTGCCCCCTTTACAAAGTAATTCATTTAAAATTCACTTTTGCACATAAGAAAACCCTAATTTTAGAAGGACGTCACACCTTTAGGGGACGTTTTGGCATTAGGAGCAAGTTGTTGGTGTAGGGGGAGGGTGCCTTGGCTTGCCAAARCCACATGTCAAGTATCCAAGTTACTTCCTTCATGGTCAAAGCCCAATTCTCCTCAAAACATCCAAGTGCCAATGCATCAACCACACCACCAAACCCTAACCCCCTRGGTGAGGTCATGCCTCTAGAAGAGACGTTTTGCCTCTCCTAGGAAAAAAGTTTGGCATGTGGGGGCTAGGTTATGTCGTCCAAGTCATCTTTAAGGCCTTCCAAGCTTGATCTCTCTTATCTGGCATGCGGGCCCTTGGCATCCAACCTCTGGGCTTCTAGCCCCATGGAAGCCCAAGCTAAGCTTGTTCTCCCAAAACTCTCCACCAACTAGGTCTTGCAAAGACAAATGAGCACGCCCTCCAAGGATCTCAAGTCATAACATCATGATAAGTGAATCCAATCAATAAATAAGCCATCTAAGCATGTACGTCAAAGATCACTATATCAAACAATTAACTGCTCAAAGACACTATGTGACTTGTCAAGCTTGAATATGGGAGGGTTAACGAGGTGTCCTATTGCGTAGATCTTGCCCTAGGTCAAGGAGGGTTTCCAAGAGATCCCTCTCTAATCCATGTAAAGTGGATGAAGTGGTTGGGATCAAGACTCAATGGGCATAGGGCTCATGACATACAAGGGCTCATAGTGTCTCATTCATGGGTGCCTTTGTAGAGGTTGTGTGGTACCCTCGTCCGCAATTCACATAGAAGATCACTACTCCCTGAATGTTGAGAAAGGACAAGAGATCCAAAGAAAACCCTATGATTTCCCAAACAAGAGGAAATGGGGTAAGGCACAGCCTCAAAGAAAAACTCCTCCATCGGACTCAGAAAACGTCTCTTCTTTGTCTGCAAATCCCTACCCAAAGTCTCAGCATGCAAGTACTTACATTTGGTAGTATGGACCTCGGACTGCTCTGAGATGGCCACGTCTTGGTGTTGATCTGAAATGGACGATAAAGCTGACTGAAAATCCACATAGGACAAACCCACATCCTCAAAAATATCTGCATCACAACTCCCAAGAGATCACTGAAGGTCTCCCAGAAAATGTTGCGACAAGTCATACTCAAATGAATGGAACAAATCTATATAATCATATCATCACCAAGCTGCCACATGTTTGGATCATATGCACACTCAACCTCCTTTGCTTCAGAGCTACCCTCAACATTGTAAATGGGATCTGTGTAGATAATGAAGCATCTCACATCGCATCTACCTCTACCAACCTGTATGAAATCATCAATGTGTCGATCATCCTCATCAGGGACATTCTTCAAAGGATCATTTGCATCATCGAGGCTAATCATTTCTTCTGTTGGAATTGGCTTCGAAAGCAACTCATGTACTGGAGGTGGAATTGTTGGTGCCATTTTCTTTGTAGATGAAGGAGAAATTGTTGCCCCCAGCTGGGGTGGAGGAAAATAGGCTTGGATGCCTTCATCAAGTAGAAAATCAGATATAAGCACCTCATCTTCAACAAGTGTCTCGTTCGAATCTTCAACATGAAACACTTCATCGAGATCTTCTGATGTTTCTTTATCTGCAAAGGGCAGTTCATCGATTACTTGGTATCCTAGCTCACCACAAATGACATCATCAACATGTTCTTCGACCCTACTCATAATGGGGCTAGCCATTTCTTCATAAACAAGGGATGAATAAAGTGGAACACCCTTATTTGAGGTGTCGACATATTGTCTCTTTTTAGGGCACCTCCTTTTCTTCTTAGCAAGTTCCTTCATAATCTTATTGCTCCCAAGTTTTTTC
Organism: Picea glauca; assembly: GCA_000966675.3. Taxonomy (NCBI): domain Eukaryota; kingdom Viridiplantae; phylum Streptophyta; class Pinopsida; order Pinales; family Pinaceae; genus Picea; species Picea glauca. Next base: position 6,848 of record JZKD02S1322832.1, on the reverse strand, counting down.
ATCATGAGGGGCTTGATCCTCAACAAATGGTGGAAAGGATCAAAGGAAAAGTCCTCGTCCATAGAGTATTTGTCTTGGACCAATGGAAATTCGTCATGAGTTTGTGGTTCGTCACAGTTTTCCTCTTCTTGATGGATATCTTCTTGAAACGAAAACGCCCTCAACTCATCAATTGGATCCAATGGATAGGATCTCTCCCAGAAAACATCCTCAAGGTCCTGAATGGTGTCTTCCACTTGCTGGGATTGTGGTCTGAAATGATTGAGAAATGTGTGGACAAGGATGGTCAAACCCTTTGGGCTAATGTGCTTAATAGGATTTCTTTGTTTCTCATCCAATGATATCAAGAATGACTCTGTCAGTTCATCTTCCTCTTCTAAACCATACCAATCAAGAAATTCAACAAAGTTAGCGACATGTGTAACGGATGAGCATGAATCACCGTCAAATTTTGGGACATTACTCCATGCTTTAAGCAAGTGACAGTTTGATTTCCCCATGGTTCATCAGGGAAGTGCCCGAATGAATCTGAAGTGAGCTCATCAAAGGGATGGAGACGGTAAAGGAAGAAAGGTGGGTTCGAGAAAGGTGGAGTCGCCAGATAAACTTCAAGAGAAGCTCATCAAAGAGGTGAAAGGAAAAGGGAATGTCCTTTGGGTGGAGTCGCCACGCAAGCTAAGGGGAAGGCTTTGGGATAGCTTACCAAAGTGTCATTAGGGTACGAAGAAGATTCAAAATCTTCCCCGACAACGGCGCCAAAATGTTATAGCGCTAGTTGTAGGTTGGGCAAAGCCCGACCCAACCACAAAGCAAGTGCAACAACTTGGGAATCCTACACCCAATGTCAACTCGATGTAGGCCTTGCACTTCAAGGGTGACTAGGTCACTCTAGGAAGGCGATCCCAGTGACCCTAGGGGAATCGAAATGGAGATGGAGATGGAAGGAAGTGAAGCCCCTACAGGTCAAGTCTAAATGAAATGAAAGGTGGGAAGAGATGCCTTGTAAGTCAAGTAATCGTTGCCCCACATGTATAGTACTTCTTTGGATGATTGTACATGCCCGAGAAACAAGAAAAGACACTTTGCAATGATATATGTTAGTTGGATCAGCAAGTTAACCTTGTTGTCCCTAATTTGCAGCAATAGATAACATTGTATATCAGCAATTAAATGGTATTATAAGTTGCTCACTAAATGCTAGAGATCAAGTAGAAAACACAAGAGAAAGACTAGTAAATGACTAGCTAAACTCAAGATGAGAAACCAATATTCTAGCATAAGAAGCTAAGGCTGTTGTAAACACTTGTCTGCAACAAATTATATCAGCCTTATGGCTGTAACATTCAATGTATTACAGAAAGAAAATCAGCCACTGAAATCCCCTCAAACTTTGCCAAAAAGTGCGTTGGACCAAGGAGAATAAGTGTGCAAACTTTGAGCAAAATCAAATGGTTGATAAAAGAGTTATTTAAGCAAATGATTTAGGGTTTCTGCAGCCCTAATGGCTGAAGATGTAATTCTATAACAGCAGCAAGAAGTAATGGGAGAGAGGGGACACCCAAGTAAGGGAAGACTCCTGTCAATGAGGCAAATCAACTTCAAGCAAGAAACCTTTCAAAAGATCAAAAATTGTGTTTCCCAAGGCAATGATTTTATACCTCCAATGCAAAAAAGTATGACTGGTGCCTTTACTATTGGGTTAATCGAGTCAAATAAACAAAGAGCTAGAGAAGCTACCTCCTTGGGGGTGTAAGCCCATTTACTTCCCAAGGCAAGTTTCTCTAGCTAGGGTTTAAGCTAAAAGGGTGTATGCCCTTATACGTCTCTTAGCAAACCCTTGTTAAAGCATTAAGATGAAGCATAAAATGATGAAGGCTATGGTGGGGGTGTATGCCCTTATACTTCCCACCTAGCTCCTTGTTAAAATATTGTGTAACTGCAAAGAATATTTTTATCCCCTTTTGTGGATAAAGTAAAAGATAAAATATATTTATTATTGATTAGATCAATCCCTTTTTGTGGATTGATCATGTCGGGCATTGTAATTGACCAAATCCCCTTTTGCGGATTGGTCAAACCCTAATTGTAATATGCAAAGTAAGAAGTCGGCCCCCAGGCAAATTAAAGTGGTTCTAACCACCTAGATTGAGAAGTCGGCCCTGCCAGTGAAAAGACACCTCAGTTCAGCACCTGTCAGATTGAATAAATAAGAGAGGTCGGCGCCTCATTTGTACACACACACAACTCACTTATCTAGTGCACAAGTATTGAAGGAAGCTGCAGTTACCAGTTCCCGAAAGAAGGAAGAGAGAGAGAGAGGCACATCCTTGGGAGAGGAATTTCTGTGTTGTTTGGTTCATTGTCTTGGCATTGTATTGGCTATCTATATTAAGGAAGTTTTCTTGGGTTTTNGGTGAGGTCATGCCTCTAGAAGAGACGTTTTGCCTCTCCTAGGAAAAAAGTTTGGCATGTGGGGGCTAGGTTATGTCGTCCAAGTCATCTTTAAGGCCTTCCAAGCTTGATCTCTCTTATCTGGCATGCGGGCCCTTGGCATCCAACCTCTGGGCTTCTAGCCCCATGGAAGCCCAAGCTAAGCTTGTTCTCCCAAAACTCTCCACCAACTAGGTCTTGCAAAGACAAATGAGCACGCCCTCCAAGGATCTCAAGTCATAACATCATGATAAGTGAATCCAATCAATAAATAAGCCATCTAAGCATGTACGTCAAAGATCACTATATCAAACAATTAACTGCTCAAAGACACTATGTGACTTGTCAAGCTTGAATATGGGAGGGTTAACGAGGTGTCCTATTGCGTAGATCTTGCCCTAGGTCAAGGAGGGTTTCCAAGAGATCCCTCTCTAATCCATGTAAAGTGGATGAAGTGGTTGGGATCAAGACTCAATGGGCATAGGGCTCATGACATACAAGGGCTCATAGTGTCTCATTCATGGGTGCCTTTGTAGAGGTTGTGTGGTACCCTCGTCCGCAATTCACATAGAAGATCACTACTCCCTGAATGTTGAGAAAGGACAAGAGATCCAAAGAAAACCCTATGATTTCCCAAACAAGAGGAAATGGGGTAAGGCACAGCCTCAAAGAAAAACTCCTCCATCGGACTCAGAAAACGTCTCTTCTTTGTCTGCAAATCCCTACCCAAAGTCTCAGCATGCAAGTACTTACATTTGGTAGTATGGACCTCGGACTGCTCTGAGATGGCCACGTCTTGGTGTTGATCTGAAATGGACGATAAAGCTGACTGAAAATCCACATAGGACAAACCCACATCCTCAAAAATATCTGCATCACAACTCCCAAGAGATCACTGAAGGTCTCCCAGAAAATGTTGCGACAAGTCATACTCAAATGAATGGAACAAATCTATATAATCATATCATCACCAAGCTGCCACATGTTTGGATCATATGCACACTCAACCTCCTTTGCTTCAGAGCTACCCTCAACATTGTAAATGGGATCTGTGTAGATAATGAAGCATCTCACATCGCATCTACCTCTACCAACCTGTATGAAATCATCAATGTGTCGATCATCCTCATCAGGGACATTCTTCAAAGGATCATTTGCATCATCGAGGCTAATCATTTCTTCTGTTGGAATTGGCTTCGAAAGCAACTCATGTACTGGAGGTGGAATTGTTGGTGCCATTTTCTTTGTAGATGAAGGAGAAATTGTTGCCCCCAGCTGGGGTGGAGGAAAATAGGCTTGGATGCCTTCATCAAGTAGAAAATCAGATATAAGCACCTCATCTTCAACAAGTGTCTCGTTCGAATCTTCAACATGAAACACTTCATCGAGATCTTCTGATGTTTCTTTATCTGCAAAGGGCAGTTCATCGATTACTTGGTATCCTAGCTCACCACAAATGACATCATCAACATGTTCTTCGACCCTACTCATAATGGGGCTAGCCATTTCTTCATAAACAAGGGATGAATAAAGTGGAACACCCTTATTTGAGGTGTCGACATATTGTCTCTTTTTAGGGCACCTCCTTTTCTTCTTAGCAAGTTCCTTCATAATCTTATTGCTCCCAAGTTTTTTCATCATGAGGGGCTTGATCCTCAACAAATGGTGGAAAGGATCAAAGGAAAAGTCCTCGTCCATAGAGTATTTGTCTTGGACCAATGGAAATTCGTCATGAGTTTGTGGTTCGTCACAGTTTTCCTCTTCTTGATGGATATCTTCTTGAAACGAAAACGCCCTCAACTCATCAATTGGATCCAATGGATAGGATCTCTCCCAGAAAACATCCTCAAGGTCCTGAATGGTGTCTTCCACTTGCTGGGATTGTGGTCTGAAATGATTGAGAAATGTGTGGACAAGGATGGTCAAACCCTTTGGGCTAATGTGCTTAATAGGATTTCTTTGTTTCTCATCCAATGATATCAAGAATGACTCTGTCAGTTCATCTTCCTCTTCTAAACCATACCAATCAAGAAATTCAACAAAGTTAGCGACATGTGTAACGGATGAGCATGAATCACCGTCAAATTTTGGGACATTACTCCATGCTTTAAGCAAGTGACAGTTTGATTTCCCCATGGTTCATCAGGGAAGTGCCCGAATGAATCTGAAGTGAGCTCATCAAAGGGATGGAGACGGTAAAGGAAGAAAGGTGGGTTCGAGAAAGGTGGAGTCGCCAGATAAACTTCAAGAGAAGCTCATCAAAGAGGTGAAAGGAAAAGGGAATGTCCTTTGGGTGGAGTCGCCACGCAAGCTAAGGGGAAGGCTTTGGGATAGCTTACCAAAGTGTCATTAGGGTACGAAGAAGATTCAAAATCTTCCCCGACAACGGCGCCAAAATGTTATAGCGCTAGTTGTAGGTTGGGCAAAGCCCGACCCAACCACAAAGCAAGTGCAACAACTTGGGAATCCTACACCCAATGTCAACTCGATGTAGGCCTTGCACTTCAAGGGTGACTAGGTCACTCTAGGAAGGCGATCCCAGTGACCCTAGGGGAATCGAAATGGAGATGGAGATGGAAGGAAGTGAAGCCCCTACAGGTCAAGTCTAAATGAAATGAAAGGTGGGAAGAGATGCCTTGTAAGTCAAGTAATCGTTGCCCCACATGTATAGTACTTCTTTGGATGATTGTACATGCCCGAGAAACAAGAAAAGACACTTTGCAATGATATATGTTAGTTGGATCAGCAAGTTAACCTTGTTGTCCCTAATTTGCAGCAATAGATAACATTGTATATCAGCAATTAAATGGTATTATAAGTTGCTCACTAAATGCTAGAGATCAAGTAGAAAACACAAGAGAAAGACTAGTAAATGACTAGCTAAACTCAAGATGAGAAACCAATATTCTAGCATAAGAAGCTAAGGCTGTTGTAAACACTTGTCTGCAACAAATTATATCAGCCTTATGGCTGTAACATTCAATGTATTACAGAAAGAAAATCAGCCACTGAAATCCCCTCAAACTTTGCCAAAAAGTGCGTTGGACCAAGGAGAATAAGTGTGCAAACTTTGAGCAAAACCAAATGGTTGATAAAAGAGTTATTTAAGCAAATAATTTAGGGTTTCTGCAGCCCTAATGGCTGAAGATGTAATTCTATAACAGCAGCAAGAAGTAATGGGAGAGAGGGGACACCCAAGTAAGGGAAGACTCCTGCCAATGAGGCAAATCAACTTCAAGCAAGAAACCTTTCAAAAGATCAAAAATTGTGTTTCCCAAGGCAATGATTTTATACCTCCAATACAAAAAAGTATGACTGGTGCCTTTACTATTGGGTTAATGGAGTCAAATAAACAAAGAGCTAGAGAAGCTACCTCCTTGGGGATGTAAGCCCTTTTACTTCCCAAGGCAAGTTTCTCTAGCTAGGGTTTAAGCTAAAAGGGTGTATGCCCTTATACGTCTCTTAGCAAACCCTTGTTAAAGCATTAAGATGAAGCATAAAATGATGAAGGCTATGGTGGGGGTGTATGCCCTTATACTTCCCACCTAGCTCCTTGTTAAAATATTGTGTAACTGCAAAGAATATTCTTATCCCCTTTTGTGGATAAAGTAAAAGATAAAATATATTTATTATTGATTAGATCAATCCCTTTTTGTGGATTGATCATGTCGGGCATTGTAATTGACCAAATCCCCTTTTGCGGATTGGTCAAACCCTAATTGTAATATGCAAAGTAAGAAGTTGGCCCCCAGGCAAATTAAAGTGGTTCTAACCACCTAGATTGAGAAGTCGGCCCTGCCAGTGAAAAGACACCTCAGTTCAGCACCTGTCAGATTGTATAAATAAGAGAGGTCGGCGCCTCATTTGTACACACACACAACTCACTTATCTAGTGCACAAGTATTGAAGGAAGCTGCAGTTACCAGTTGCCAAAAGAAGGAAGAGAGAGAGAGAGGCACATCCTTGGGAGAGGAATTTCTGTGTTGTTTGGTTCATTGTCTTGGCATTGTATTGGCTATCTATATTAAGGAAGTTTTCTTGGGTTTTCTTCCCCATGAGGGTTTCCCAAGATAAATGTTGTGTACTCTTGTGATTGTGTTTCTCTCAGTGATCCTATCTATGCTATTGTTATCTAGTAAATTGAAGGTAACCTAATAATAGCTTAAACTTTAACATGGTATCAGAGCTAAGCTGAAGAGAGCATCTTTCACAGGAAAAAGAAAAACGTCATTGTTGTCATACATGCAAATTAGGGCTTTTTATTGAAGAAGAATTTCAGCCCCAAATCCATCTAGAAAGGTGTGCCCTACCTCAAGGAACATTTTGGCATCCTAAGCGCAATTTTTCAATGGCTAGATCTCCCGGAAAGTGAAACCCTAGTTTTCACAAAGTACCAGAAAACCAGAAGTATCAGTGTA